>VYXD01007099.1:71454-97478 GCA_013397195.1 Hylia prasina | reverse complement strand
CCGCCTCCTTCCCCCCCGCCCCCGCGTCCTGCGTCTGCCCGCCCTACCTGCAGAGCGACTGCGAGATGCAAGGCCTCGCCAGCGGCCGCGTCCCCGCCGGCCGCTCCTTCTACATCGACTTCGGCCGCAAGCTGTGCACCTGCCACCCCTCCGGGGACATCGCCTGCGCCTCGCTGTGCCCCCGCCCGGATCCCGCCTGCCGGGCCCTGGGCAGCCCGGTGGCCGACGGCTGTCCCCGCTGCGTCTGCTACGACCAGGAGGGGATGGCGGTGCCCGCCGGGACCGTCACCGCCCGCGGGTCCCAAACCTGCTCCTGCCCGGCCCAGGGCGGGCAGCTGCAGTGCGGGGCTGCTGGAGGCCAGGAGTGAAGCTGTGGCTGAGGGCAGGGGAGCCTCCCTGGCAGCAGAAGGCTTCCTGCGCTGCGGGGCATCCTCGCTGAGGAGCTTCCAAGCGTCCTTGGGGACTTGCCACGGGACGTTTGTAGGCCCGGGCAAAGTGTCTGTAGGGGGTGAGCTTGCTTGGTCGTGAGGTTTGTTCCACAGGGCTTCAGCTAGTCTGGCTGCTGCTAGTGTGTAACTGGAGCAAACGCAGCTATTTATTTATTTGGAAGACGATTCTGCTTTTGTATGTGTTTGTGTTTCTATAGGCTGTTTATATTAAACTCGCTGGATAAACTTCCTCCCGGGAGCCAGGCTTTTTCTTCCTGTAATTCCATCGGGTTCCAAGCGGCGGGACCATGATCAGGCTGGCTGACACCTCCTCTCCAATCTTTTCATGAGGTGCGAGGAGTAGGTGGGTTAGCACAGGTCTGTGTTCTTGGGAGGCAAACCCCTCTCCTGTCTCCATCCTCTGGAGCAAAGCCTCGACTCACACGAGGATGGTGGCAGCCAAGGCTCAGTCCTTCACAGCCACCCTGATCTTACCTCACTGTCAGTCCCAGTTCAGCCGGAATGCCCCAAAATGTGTCTCAGTGACTGTGTCCTCTGGATACAGACACAGGGTACAGGAGAACTGCATCTTCTGAATGCTTTGACATATATAAATGCACACACACACACGTATAAATATATCTATATATAAAACCCACAGCTTCATCAGGCTTTACAATTATTTACAATAATTGTTAACTAATTAACAATTAATTTTAATTAAGGAGTGAATAAAATAAGCATTACCAAAGAACTTTTGAAGACTTTACTGATAAGGACACATGCCTTCCTCTTGTGTTAGCCAGTGGTACTTGGGTCACACAAGGCTCTCTCCAGCCACCTTGGNATAAGGACACATGCCTTCCTCTTGGGTCACACAAGGCTCCCTCCAGCCACCTTGCCTCCAGGTACACCTGGACACATTAAATGTGTCCCCTGGATTGTTTTCATTTTATTCTCTCCCACTCTGCCTGATGCTGTGTGACTGGGAAACAAACAAACAAACCTACCTAAACCCCAAACAAAACAGTGAGCAGGTGGGATTCAGGTGGAGGGCCAGGTAAAGGATGGAGGAAGCAGGTGAATTTGGCTTTTGGGATGCAGCAGGGGTCTCCATCAACTGGGGAAGGGATCTTAAAGGTCATCCAGTTCCAACTCCCCTGCCATGGGCAGGGACACCCTCCACTGTCCCAGGTTCCTCAGAGCTCCGTCCAACCTGGCCTTGGACATTTCCAGGGATGGGGCATCCACAGCTTCTCTGGGCAACCTGTGCCAGGGCCTCAGCACCTCAGAGGGAAGAAGTTTTTTCCATATATCTAAGCTAAATTTCCCTTCATTCAGTTTGAAGCCATTCCCCCCTGTCCAGACCCTTGGAAATTGTCTCTCTCCATGTTCCTTGTACGTCCCTTCAGGTACTGGAAGGTTACAATAAGGTCACCCCAAAACCTTCTCTTCTCTGGGCTGAACAATCCCAATTCCCTCAGCCTTTCCTCACAGGACAGCTGCTCCACATTTCTGTTGAAGGGAAGGGGGTTTGACCTGACAACACTTCGCCCTCTGCCCTTCCCCATTCAGTGTAAAAATTTTTGGGTTTACTAAGGTTAAAACTCACTGTTCACCTTCCAGACAGACACCAGCCGTCCCACGCCACTGTGTCCAGCAGCAGCACAAGAAATTCTTCCCATTACAAGTTTCTAATTACCTGCTGTCCAGGTGTTAACAAATTGCTGAAGGAATCCACGTCCTGTATGCCCTTGCAAGGTGAGGTTGGTTGAGTCCATGGGGTTGGCTCTCTTTTGTGTCTGCCAAGAATTTAAGGAGATCAGGACGGGTTTGCAAGCGCAGTGACGGGTTTTGCAAGCACAGGGATTATTCAGAGGGAGTCATGAGGGATTTGGAAAGACTCCTCAATGCCTGGGGAGGGTGGTGGGCTGCCGGGGTTGTTTGTCCTTTGTCACACATCTTATCTGTCTCACTGCTCCCTGCTTTGTGTGACTGATAACCTTGGAGCAGGGGGGGAATGACCGACAGATGGGCAGCCCCCGCATAATATTGGGTTTGTTTTCTCTCCCCAGTGTCAGCACGGGAACAATGAAAGAATTATTGTTCAAATATCTCTGCAAAAAGGTCCCTGTCGGCTCCTTTGCAAGCTGCTCCTTGGAGGTGGTGCAGTTTCTTTGCTCTGCCCCCACCTCTGATGTGAAGATACCTTCTGTCCCCAGGATCTGTCTGCATTTCATCACATTGAAAGCAGTGGCTGCATTGTTTTACATTTACCACGAACAGCACGCACACAGGGAGAAAATAAAAACCCCACAATGACCAGTCGTCAGTATTTATTCACCTAAATTAAATGTCCTGGGGTTGGGCATGCTTTGTTTGAATGAGTGTTATCCCATATTAATCACCCATGTGCTTGTCTGCAATTTGGGTGCAGTATTGCTGATATTATTTGTATTTTTCCAGGTTGGATTTGCCCCAGTCTGGGCAGGGGTGTAGTTTTGTGGCTACTCCTTCACATGGTCACTGTCACTTTGCATCACAGCCAGGCACGTTTGCAGGGAAGGGATGCAAACCTTTCTCAAGGGCAAAGCAACACACAAACTCCTGTGCATCCCTAAACCAGCCCTGGAATCCCTAAAAAAGCTGGAATTTGCAGCTCCTAGAAAGAACTCACTTTGGACGTAGAGCAAATCAGGTTTTGGGGGGCTGTTTGTAAAAGATCATTACTGATGTTTTATTTAGTTGTGGAAGGGACAGGGCCTTTCTTCAATGTGTTAATCATAAAATGATTGATTTAAATAGAAACATGCTTTAGCAATCAGTCCTTTTATGAGCCCTCTCAGTTCCTGCCTCATGAGGCTGTAAAACATTAAAATATTCATGAATGAAAGTCCATCAGGAGGCTCCCTTTGGGCACAACTATGTCGAGAAGTTGAAGTGCTTGCCCAAGTCCTTCTCCCTTTTCCAACCTGCCTGCCAGAAGTTAATCCCTCAGGTGTGGTTCACCAAACAGCTTTAACACCCCAGACTACATTTGCAGAGCCCAGGTGTGGGGGGCTGCCTGCCATTTGTGGGGGTTTTTTTCTTAGTTATTATCCTCTTAAATGATCAGAAATCTTGATCTGTGGCAGGTTCTGCACCGGTGATTTCTGATCAGGATGACATCAGAGGTTTCCTAGAGGACCCCCTAATTTAAGGAGAATGTACTCACTCTGTGTTGGTAATGGACTGACTACATTCCCTTAGAATTAGTTTTCCTTAAAACTTGGGGGAAGGGAGGGAGGTAACATTTGACACTTTTGAATGTGTTCGTTATGTGAAATTTTAATCTGCCCTGACTCACCAAAGGTACAATGCATTTATAAACCAGCAAATGGCACAAGGATGGGAGCCACACACACAAGAGAATTTGGGATTTTATGATTTAATAGGGAGTGCTCTGGACAAAGTGGGGATTGGTGAAAGGTTGGGCTCCGTGATCTTGGAGATGTTTTCAGCTCAACTGATTTTGTGATTCAGTTTTATGATTTAGCTTCAACATTGTGCATCTGCACTAAAACCAGCTTTTTTTTAATCATTCTGATGCTGCATCCATAGCAGCACCCACAACTCCGTTCTCCAAGGGAATGCCCAGGAGGGAGCAGAAGACAGTGGATCAGTTGGATCACCCTCACTAATTCCCACCAAAACCATGGAATAACAGCATTCTTGGCATTGGGAATTTGTAATCCTCCAGTTCCCCTCCCATATTCCTACCAAAACCATGGAATAATGGCATTCCTGGCATCAGGGATTTTGAATCCTTCAGCTCCCCTCCCAGATTTTGCATGGAATAATGACATTCCAGGCACTGGGAATTTTGAATCCTCCAGTTCCCCTCCCAAATACCCACCAAAACCATGGAATAATGGCATTCCTGGCATAAAGAATTTAAAATTGTCCTCTTCCCTGCCCAAATTTCCATGGAATAACAGCATTCCAGGCATTGGGAATTTAAAATCCTCCAGTTTCTCTCACAAATTCCCACCAAAACCATGCAATTTGGCGTTCCTGCCATCAGGGATTTTGAATCCTTCAGCTCCCCTCCCAGATTTCACATGGAATAATGACATTCCAGGTGTCAGGAATTTAGAATCTTCCAGCTCCCCTCACAAATTCCCATGGAATAACAGCATTCCAGCTGTTGGGAATTTTGAATCCTCCAGTTCCCCTCCCAAATACCCACCAAAACCATGGNTGGCATTCCTGGCATCAGGGATTTTGAATCCTTCAGCTCCCCTCCCAGATTTTGCATGGAATAATGACATTCCAGGCACTGGGAATTTTGAATCCTCCAGTTCCCCTCCCAAATACCCACCAAAACCATGGAATAATGGCATTCCTGGCATAAAGAATTTAAAATTGTCCTATTCCCTGCCCAAATTTCCATGGAATAACAGTATACGAGGCTTTGGGATTTTAGAATCCTCCACCTTCCCTCCCAGAGTCCCACCAAAACCATGGAATAATGGCATTCCTGGCACTGGGAATTTCAAATCCTCCAGTTCCCCTCCCAAATTCCCATGGAATAATGTCATTCTGTGTGTCAAATCCACTTTCCCAGTGATTTGTTTGGAATTTTATCCTTATTTTCCCCTCAATTTTCCCTATTTTTGCTTCTTAAAAATTCTTTTTTTCCCAGTTCATGTGTGCTTGTTTCCACTGCATTCTCTTTATTTCCTGTTATATACAGGATTTTTCTGGATCCAGATTGTGTCCTGCCTCTCTCCCTGCTCCCAGCCCCCTGAAATCCCCCAAAAATATCCCAAAAAATATCCCAAAAAGTCTCAGAAGACTGAATTAGCACAATCTGTTGGGCTTTTTCCAGCAGCTGGCTTTGAATCCTGGAGTGATTTGCAGAGTCATTATTCATGGCTATTCACAGTTCAGAAGTTCAAGAGACACAAAAAAAGGTCCAGAGTATGTAATCAAGGATTAATTGTTGCCAGTTTCCAAAGAAAGGAAGGAGGAAGGGGGAAAAAAAAAGATAGGAATACAAACCCAGTTGTTTGAAAGCAGAATGGAGAAAATTATTATTTCTGCAGCTGCTGAAAGTGTCCCTGTGTGTATAGAGGGTCAGGAACATTGTTTTCCCCCAGCATCTGAAAAGCTGGGATAGTAGCATAGACATTAACTAACAAATGCCTCAAAATCTCTGGAATTTTGCCATTCTGAGTTTCATTTGATGGTGATGATGCTTAGAATTTTCAGGAGCTTTCAGGTCTCGATCCAGCTACAGTACTGAGTTAAGAAACTTAATCAGACTCAGTTGTGTAAAATAGTCCTTGTGTATTAAAAAGAAAAGTAATAGAAATATTCTCTCTCCTTCCTGGCCTTAATTGGGATCCTGCCCATGGAACCATATATACTGCTAAGTATCTTTTAGAAAAATCAGTACCTGCACAGTAATTGCATTTGTAATTATTGTAATTGCACATATCAATACGTCTCCTTGTCTCTTCTGTGTGCCAGCCTCTGCTGAGAGCAAGGAGTTGAAATCTCAAAGACCAAAGAGGGCCACGAGCTGAGCTGTGCAGAGACATGAGGAAACAGAATTTGATGAATGTTAAGAAATTAAGGGAAGTGTCCATAGTTTGTAGCTCATGGTGAGAGGTTGCAGGGGGAGGAACACACAGCTCTCAGGATAAAAATGGCATAGAAGTCAATCCCTGGTTTCTTAATCACAGAACCATTAAGGTTGGAAAATTCCTCTGAGATTGAGTCCCAGCTGTGCCTGTTTCNGCCTCCAGCCCCTTCCCAGCTCCCTGCCCTGCCCTGGACACGCTCCAGCCCCTCCAGGGCTCTCCTGCAGGAGCCACAACTGGACACAGCCCTGGAGGGGCCTCAGCAGTGCCCAGCACAGAGGGACAATCACTGCCCAATATGATCTGTGTATTTCTTCACCACTACTAAAAATCTAACTTGAAAAATTCATGGCTCTCAGCAAAAAATTATCTAAATTAGATTTTATTACCACAGTCACATTTAGTATATGCATCAGTTTGTATTTAGGATTCAGGATCAACTTAATGAAAAATGTGCAAGGAATAATTTTCAGGAGTGGGTCCAAGGGCCTCAGCTCCTGCTTTGTGCCAGTGGTGACACCAAAGTCCAACAGAGAAGGTAAATACCCACAGGTTTTCCCTCATTACTTCACAAGCCCCAGATCACACCTGAGTTGCATCAGGAAGACAAACCAAACTTCACTTGCAAAGGTCACATTCCTTTCAGATTTTAGGAAGGTAGCTAAATGGTGATTTGTCATTTTGTGTATTGAATACACAGCAGTTGTAATCCCACAGACCTCACACACCCTGAACTTGCATGAATTTATATATGGATAAATAAATACTTAATATGTGTCCCAACCATATTGTTGGGTTGTTTTTGCAGAATCCTTATTTCACACTGTGTGTAGTCTATTGACCCTTGTTTTAGCTTTGCTCTGATTTTTACACAGAGAGTTATTTAGGAACAGCCCTAAGTTGCAGACTAAAGGACTTTGTAAACTGATGCTCCACAAAAGCAAAACAGCTCACCAGTTATTTACAACTAAGCTTTTGATTCCTGTAATGGCTTCTTGAAGAAGAGGTTTATCTCTCAGGGGAATTTGAAACCATCCAACTAAAAACACTCGATATGGGACCTAATTTAGTCAATAGAATCATATAATCACAGATGGTTTGGGTTGGAATGGACCTTAAAGATCACCCAATTCCAACATTCCCTGCCATGGGCAGGGACACCTTCCACCATCCCACGTTGCTCAGAGCCCTGTCCAACCTGGCCTTGGACACTTCCAGGAATGGGGCACCCACAGCTTCTCTAGGAAACCTGTGCCAGGCCCTCACCACCCTCACAGGGGAGAATTTTTTTTAGTAGATACTAGATCTAACCCTGCTCTCTCTCTGTCTGAAGCCATTCCCCTTTGTACTTTACAGGTGAGGGATTTTTTTGTTTGTTAGGTTGTTTATTCATTTCAGATTAAGGAAAAAATTGGTCCCTGGCAGCAGTGGAGTTAAAATTATTTCACCAGGAGTTATTGGCACTACTCTCAGACACTCTTCTAATGCCAGACAGGGAAATGATAAATACTCCTTTGTCTAGAACCCAAACTACTTGGCTCTCCACAGATTAACCCTCTAACCACAAAATATGATCCAAAATCTGCCCTCTTCCCTTCTGGAGGCACTCGTGGGTGTCACCATGCCAGATGCTGGGGAAGACACAGCAGGAACAAATAATGCTCCAGCAGGAATAAATAATGCTCCAGCAGAAGTAAATCCAAGAGTACCCACATCTGATTTAATCCCTGCTGAGCAGGACTCACATGCTGGATGTGAAATGAGTTTGAGATTCTTGCTTGAGGAGAATCTTGTAATAAAGGAGCTGCTCATTTCCTGAAGATTTCTGATTTGGTAGAACATGGTAATTTTAGAAATGTATTACAATCTGCCTAAACAAGTTAACACATGGGATTTGCAGAGAAGAAGTGTATTCAAATAAGTCACTACCAGATATGCTTGGAACCATTACTTGAAGTTTGATGTCCATGCCATTTTAATTAATTATTGCAAAACAACAACAACAAAAAAACCCCCCACCCAAAGTCACAAACATTATGGGCTATTTACCTGCTGATTCTTTCTTTCATCAAAGCTCCTCCTGCATTACAAAAGTGTCATAAAAATCCCCACACTGGTAAGAACTAGTAAACATTTTCTTCATTTGCATAAACAAGAAACCCCAAACAAATACAAGGGCTGAGGATTTTCCCTGGCCAAGAACTGGTTAAATAGTTGGAAACTATGCTCAAGATTTTCTGAAAACGTATTTGTCTTTCAGCCAAACAATACTGTTAAAGCAATGTAAATGCTTTGCTTCCAAAATGTGCTTTTTCTGTTCACAGAGAGCAGCAGTGTAAAAATAAATCATCCATGAAGCATATTCTCATTTTTAATTTCATCCCTTGACAGATCAGTTGCTTCAAAATCCTTTAACAACCAAGGAAAGAAAAGTTACAGGGTTCACATTTTAAAGATTGTTGATTGTACAGAGCCAGTGCTGCTAATCCATGGGCAGGTTATGGGTCGCTTCCATCACGACCTGAAACACTTGATTTTATTAACACCAACTAAGAATCTTTATGGGTGTCTACAAGGTTGGAAAGGCATTTCCCTGCCTTCTCACACCTTGCTTTCTCTGGCAAAACCAACTGTGATCACTCAGCAGGTCCTAAAGAACTAAGTCACAGCAAAGGAAAGGATTTTGTATTTCCAGGTGACAGGAATAAACAAATTACCTGATTTGGGCAATCACCAAAAAGCTCATCAGTGCCAATTTCACTGCACTTTGCACTGGACCATCAGGTTACTTGAAAATTAAACAACCCAGAAGGTCTTTGAAGGAGTTTAGCATGCCAAGGGCAGGGGAGGGGGGGAAGGAATCCACGCTGAGTTTGAGTTTGGCAGAATGAAGCTGTTTTTGTCCTCAGCTCCGCCGCAGAGTGAAGAGCAAAGTGCATCCAGCTGATGGTTGGATGTTTGCACACCACAGCTAAACGTGAATGTTCATGGATATGCTGTTTTCAGGAGGTGATGAGAGTTTGAATTTATTATTAGGAAACCAAAACATTTCACTTAATTGTTTAACATGCGAGATTTTCATGAGGGAATGAAGGTTAATTACATTTCCAACAGGATTTCAAAACTACACTTTGCCTATTCAACTCTAAGCCAAATGTAAGGCTGAAAGGTTGAAGAGACTAATCAAAGGAACAGAAGTCAGAAAGACAATAACAATACAGTACCTAAAAAGGGGTAATTCACACATTTTTGACATTTGTGTCTTGCATAGACAAATACTTATTCATTTTTTTCCCTCCCAAGACAATTCAACTTCAGAAAATAAAATGTTAAATCAACTTTAATTACAATTAAACACGTGTTCCAATTTTTTAAAACACCAGAGTGTTCTGTTTTTGTTTTTTTTTGTTTTGTTTAAGTGCAACTATCATCCCTTGGAAAGGCTTTGTTTTATCCCGTGGGCTGCCAAGTTCCTAAAGTCAGGAGGGTGGACTTCTGATTCTTCCAGAAAACAAATCCACGTTGTATTTCACGGAACACTGAGGTGGAAGGGACCCACGACGAGTCCAAGGCCCCAGGGAATGGCCCACGTGGGGATCAAAGCTGTGCCCTGGGTGTCACTGGCGCCACGCTCTGACCAGCTGGGCCCATCTCAGGCCAGGAGCTGGGCTTTGAGCCACGTGTGCTCCTATTCCACTCCAACATCCCTAAAGCTACTCTGGAAGCACAAGAACTGGGAACAGCAATTCCTCACTGCGGGTCTGGCTCCCGGCCGCATTTTGAACGTAAAAAATAAAAACATTTGTTGCACCCCAGGTCACCATGAAATCCTGCCCTGCCAAGCCCTTCATCCATACCCAGGTTTCCACTGGGAGAAGACCCAGGTATGCAGGCAAGGTGGAGATGGAGGGCTCTCCAGAAGATTCCTGACAGAGCTCAGGTACCAGGAAAAGGTAAATGCAGCCTGATGTGGATCCATATGGAGCTTCCCTGAGGTCAGCAGGACTCCACTGAGACACAATATCCAGATGTAGAAAACCTTCTGCAGAGCCAGAGATGATTCTGAATCTTTTCCAACGTGATTATTTCTTTGTAACAGTCACTCAGAAACTTATCCTGATTGTTTTGGAATTGATTTACTGAACTGCAATGCTTCCAAAGTTTAAAAAAAAAACCAACAGAAAACTGCCTTGCCTGTTCCAGGAATATTGAAAAAATTGGACTGAGAACCCTGTTTTGGGTTAGATTGAAGAAAAAAAATTAAGTTACAATAATGGTATTTGCAGAAGAATCACATTGATTCAAAAACCAAATTAGTTCTATTGCATACGAATATGACTTTAACTGGGGGCAGGGGGGGAATTATACAGGGAAGTTAGGTCCCCTATAAAGACCTTTTAACTAATGTAAACAGGTACCTTTCCTGAAAGCTAATGCTTTGCTGAAACCAGCAATCTTTCCTAAACAGCAAAAAAAAAAAAAAAGAAAAAAAAAAACTATTTGTTTTTTCTTCTTTTAAATCATGAAAAGAACAAGCACTTCCCTGCATTTCACACCCACTATAGAATTCTCACTGAATTCAAAGAAAAGGTTTGAGTTTCATATGTTAAGCAATACTTTTACATTGGTGAAGCCTTTTCAGTTTTAGGAATTCACGTCCCTGTATTTTTTTCTGTTTCTGGGCTGACAGTGAAACTATTCCATATTCCCCTTTTCACAGTAAATTCTGTCAACTTCAGTCTCCAGGAATTGATAAAGTAGCTGAAGACAAGGTCATGTTTTGGAAGAACAGAACTTCTGCTGCGTGTAAGGTGGGAGAAATAATAAAAAAAAAAAACAAACAAAAACAAAAGCTAACTAGAAAATGGCTTCTTTCTGAAAAGTAAACTTTCAGAAGTTTGCAAACCCTGAGGCCTGGTTGTTTCCAATAAAAACCCCAAACAAATCGACAAATAGAACCTGCCATGGTGGGGGTGATGAAGCACTCTGGGAGTTAAAAACAAAAACAAAAACACAGAATCTGAGTTCCAGTAATCTAAGCTGTCTTTTGTAGGGGCAGTAGGCTGAATGCTTCCAAAGGAGCAGGATTTGTACATCGTTTGTCTTTCAGTGTTTTGGGGTCAACCTGGATTTGACAACAGCCTTTGAGAAAGCCATGCTATGTCAAAGCCTTCCTAATTACATCTTCCATTATTCATTTACTGTGCTGTTTAACCAACATGGCACCTTAGTGGCAAAGCAGAGAAGTCAGAAGAAAACAAATTCTTTAGAAATCATCAGTCCAGTGGAGCAGATCATTACAGCACTTGAACTTTAGGAAGATCCTCAGCCAGGACTCGGTGAGAGCCAGAGCAGAAACATCTCTTGTACTGAGTAAAAACCATTGAAAAAAGTAAAAAATAACTCCCAGCCACTGAAAACTCCTGTTCTTCTCCATGTACGTATGGCAATGCCACTGATATTTCTTCCTGAAGCTTTTCTTCCTACCAACTCAACCTTGCCTTGGAAGACAATCTGCCATGACCAGCTCCCAACCACTTAAGCATGTCCAGCAGGACATTCCTTCATCTCCCTGAAGTCAAGGGGACCTAAGCACGTGCCTGAGTGTTCTGAGAAGCAGAAACTGAGTATTCAATTAAATGTTTGCATCTGCCAAAGGGCTTTGTTCAAATACAGCGTCTGAAGATTCTAAAGGCTACCACCTGTCTCCCTGTTAGAAAAGACACCCAGATTTGGTCAAAATCAGAAGGAAGTTGTGGCTTTGATCTCAGCCAACACTGTGACAAATGGACAGGGACAAGAGAGGGTGTTGATCATACCACGAGGCTCTTGAGTCTCTTATTTGTACTCAACAACGGGAAATACAAAGTTCCAAAAGCAAGTGTTCATGGATAAACAATCACAGACTTCAAACTTTGGGAAAATAAAAGAAATGAGTTGTTACCACAACAAAAAAAAAAATCCCAAAACAAAACCAAACCAAAACTCAGCTGTTTTCATCACCAGCTCTTCGTTTTTTTAAACGACACACAAGGATTTCCTACTCTAACAAAGCCTGCTGTATATTCTGGTAGTAAACTTCAGATCTGAAGAAATTTTATATAAATCCATGTTATATTTTTCTTTTTTTGCATTAGGGGAAAATATTTCAAATGCAATAAAATAGCAGAATTAATGACTGTATAGTAGGCAACTTTTCATTTTTTTAGATTCAGTTGTACAAACTATAAACTGTTAAATTTCTCTAATAATTGGAAAACTTGTGGGTATTTGAACTTACTTACCTGAATACTCATTTAGCAAATATTTTCAGATACAAGTCTAGATACAGAGTTATGCAATTTGAATATTAGTTTACACATAATATAAATCAATGTTTGACAATATCAAAATCCCATCAAAGAGTGGGCCCTTCTTATGCTATTATCAAATATAGTATATCACCGTGGGATAGCTGAGAATCATAGAATGCTACTGTAGGCTTGTTTATTAAATTGGGTCAATTTTCAGACCTTCCAAATAGGAATACTAAACATTTATTTTTCCCCTCTGGAAATTATTTTTTTTTTCTCCTGCTTAATACAGTTGTCTTCCCAATTTCTAGTTAATTTATAAAAATATTTTTTTTTTATCCAATAACCCCAGCAAGGTAAAAATAGGAGTTTTTATAGCAAATGATAAACAGGCTCACGGACTATGAGAGAAACTAAACTTATTTAAATTGCCATACATTCTCTACTGAATCACACATCAACAGTTTCTTTTTATGTGTGTTGCTGTCCACCTCAGACTAGCAGTTTTTAAGGTGCAGAAGCATCTTTCAAATATATGCATCTAACTCAATAATCAAGTTTCACACACTAGTGTCACATGCTTTTAATTTACATCACCTGCCCATCAAAAGCTGTGTTAAATAACAGCACTAATTGAAACTGCATAATTCTTCAGAAACTGCAGCACTTCCAATTCAGAGAACAAAGGGGTGCTTATGTGGTTCTTTATATTACTAGATATAATTTTCTGAAATAAGGAAAGGAAAAGAAATGAAGAAGAAAAAAAAACAAACCCAAAACAAACACATTTGAAAGAAGTTGCTGCACCTGCAAAAACACTCTTTAAGCTTACTATGAAATACAAAAAAGTGCACCCTTCTATATCTACATATAAAACATATTAGAAATAAAACTTGTGTAAAACGTTTGCTGTGCAAACTATAAAAAGTCAGTCAGTCAGTCAGTCAGTCCTTTTTCCTAAGTGTGTTTTTTTTTTTCCTCCAGGCTCTCCTGCCTCCTACTGCAGAGAGTCGCTGTTGTCCAGGACCAGCCCGCTGATGTTTGCCGTCGACAGCTCTCCCGCGTCCTCCTCGCCGCTGTCCACGGACTCGTCCTCGCTCTGCCCCGCCATCATCACCTGCTGCACGGCCAGGGTGGCACCATCCGAGGACAAGGACTGCAGGCTGTCCACGTTCATGTTGACTGGAGCTGTGATGGTCACCACAGCACCTGCAGGAGGACAGGGACAGCGCCTCAGCACCTCTCCTGACTTCGGCTTGCGCGTCACAGAGCTCACCCACAGCCAGGAAACTTAAGGGATTGTGTTAAAACAGAGGATATGTAGGTGGTCAGATAGGAAATATTGGGAAATGCCGGAATTGGGTGTCGCCCTGGTTTTTCACTTTCTTACTGTGGATCCACACCCAGCCCCCCCTCTCACTATCCCAGTAAGAAAGTGAAAAAACAGGGCGACAATTGGGTTGGTCAGGAATCTGTAAATCTGTGCTATGGACACCCACTACAGCAATTCTCCAATCAAGTCATCACAAGGCCATTTCTGCAAAGTATTCCAGCTTAATTCGTTGCAGAAAAAGGGCAGTGTTCAGATTCAAGGTAACTTCCATGGATAAAGCTGTTGTCAGCTGCACCAGGCAGCAGGACAGAAAAGATGATCCTAGCATTAAAGCCGTTATTGATCTTTCTTAAGTTAAATCTTTTTGTTTGATCTGACACTGAGGAAGTTACTTCAGTCAAAGTCTGTGGAAGCTCTGTGACATTTCTCTGTCTCTCACTGTTCAGCTTGAAGCACGTGAGGCAGATGTGGAATTGCAGCTGCTCATCCAACAGGACACTCCTGTTGTGCACACAGAGAGAACTCAGCTGTACAGCTCAGTTTTACATCTTTTATTCTGCCACTTCACAACTTTTGAAACAAAAGCAAGTTTCTCACCATGAATTCCAATATAATACCCTTGCTTAAACCAGAGAAAACTGTTAAAAGAGAGGAAAAGTGACACATTTCTGTTACGCTTTCCAAGATTAAAACAACATTTATACTGAAATATCCAGAAGTTTCCCTCCCACCGCAGGCATCAAACCCTCCATTTCCCTGTCAGAGAGGAATTAACTTTATTATCCATGTTCAGGCAGCTCTCCTCACCATCTGACATCGTGAGCTCATTCGATTGCTGCTGAGCAACTCCTGAGGCAATGGAGTCAGGCCAGAACCTCTGGACTGGTCGGTTCTGGGCTGTTTTCTTCTTTGTTTTTGGAGTTTCAGAACAACTGGAATCCAGCATTGGCTGAAGAATTCGCCTTCTAGCATTGATAAACCTAAATAAAATCGAGGGCAAGGTGAACTTAGGTCCAATTGGCTGTAAATTCCATCTCTCTCTCACATTCACAAAGTATGGAGCAGGACAAAAAAATTAGGAATATAAAATCTTCTATCAGCTGGGCTTCACGTTCTTTTCAAAGTGTAGAACCACTCCTAGAACACCAGCATCCTTCAATTTTGGCAAACTAGCTAAGAAAGCACTTCTATCATTTTGCAGCTAACAGCATTTTTCCCCCACCTCAGAAGGAAAAATTCTCCAGACAGCACAACAGATGTACCCTTCAGGATCTTATTAAAAACTAAGCACCAGAAAACCTGCTGACAGCCCAGCTCAGAAAGCTGATACTCCTCTCATCAGGGTTCACCTAAAAACTAGCTCCTGCCTAACCTGCTTTCTTTGGTCTGGTTTCATTTACTCCCTTAAGCTTCTGCATTACTTATTTTCCAGGCTCCCTGGCTTTCCAAGGGCTGGCTCCTGATCCAGGAGATGACAGCAAACACATTTGTCAGATCTGTCCTGATTCCTTTTAGTTCTCTGATTTTCACTTGCTTACTTTAGCATGATAATTGCTGCCCTTCACCTTCCTGCTACTGAACAAGAAAACACTTAAACTGAATCAACTTCAACAGGGAGTTGTGACTGAAGACATCATCCCTAAATATCACAAAATACATCCAGGTCCCAAGTTTACCTGCAGTGGGAGGAAATCAGGTGCAGCTGGCAGGTTCCTAAGCTGTAATACAATGCTCTGCAAAGACAGCAGCCAGATCCCAGGGCACAGAGCTCCATGGCCACACGTCACATGTTCCACTTTTGGAACCAGTATTCTGTCACTATCTTGACTATTTCCCCCCTGGACCCCTCCACAGCCTCACAGCCAGTGTCATCTTTGAAATCTGAGGCAGATCCCTGTGAGACTTTGCTGCAGCAATTTTGGGAACCCATGCCACAAGGCAAACAGGACACGTGTCAGCACCTTCCCTCCTCTCTTCTGCAGGGCAGGTGCCTTATCTTACACCTCCAGGAAAGGTAAGACATGACAAAACATGCTAAACCATGAACAGCAGCTGAGGAACTGCCTCTCCATTCAGCCATCAGGGCTCAGGAGAGCATCCTTTGATACAAGAATCTGTTAACAGTAACTTTTTAAACACCTGCAGCCACCAGGTCACTAAATGCCTTTAGACCTCAATTTCTTTACTTGCAGAAGAGACATGAGAGAACTTCCAGCTCTCTCAGCATTGGAACAGAACACAATTCCTTAAAGCTGCAATGTTTTCTGGAGTTCTTATATAATTTTAATGCCACGAATATTATTATACCTTGTAAAAACAACGTGCTTGTGTGCCAGTGCATAACTCTTATATTTCTATGCATGTTTTGTAACATATGTAGAATATTTAAGTTCAACTCCAGATGTCCAAGTTATCCTCCTCACTATTTCTGAGTAGTAAGCATGTGGAGACAAGGACAGATATTAAGGGCTTTGCTCTTACCAGTTGTTAACCTGGAGTAGTGTCAGATTTGTTTGTGCTGCAATCTGCTTCTTCTCATCCTCTGTTGGATATGGATGCTACAGAGGCCAGAAAAGCAAACAAAAAAGGCATAAGCTTGTTTTCCATCTCCTCATCAAAAATAAGAACTCCTTTATTACATCTGGTTAAAGAGGGAGGATTAAGGCCATCTGACTCATTAAAACACAAACCTTACAAACCTCACCAACTTTGGAAGAGGAAAATGATTCAACAAAGAGTGCTTTACTACACAAAAACTGATTTTATCCTTGAGAGTGTCTGCGGCACCATGAAGCTGCTGCTGTGTAATTCAGAAGAAAAAGCTTCTCATGGCTGACAGTCTTTATTAAAGAGCGTGATCCCTGGGCAGCACAGCATGTGAGCAGCTCTGATTAGTTCTGCTGGCCAGGGCAGTGTCATATGAGAGAGCTGAGGAGCACTCTGCAGTTAAATAAAGCTGCTCTAAGCAGATGAGGACGGGGCATGTAACACAAGAAGTGCACACGCAGCTTCCCTGGATCAGTTCTCTGCTGCAAAGCAGTTGTAAAAGGCAAAATATCAATCAACTCAGCGTTGTCATAGCTTGAGAGCCATTTATCCTTGCAGAGTGTTCATGCAAAGGGAAGACAACTGAAAGCACAAGCAGTCAGTGACGTGCTTGGTACACGTCAGGAGGATTGGAGAGGAGATGAAGACAGAAAATTTAAAATTTTCCTCGGTCAAAAATACCCCTAAAACACTGCAAAGTACAGGTGGAATTATTTTTCCTTGTGCCATGAACCAGGGTGTAGAGAGCATTAAGTTCTCAACACAGTGAAATGAAGAAAGGTTCCTTCCTCAATAAGTGACAACACTTACTGAGACCGTGCAGTACAAATGTAACATATTTATTAAAGTATTAATAAAAGTCAACCAGCCTTAGACTGTGGAACTACTCCAAATGACTCCAGGGAAAACTGAACTTCCATAATTGACAACACAATAAATTCACCTTGTTTATGAAGAAAACTTGTTAAGAGACCACACTACATAAAAAACTGACCATGCTCAGTCCTTACCCCTATGTGCTGAAAAAGCCAAGATCTCATCACATTTGTAGCGTGCTTGGGAAGAACTCCTCTCTTATTTTTTGATGAGCCATCATCTTGATGCAAGATGCCTAGATCTTGGTTTAATTGCAACTGGAGCTGCACATGTAATTTTAGGAGAAATAAGGCACTTAACATAGTAATGGCAGTTCTGTATCAGTGAATGAACAACTCATTTATAGAAGGAATGAAAAGAAATTAGGCTTGAATATCTGAATATACTCACTATGTGCAAACATAAACAACTATGGAAGCTGTAAAATATTACTGATTTAAGGCTTAAATGAAGGATGAAGTAAAATTAATTATTATGCTGCTGGTGCAAACAAAGATGCTAAAGGTCCTGCTAAATAAATGCATTAAATTCTCAAAGAGCATTAAGATCTATACAGTAGAACCTATAATTCACTTTACAACATTCATACTACTTCCTAAATCTTCACATGTCTTTCTCTTTGTTTTTCACTTCCCATGGATTCATCAAATCATTTGCACATTGGTTATTTGAACATTTGGGAATACATTCCTAAATGCTTATGCAGCCATCGAAAGAAACATCACATAAATTGCATATAAGATTCTATTTCAGACAATTGTAACCAAAATAATTCTAAATCAGGTTTTCCAGACAAATTGGAGCAATTTCTTAAGCCAATCAATACGTAGGAAACGAGTTTTAAACAAGGTTTAGGCTATCAAATTACTACAAATATATATTTGGAGCACATTTTAATTTCCAAAGTAATGTCTTACATTCTAAATAACCTGCTTGCATATGGAGATTTTATAATAAACTTTCAATAGCTTTTTTACAGTGTTCTTCCCTGCCTCCACAGCAGAACAGTTTCAGTTCTGAAACACTGAAAAAGAAGACATTGAAGAGGGATTTTCTATGGGTGACCTTTGCATAGGTGGGTTTGGAGACTCCTACTAACACCAAGAGTAGTCACAGATGTATACACAAGGTCAAGTCCTTTTTTTTTTATTTATAGGCTAGAGGCGTCATTTTCCTCTCAGTATTTTTTTTTTTTTCATAAAAGGTAAAAAAAAACCCCAATTTTTCAAAATCCCTTCAGTCCAGGAGGGTAATTTTACACATTTCTGCCTGAGAGGTGTGTGAGGACAGAGCTGTCTGTGTTCTAGGGGAGCACATGGCTGAGTACAGATATACTCCTGCCAATTCAAAGAACACTCTGTGCACACTCTTTTGGTTGGAAGGCCAGGATAAGGGGGGAAAAGAAGCCAGTGAGTCAGTGATTACCAACAGATTTTATGCTGTGGAGATGGGAGCTCCTCATTCACATTTCTAATTAAACCCAGATTCCAGGAAGATTTGGTTTACCACTTCCTGAGAAAGCTAGCAAGGTTTTCTGTACCAGAAGATGGTTTAGTTTTCATGTTCCTTTTCCTTTGGTTGTTTCTTTGAACTCTTCAGATCCAGCTCTTAAGAGCCTCCCACAAAAGAGTGATGGCCCTTATGTTTTAGGGTATAAGGAGACAAAATTGAGGCTCTCCCAGAGTCTCAACTAAATATTGTGAAGGTTTTAGAGAAAAATGCTTCTCAAAATAGATAAACTCTGAAATACATAAAGATTCACAGTACTAGTGGTTGCCATTGTGATAAAAAGTCAAATTTCTCACAATAGCAGTGTTGCACCTTAATGCAGTACATTAAATCCATCCAGCCACAAACAGAGTTCAATGATTAAACTGATATATCATTGTAATCATTGAAAGAGTTTTCATTTAATTCAGAGGAGTTTTTGGTTTGCATTGCTGGGTTTTTTGGGGTTTTTCTGTTCACTGGGTTTAGGGGTAAATTTTTTAGGGAATTTAAAAAAAAAATTTAGTTTGGTTTTTTTCATTTCATGTACCTTTACTCTTCTGGCATCAGTAAAGGAAGACAACTAACAGGTAGGAACTCTGGTGAGCTGTTGTGGCAAGGGGGACCTGATGACATATTATACAACCTGTAACTCCCACAGCAGTGGCTGCACCAATTTACAAGGAATTACTCTGTTTGTACACAAGAGCTCCTTCTGCCAGTGTGTCAAATTTAAACCAAAACTCCTAAAACCACTGAGATGCATTTCTAGAACACCATTCTGTGGAGCTTATGAAACCAACCTGAGAGTTCTGGATCCGAATAGTCCCAGGTGACAGTGCCTGTGTCACCACTTGTCCTTGTGGAGTGACCACAGTGACTGGCTGATACACTGTCCCCCCTTGAAGCAAAACAAAAACACAGATTATGGGGAAGAAAAAGCCCTTCAAGTATTATTCTCTTTAAACACATCAGCACTGCACATCATACAAGACTTTTGATAATATATCAATTATTCTTTTCTAGTCAGCCTGCAAGATGTGCTCTTTGCTACACTAAGATTTTCATCCATTCACAAAAAACTACAAAATTTGATTATATTTCCCTGCATTTTAGGCATTCTAAATCTATTTTCAAAGGGAAATGCCATAATTATCAGGCTATAAAACACTTCTTCATGCTGTTTTAATTGAGCTAAGTCTTCAGCCAACAAGGGTCACAACACCAAAACCACACCTATGTGTGGCCAGTGCTTAGGGCAGCTGGGTTTTATTTAAAACCTTGCTGAGAAGCAAAACTAAACATTTCATCTTAAATGTAATTTCCCTATAACAAGGACATCAAGGATTTCACAGACTTGTAGGTGTGGTTCCAAACTCCAAGGAGCATGAGGCAGCCAGGTGCAACGGTTTAGCTAATGCATGTTTTTGTCAAATAGAATTCTTCTTTTTAAAGGGGGAAAAAAAAAGTAATGTGGAAATGTCTTTTAACAAATGTAATGTTGCACATTAAGATCTCTTAATAATATATATGTAATTACCACTCCCATAGACATAAATTAAACATTCATAAACCAGTAAAGCACTTGACTGTACTTCAACAAGTTTTCAGGTATTGGAACACATTTTTTTAAAGTATTTGTGTAGTTTTTGTAACAACCATAAAGGAAACCAAGATGAAGAGCAAGGTGCCAGTTGTTTTTAGTGTGTCATACCTGCTACTGTTGCCATAGTTACATTTCCCTGCTGCAATGCTGATGCTGGCACCACGATCCCTTGGGGACTGAGTGTGCCTGCAATGGCACTTGGAATTTGCTAGAAAAATAAAACAATTAGTTGCTTACTTATTTTTTTAACTTTTTTTTTTTCTTTTTTTTTTTTTTTTTAATGTAAGGGGATCAGGCATGCTTGTGTATTTTTGTAATTCTCATTAGGTATTTTTGGCTCTAAGACATGTTTGGCGTTTAATCACAGGATTACCTTTCAAAGAGAAAGATCCTTCATTAGGGGTTCATCATTACCTGCATTAACTTCCTCATTATCACCAACCATTACCTTTGAAAACCCTCATGAAAGCAACTGCTAGAAAAGATGTAAAACAATTTTGAGAAATTTTAGTTCTAGGTATATAAAGAATAAGAAACAGTTTCCAAAGGCAAGAGGGAAAGAGGACAAATGAAATGACCCTTGATGCTCTTATTACAAGCATCAAAGCTTTAGAATTTTAGTTATTACCTTAATTCCTTCAATCTGAACATAATGTATTAAATATTCAATATGCTTTATTCTGCTCAAGATAGCTCTTACTCAACCCTGAACATGCAAACTCTTACACATTTCCATACTATGTATGAATAATCTCTTTTGATAGCAAATGTAAAATGGGTCCCTCGTGTGTCTACAGAAGACTGTAAGAGATACACAGAAAAAACCTTTTAAAAGCTGTTTTTGCCTGATTTCAGAATCTCCTTTCCACACTTCCAGACATCAAAACCAAAATAAGGAGTCCAGAAAGTGAAGTTTGAAAGTCATTGGGGCTTTTTTTTTAATACAGAGCATCAGACACATGAATAATTCAGAGAAGGGCCATGCCCTAAGACTCAGGATCTAGTGGGTACTGGGGTGGCAGGGCTCACTCTGCAGCCTCTGACAGCAAAAACATCAGCTATAACCAATTAACTGTGCTCCATTTAATACAGAAAATGCAATATTGCAACTTTAATCCATCAGATATTGTCTATTTATTCCAGAATACAGGTTGTGTATAAAATGTATCAGTCATCTCAATATTTTAATGAAGCAGGCAGACTAAGGAGGCCTTAACAAGCAAAATTTTTGTTTATTCTGTTTCCTAACCTCCTTCCATCCAAATAGCAAATCCAGGCTATTCTGAGTATCTCCACTTGCTGAACTGAGAGAAAATCATAAAAGGAAGACAATTAAAAATTGACTCTGTGCTCTGGCACATTTTGACAAATTTGTCCATCAGGCAGTGGCACAAAAAAACCAAACAAAAAACTCCAAAATTAAAACAAAAACCAACCAACAAACAACAACAAAAACCCCAAACAAACAAAAAATACCCTCTTTCTGCTCTTAATAAGTTATTTGAGGGAACACAGGAAACTGCAGAAACTCTGTTTGCAAACTGAGAGCAAAAGAAGCACAGCTGTAACTTCCTAAGGAAATCTAAGCAAAAATCCACAGAACAATATTTGAAACACACCTGAGATTGCACAGGTGAATAAGGACTTCCAGGCTCTCCACTTAATAGAGTTTCACTATTCATTTTTGTCTTCAGGCAGGCAATGTAACGACTACAGAAATCCTTGCAGAGTTCATTAACCTTTTCTAGCTCGAGCAGATGGATACGCAGAACTTGGATTGCTTTTACCATCTGAGGGAGAGAATTGGGAAAAAAAAAAATCAGAAACAAAATAACTGCTCGTTTAAAAATACATATTTAATGTGAGGTTTAAGCAAACATTACTTTCCAGTTACAAAGATCACCCATTTAAAGCAGAGGTACTGATTGTTGGAACGTGAAAGGAACACAAGTAAAACTGCCACGCAGGGGAAACAAAACAGGACAACAAAGTGATCTTTGTCACGTGTGACACTTCAGGAAGGCAGAGCAGCTCAGGTGTCACAGGGCACAGGATGAGCCTGGATGTCCATGTGGTCTTTAACCCCCTGGAACAGCTCTGGGTCACAGACCACACAAGACTGGAAGTGATGGAAAGCAATCCCATGCACAGCAATTATTTGGAAAGCAGGGCTGGGACAGGCTTGGCCAGCAGCAGTTCTCTGGAGCTCTATAAATCAGAAACACCAGGTTCAGCTCCACGTTACACCCTGACACAAGGAAAACAGAAGGGTACAGATGAGTTTGAGAAACAGTGAGAAAGAAGACACTCCTGTGATCAAGCATAAATTTGTCCCACAGATTGCTAGAGAGGATGAAAGCTTTTATTTTTCAATAAAATCAGAATAAAGAGGTCCCAAATTTAGTCACACTGTTCAACAAAGCTTAAAGTAATCAAACAGTTCTTCAGTGCTACAGCTTTTAAGTTCCTCTGTGATTGTATATCAAAGATGAACAACTCTCAGGGAAAATCTTGTGAAAACTTCAGGTGAGGAGACCGATTCTGAAATACAAAACATTAAATAAAAACCCCTAAACCAAATTTTTTAAAAAATCCATGTTTAAGCTAAAATCCAAGTACAGGAGGTACATATGTGAGGAGAAAACTTGTCATGCTCACTGTGAGAAAAACACTGTAAGCCTGGATAACCAGTGGTATTACATACTGCATAAAAATAGCTTAGGTGATTGTAAGGGTCATGGCAGAAGATCAGAAGCTAAAACCAAATCCAGATGGTCTAAAAGCAGTAGGAAATCCAGGACATTCAAATACATACACACTACACCAGCAAAGTAATTATTTTTTATACAACATGCCACCCCCAACATTTCTGTGCTGTGCTGGATATCTGAGACAAACATCCTTCAGTTTTATGAAACTGAACAGTTGTAATTTTGAAGCACAGTGCAGAGCTTGACTTTACAATTATTTGGAAAAATAATAACCCCTATATGAGGGCTTGTTTACCTGGGCAGAGCAATGAATCCAGTGAACAGAAATTACACCCTCCAAACTAATCTATTACTTCCAGCTCAAGAAGCCAACTGGGAGCTGAAGATGCCTTTGCTCAAGTCACCCAAAGGAGATCAAGGCAGGAAAACTTTTGGGTGTGCTCCCCTCTCCATCATGACATTTTAGCTTTCATTGAGACAGATCTTTTCCCTGATTTTTCAGCAAAAGGTTCTAGGACACGCACTCAACTGTGTGTCAAAATAAACAAGATTAAAAAAAAAAAAAAAAAGAAGAAATAAAGTGATTAAAAAAATTATTTCTTCTCAGGGATAAAAAGAAAAAAAAGCCAAACACACATCTTTCAAAAAACAGCTGCAGAAAAAGCTGAGCTGTAGATTTGAGGGAGTTGATCCAAATTAATATCTTGTAACTCTTTCATTCTATGACACTGAAAGCCTTGGAAACATTGAGTGCAGTGACCCAGCACTGAGACACAAACCAGTGATTTTCTAACCCAGCCCAGGTTGCTGTTTAAACTCAGCTTAAGCACCTTTAAACACAACAAGGTTAAAGCATGCAAATGTAACTAAATTTTAACACAAAACAAAGGTCATCTGTCTTTCAAGAAATTCTGTCTCTGTTTCAGAGACAAAGGAGCTTAAAATAGAAAATTCTTCACGTGTGACTGATCAACAAATTGCACATCATATTAGTGAGTGCTTTAAACACTGAGCTAAAACTGAGGTAGCAAAATATGCTTTTGGACACGTAATATTTGACCATATTAATTTATTTTTACTCAGTCAAGAGGGCTGGGTTTTTTTAAAACATTAGCCAAATTTGTACTATTTATTTATCAGCAGGTGCTTGGAGGAAAAATAAAAGTCCTTTCTTCAGCTTAGACTTAGTTTAAAATTGATGGTTGATACTTGAGGTGAAAATTGAATTAAAGTCAAAATTAACCACAAACCCAGGCTCAGTAACACTAGCCAGGTTTCTGCAGAGCCCCTCTCCATCACGTTTACTCCTGCAGGAAGTGCTGCTGTGCTTAGGAGGAAAACAAAACTTTGTAAATATGCCATGCCTGTCACCAGGACTTATGAATTCATTTACAGCTACATTAATTGTGGCCATATGGCTCCTGCTCTCTTGCAGCACAGGTGGACCAAACAATGTCAGCAGAAGTTCACTTCTTCCTTGAAACTATAAAAATCAAGAACTCCTGATAAAATAACTCGAGCTGGACAAAGGTAATACAAAGCAGTGCTTTCAGACAGGTCACAGCAGCAGTAATATTTCATTTATTCATCGCTACTGCATAAAATATGCCACAGAAAATGAAATTTTGTAACTGATTCAGTCTTTTCAGCTGTAGCAATAAAACTGGAGTCTCACTGCAGAGAAATGCATGAAGATCAAGTAACCATGAGATTTGTGTATATTCACAGAATCCTGGAATGGTTTGGCTTGGAAGGGATCTTATAAATCACCTTGTTCCAACCTCTTCCACTATTGTTGAAACTGTTTTAAATTAAAGAAATGGTAAACTATTAAGCAGACGAAGAAAAGTTATTGGAAAAAAAAATCCAGTTCTTGCTGTCCAGAGCCTATTCATGTATAAATATGTCTCCAAATTTAAGAAATTCTATCTTTACATTCAGAGCTCACCTACCTCCCTGACCCAAATCCTCCTGCAATTTAGATTTTCAGTGGAAGAACACAAACTGTGGAAGAAAAGCTATTTTGTTTTCATTTGGTTTGATTTGATAAGCTCTCTCCTCTATTTTGAGTCCCCAGCTACGAGACATAGCTAGAAAAGCTGTAGGTTCCTGACACAACTAAGAATTCAAGAGAACTGAGAAGAGGGTACTGAACCAAAAATCCTTACCCCAAACGAAACAAAAAACTCTGGGGGTCTTCAAAAAGGGCAGTGTCCTGTTCAAATACAAAAGGGAGAGTATATTTTACACTCCTTGTTTTGTATTGTGTCTAGACTTGACAAAGCCATCAGTAACCTGCTCTGACTTCACAGCTGACCCTACTCTGTGCAGGAGCTTGGACTACAAACCTCCTGAGCTTGTAGTCCAGCCCAAACCATCCTCTCGTGCTGTGAATGTGGGGAAATTAAAAAATCCACCCATGTGTGGGAAGAGTTTTCTCTGAACAGAAGCAACAGGAGAGGCAGAAAACAACACCCTGAGGCAACGTGGTATTCCTGCAGCGTCTGGGTCAGCAGTGAGCAACAAAAAAGTTTTAAGCAATGAATGTCTTAAAACATAAAATAATCTGTGAAAGGTCTCAAAAACTCTCTGCAGGCACCCATGCTGAACAACTTCTCAGACATGGAGGAGTCTGTCTGTAAATGTCCTATTAGAAGGAGACTAATGGAGAACAAAGAGCAGTTGGTGCCCTGGTTCATTCCAGGATCTGTTTTATCTATAAAAACGAGGCAGGGATAGCAAAGGGTAAGGGGAAAAGGAGCTCCAACACATGATACTCCAAATTATGTGGGTAAACTGAGCACACTTTCAGAAAGCAGCAGTAGAGACCACCAAAATCTGGTTATGGACAGCAACACACGTCTTCTGACACTGATGCTTGGTAAAAGGACTAGAAGGATGCAAATAACACCCCAAGAAGATACAGGGGAAGTGAAAGCTCTAAGAAAGCATATTTCCAGTCTAGTAACAACATGAGCACAACTTTCAGCTTTCACTTCCTTCCCACAGGATGTGAAAACAGGAGATCTGCAGGACAGAAGCACAGGGTCATCCCAGAGCACATGGATGGCCCAGGACTGCACCCAGACCTAGGAAAGACACTGCAGAAGTAAAA
>VYXD01007099.1:50111-71424 GCA_013397195.1 Hylia prasina | reverse complement strand
AAAAAAAAAAAAAAGGTAATTCTTCTGGAATGACTATGATCCTTTGCCCTGATGATTCAAGATCACCAACTGATGTTGGAGAGCTTAACTGAGAAGAACAGAATCCTTAGAACAGAATCCCTCCATCTAGACATTAACAAGGGTTTGAAACCTGGTTTACAGGCAATTTAGCAATTTATGAGTATCCTTAAAATTAAGTTTCAGGTGGATGCTACCCGCATTTCCCAATGCTGAAATCCCTTTTTTAATACTAAAGCAGGAAGCCACCAATTAATTTAGAATGGGAATGACAATACCAAAGTAACAAGATAATCTAGACCATAGCTTAGTAAGAGCTACTCAAATTGGAACAAGCATCCCCTGCTCTTAATGAACTTCCTTTCTGGTCAAACTGATCTAATGCCTGTGCCACCCAGATTAACATTCTCTGGTCCTCTGGATGAGCTCCAAACTCCTCCTGTGGAGTATTCAAGGCGCTTCAAGTGAGTGCACAATGTGGAACGTTGCCAGGACTGTAAGTGACCCTACAATCACTATCTGTGACCCTTCATAATTTCTGTTATCTACTTAATTAGCCCACAGGCAGCAGGGAGCATGGAATTATATTCTGCTGCTTTGGAGCTGTCTGTTGAAGCTCTGTCACAAAAACAGCAGTCTGGCTGAGTTCTACATGTCACATCTCAAAGAGGTAAAAGGAAAAAGAAATGAAACAGCTGACCAATTTCCTCACTGTAACAGGCCTGTGATTCTCAGATAGGACCTGAATTTTTCGTGTTGTGATGCTCAGTTCATCTCAGTTTAGCTCTGGCTCCGAGTTGATCCTAGTGAACAAACATTTACACCTTATTTATTTGACTCTGCTCCACCCTTTTAGCCCAGTGTAATTATCAGTCTTAACAGCTTTCAGATGAAAGGTTGAATTAACACTGGAGTTAAATAGGGAAGCACAGCATGAGCAGAAGATGGAACAAAGGGGCACAACAGTGTTTCTAGCTACTAAAGAGAGACTTTTAAATCTCTATTAAAAATATATGTGTGACACGAGGCAGAAAGAACTGCCTGTCTACAGCCTTCCCTGTGGCAAGCACCAATATTTCAAGCTGAAAAGAGACTGAAAGCCATGCTAGCCAGTTCACAACTTGACAGAAACTTGTGCTCACTGCTCCATACCTAATGGAGAGCCTGTCAGAACGTCAGCTGTTCAGAGCTCCCAGCTCCAGGACAGGCAGAGGACAAGCTGCACTCAGGTTTCACTTGGTGTCCAGTAACAGAAAGTCACAGCTAACAATACCACCACAGGACTGGAGTTCAGTGCCAAGGATTTTTGATTTTGCAACGTGGTTCCAGTTTAAGCCACTACTGACCTCAGCAGCCATGGAATCCAGGACATAAACAAATAATTCCTCACCCACCTCAAGCAAAAGCAGCCAGATCTGTGCAGCCCATCAGCAAAGGGAAACACCACATAAACTGAGACTGTCACTAGAACCACAAAGTAAAACCATAAACAGGTCAATGACAGGAAGGACCATTTGAACACACCAGACCCAACTACAACCAAAGCAAGCTGGATCTGAGAGAGTGTTTATGTATGACCAAAAGCACAGGAACAGGCCAGGGCAAGCAGGACCTTTGGGAAACCAGTCTTTGGAGGCTCACAGAAACCACAGAACAGCTGAGGTTGGAGGGGACCTTTGGAGATTGATTAATCCAATCCCCCTGCTCAAAGCAAGGTCAGGTAGGGCAGGTTCCTCAGGGTCATGTCCAGCTGAGTTTGACTGTCTCCAAGGGTGGAGACTCCACAACTCTCTGGGCAGCCTGCAGTATTCAATCACCCTCAAAGTAAAAAAGTTTAATGGAACCTCCTGTGTTTCAACTCATGCCCATTTCCTCTTGCCCTTTCACTGGGCACCACCGAGAAGAGTCAGCCTTTTTCCCCTATTAGGACTTGGCCTTTCCCTTTCCTGAATTCCATGAGATTCCCATTTTTCTGCTTGCCCAAAAGCAGTGAAGTGCCTCTGAATGGCGACAGAGCCATGTGTGGATCAGCCCCTCCTCCCAGTTTTGCAACACCTGCAAACCTGCTGAGGGTTCAGGCTGCCCCATCACCCCAGTCACTAATGGGGATGTTAAACAGGTCTGGTTTCACAGTCAGTCCCTGGAGAACAGCACTTATGAGCAGCCCTCAACTGCACTTTGTGCTGCTGCCCAGAACCCTTTGAGCCCAGGGCTTCACCCATTTTTCAGCCTCACTGCTCATTTATCTCATCCATGCCTTGTCAGTTTGTCTATGAGAACATTGTAAGAGACATCAAAAGTCAAGACAAACCACAACCTGCTCTTTCCTCATCCACTGAGCCACAGCTCCTACATTCCAACTACTGGATTTCAGGTGTGCTTCTGAAAAGAAATTGGGATTAGAGAGTTATGGGAAAACAGTAATTCTGTGCTGGATTCAGAGAGTTACAAATGAAGAAAATAACCTGAGGCTTACAAGTCAGCAGACCTGCTTCACGCAGAACAGAACTAACTCTCATTTTTGAGTAAAATATTGAAGACAGGTATATTCAAAATAGGGAAATCACAGCTTCATCACAGGAATGACTTTCAGAAGGCCTAAAGGAGTCAATGACATGAAAGAAAAAACTGTATATGTTAAAGACTTTCTAAGATCATCTTGTAACAGCTCTTTTCTCACATTAACTAGGTGAACCATGATTTACATAAAACTGGAAAAAAATTACATCAATTACATGTTTCTGATAAACATGTTAAACACCTGACACTCTAAAATTAATTTTCAGACTCCATCTGGTAATGGAAAGGATTTGTTTCTGTTTGTCTCCAAACACTCACGTCAGCTGAGAACAGGAAACAATGTGAAGAGCCCAAGGTAAATTTACAGATAAAAGGGAAAAGGGGTCAGAAGGCATTTTTAAAATATTTTTAATAATTAACATATAGAAGAATCTCTCAGAGGCAGAAAAATGAGAGAAGAAACCATAAGGACCAGTAGAGACAAGAAATTAGGAGGAAGCTGCAAATGTGATGATTGTTTCAGAAACAGACAGCTAATACTTACCAAATTATCTGTTTCTGGATCTTCACAGAAAAAGGGTTTTCCTTCTTTCTCCTGCTTCCTTACAAAGTTTTCAATATCCACATCAAAACTGGCAGAAGTTGTGCCTTCTGAGCCTTGTGTAGACTGTTCACATTTTTCAAATAATAGTGCTAACAAGGGAAATAGTGGGTGCCTAGAAAAAGAAAGTTTAAATACATGAATAAGTATTTTCACTTACATGAAAATTAAGACATCTAGCTCAGAAAAGCTCACAGTCACTCCTGTGAGTGTGACAAATTCTGGAAAAGACTGCATGTAACACCACTGGCTAGAGCAAAATGAGATTAAAGATTATTTTCATTTTGATTTACCACACTCCAGAGGCAAATACAGCAGTAGAATATGTATATATTTAATTAAAGAGAACAATCACACGCAAAAAAGCTCTGACTGTTTAATTCACTGTAACTGAGTGGCACTGAGACAGATTAACAGAGTGCATTAGAAATGAGATTCAGGATTTACAAAGAGGATGAATGCAGATTTAAATGAAGCCTGATAAAATTAATTTATTCTTCAATGTGGGCCATACTTATACATCATAAAATAACTTCAAAAAAACCGAGAAGGGTATTCAGGCTGTGCTCAGAGGCCTCCTGTGAAATCATGCTCTGAGGAGAAGATTTGGTTAGCACAAGTCTGTAAATGAATGGATACATCTTTTCTGCCCTAGGTTGAGGTTTTTTTGGTATTTTGTTTGGCTTTTTCCTGTTTTGGTGGTTGTTTTTGTTTTGTTTTGTTTTGCTTTTTTTGGAACCTGAAAACCAGTAATAATTCTGTCTTTATAAAGTAGTCAAAGTGAAAGAACACTTAACCCCATGAAAACTGAGCAAACTGCTTAGCACAGCACTTTTCACTGAAAAATCTTAAATTAGTCTGCTCATACATCAATATTTAATCCATTTTGAACTAATTACTGGGGAATAGATTGTTATCCTTAAAGAAAAAGGAGTAAAGATTGACCTAATTACAATAAAAGTAAAAACTCATATTAAAGATAAAAACTACAATATGACAAATAGTGAGCACAGTTTAAAGTCTAAGGCAGCTTTCTGAATTTGGCAGCCACCCTTAGAATACCCTTTAAAACTGCTGAAATTGAAAAACCCCACAAGCTCAGGAGGTTTTTCCTTGGCTGATGACTGACAGTGAAGCCTATTTGGTCTCATTCCTTCCCTACAAACTATGGAGGCAGCCAACCTGATTTTAAGCTGTTTATTATTTATTTAATAATAATAAAAAACCAACAACCAAATCCTCTACTCTATCCTTCACCCTTCAAAAGACAGAACACGAGTCCATCACTACCTGTAAATGGCCTGCTTGTCTGCATCCATTGGAGTCTGAGATTCTACAGGGGCAGGACTCACCCCTTCAGCATCAGTCTCAGAGCAGTTGGGATCTTGTTCAGTTTTTAACTCTGTTACCACTTGCATCTGCAGGAAAAAAAGAGCAGATCTGTAGCCCTGACGTAAAATAAGGGTGCTGTGTTCTAAGGAAAGAGCAGTGCAAAGGGCTCCTGAATTGCCAGAAGGTTGGTGTGACTTGGCAGGGACACAAGAAGTCGTAGCAGCAACAAAACCCCTCTTTTAATCCCTGACACTTTTTGATGGATAAAGGTCACTTCTAAGTTTGAGCATTTGGCTTTAAAATGGGAATGACAGATACCAGTAAGTTGTTGAAGCATTTTGTCTCTGAAGTGGCTGTTTTTGGAACAGCCTACAGTACATTGCTCCAAAAAGTTCATGGGAATGTCTGCACAAAAAATCCTTTAGGATGAAATCAATGTAAAGGAAAGTTTATCCTCATAAGTTTTCTTTCTTATTTTTTACTGTGCATTGTATAAGGGTACTGAAGAAAAGGATCTAGGGTTTTTTGTCCATTAAAATGCACATGTGCTTAAAAAGATCTGAAGTATTCTGTGTCCCTCCAGTCCCTCAATTATAGGAGCATAACCTCCCATGACCTTCAGCACTCCATTTTACCTACTGTAAGAACCAAGTATTTTAGGGCTATCAAACTACAAGAGAACAGCAGTAAAACTCCATCTACACATCCATTTAACACACATTTACACCATGCAAAAGCAACACAGAGCCACAGCTTCACCTGAGCATCTCCTAAACTGCATTAGGAGGCTAGGCACACCTTTGGGGTGCTTTGAAGGTGTTCCAAGTGGTTTTTCTCATCACCTCCAGCTAAATACCTTTTGGACTGAAAGGTCTTCCAGGAACCTGAACTGTGAAAGTTGGAGTTTCCACCCCTCAGCCCAAACTCTTTGGTTTTCTCCCATTTGAGCATCTGCACAAAGACACAGAACCACTGCAATCTTTTCTCTTACTTCTCTTTTATCTCAGGTAGAGGACAGACACTGTTCTAGGTATCTCCAGGCAGCCAGAACTGGCAGCTGCAGAGACAAAAGCCTCCAGAAACTATTAGAGAACCTGACTTTAACAGGATTTAATTTGTTTCCATGTAACAGCAGCAGAAAAAATTATAGTATTCTTAACAGTTTGGGGAGAACCAAAAGGTTTGTGCTTTATTACCTGCTGGGGCCAGGCCATCTCCTAGAAAAATCAGAAATTGAGAAAATTCAGCATCTCCCACTCAACAGAGCAGCCTGCCTTGCAGAGAGCTCCCTCAGCAATCAGAGATGATTTTCAAGCCAGAATGCTTAGGGGGAGAGAAAAAAAAAAAAAGTAACTACTGAACTAATTTCTTGGCTAATGACAGGAAGGAGGAGCAAATTAAAAGGGGATGACTCAGACAAGTGATTATAAATGCTGGCCACACATCTGCAGAGTTTGAAAGGAGGGAGTATGTTCATTTAGGGTTCTATCTCCCTAGGAGGAGGAAACAGCTCACTTAAAACTGCAGGGCTTTTTTCTGTGGGTCATTTCCAAACTAGAAAAACAGCAGGCATGTGAATTACCTGTCTACCATGGACACTGAGAGCTTGAAATACAAACAAATAGGAAGAAAAAGCTCTCTCCCAATCTGTTATTTGGAAAAAAGCATGTTTTACTTTCACTGCCACAGGATGGTATGCATTTGATGGGCTAATAATGTCAAATATGTAAAGTAGGTGAGAGGAGAAAGAGAAATTAGAATTGCAATAAAAGAAACAAACTATAAAACGAAAAATCAAAAATATAACTGCATTCAGATGAACATTTTATAGGAGATGTGGAAAGTTGCTGGGTTTTTTTCTGACTGTTCCCCATTGTTGCCATCTGCTGACACAAGTACTTGTATTTATTGCTTAGGGCTGACACGGAGTAACAGAAAAATCAGTCTTCAGGCTAGAGGCCACCTCACAACTTGCCTCCAGTTAACAGAATTTTAATTTAGTAATTTAAAGTGTAAAACTACACAGCTGTTGTACAAAAGAGAAACATCATGACCAGATATACATGACTATATTTCATTATTCCAGCTTAAACAATGCCAATGCAGGCTCTAAGGACAAAGTCATTATTTCTTTTCCCCCTCTTCTTAAGTATTTAGTTATATTTAGTTCCTAGAGAAAGGAAAACACACCTACCTGTTGTCCATCTTGATAGTTGTCTATACTTAATGTCTGTGTTGCCATCATGGTTATTAAGACATTAATTGTGTCAAATCATCATAAGCTTGAACAAATATTCTTTAAAGCAAAAAAAAGTAGTTAGTTTAAAAAGTTGCCCCTTAGAATCCAGTTCTAAAGGGTGAAGAAAAAATAAAGGTAGAAATTCAGATTTATCCACACCTCTCAGGGAGTTTATTGACAACAATGGCCACGTGCAAATTCAAAGTATAAACAAATTCAGTTTGGAAATATAACAGCTTTTATCAGCAAAAAGTTCATTGTATCTTTTTATATTCTAAAGTAAAATTTTTAAGAAGAGGCTGAGGTTTTTTTATACACACGAGCTTCAAGTGAACTTTAGCATTCATTTCTGCACTACTTAACTGATATTCTAAGGTAATATATGAAACCTAGAAATGGGCAGGTTTGTGTTTCTGTGTTTTGAAAAGGCTCCCAACCCACTGAGCACCGCTGTAACTGAAATAATTATGGTTAAAAATGATGAACCAAATGCAAAAATTTAAGGAGTATCCTGTTCACTTTTGGGTGTGAATCCAGATTCTAAAGTAGGGCCTGAAACTGCTTTCAGAGACCAAGCCTCAAATCACTTCTGACATCTGGAATTTGCCATCCAAGTCATTTAAGGTTCAACAAAGAAGGCAACAATATCCAACAATTTTTAAACAATTGGGCCCACGTGATTATAAAGTTTCAAAAGGGACCTAGAAATTCAGAAGTCTCAATTTCAGAAAGATTTGATACTTTGGGAAATATTAATTACAATAGGATTTAAACACAAGTAAAGGCATCATGTTAATCTCTCTAGGCATTAGCTGGAGTTTGGTGCCCAGATGAGTTAAAATTTTTTAAGTCAAGACATACAGTAATTAAAAAAAAAAAATTAGCAAAGCACCACCACCAGATAGAGTGTACCCAATAAATTATTACTTCACATTTCATTTTCTTGTCAGATTTGCAGCCATTACAACTGAAATCATGTAACTCATTAAGCTATTACCAGTAACTATTAACACAGAAGTCAATTTTCCTTGACACATTGGAGTCCTAATGTTTAGCTACTATTAAAAAAATCCATACTAAAAAAGAAGTCAGAGCTCATGTCTTGAAAAACATTACATCCTGGTAATAATTCCAGGTTTTCTGCTCTTTTTCACTTCTGTCAGTACTGAACAACTAAGTTTTAAAATTTTCACCTGTTTAAGATCTGAAACAGAATTTTTTTTTTGCAATGTGTTCCATCACTACAAATTTTTCAAGTAAGTCCTTCCCTTATTGCATACTACTACTGCATATGACCATTTTTAAGAGCAATTTTTACATTTCTGGATATTTTCCCCTATAGATTGTAACAGTCTCAAGTGAGTGTTTCATTTTGCAAACACAGGACATATTTCAAGGTTCCCTTCTTTGACAATAGTTTCAGGCACAGACAAACCAAACTCCTCAGGAGAAACCTCAAACCTTACTTTGCCTCAAATTCACTCAATGTAATTCCTAAGTATGAGTGCAATGTTTATTTTTTTTTTTTTTAATTAAAGAGAACAATCAAATCCTGGTGAACTTCAGAGAAGTTCACCAAGATGATGTAAGCATGGCTTCCTCTACAAACTAGGCTATATCTGTTTTTACAGAACATCAGTATTCTTTCTTTGAAACTCCAAAAACATTACTGATTTCTCCACCAAAATTAAAAATACAAAGGGAGCAACCTAAGTGCACTCACTGATAGAAGTGCTTCAGATTTTAAAAAATTTTTTACAGTAACAAATCATTTAGAGTTAAAAGTTAAATCAGCATTAGCTACAATGAGATACCTCTCAAACACTTTAAGGGAACACATTCTAAAGCATCAGCCCTATAAGCACTTGCCTGATGTTTAAACATTCATTTTCTTTCATAAATGGCAGCTGACAGCCAGTGCAAGTGCCTGTCTGTATTGACAGAGTGAACAGGCACATAGAAAATGCCGCTTTTCTTCCTTCTCAAAAGACAGACATTTAATTTATGACTGTGACATCCAAAGCATGGACCAGACTACCCTCAAAATAAAAGCAGAACAGTTGAAACAATCAACAAAGAAAGAGCAAACACTATTTAATGATTATTTTAAAGCTAAGTTCCACCTTAAACACTGCTAAAGAAATTGTTTGACTGTGGGAGAAAGATGAAATTCTTAGGCAAAAATGAGAAAATAAAACAGTTGTAGAAGAGGAAGAAAGTTTCAAGAGTTCACAGGGATGTAAGATCATATTTGTGGCATGAAGAAAAACCTGGAGAAGGAGGCCACAAAGATAATACATGTATACTGGTAAAGACAGCGGGACATGGCAAGAATTTTTGGAGAACAAGACCAGCTGGACTAACCCCTCCTTCCAGATTTCCACAATGAAGAGACGTTCCACATCTGGAAGGCCCTCAGGCCACACAAAAGAAGAAAGGAGGTGCACAGCTTTTGAGCTACATCCATAGATTATTTCATCTAGAAGGACTTCTGCCATATTTTCTCCCAGAGGAACGACTGGAAAGAATTCTACATGGTATATCCTTTATTTCCCACAAGAGCTTCCCCTCTGACTTATAATTACAGTAGAAAAAGATTAAGCTATTAGGCAAGATAGGAACTGATGAGGTTTAGTGAAGACAACCACTGCAAATCAAGAAGAACAAATTGAGCTAATCACACACTTAAATTGAGGCAATTAACCGAGGAATTACTTCTGTTCACTAAAAAGAAACACTTCCTCATTACTCAGTAGAGGCAAGAAACAAACTCTGCTAAACTTTAAGGAAAGTAACTGAGGAGGTATTTACAGATTTGGCTTTTATAACCTCGTTTGGGATGCAGCACCCAGGGCTCGTTAGCAGGCACAGCCTCAGCAGATGCTCAGGCTGCAGACAGCGATGGGGCTGCTATCGCTCCCAGATGTTTATCACTGCCACAGCTAATTACTTCCACAGCTCCTCCACACACGGATGGTTTCTGATCCTTTTTACATCAGCCAGGCTGGTTCAGGCCTCTCCCTGCTAAAGGTGGCTGTGATGGAAAGCAGCTGACTTGGTCTGAAGCAGTTGCGGTGCACTCGAACAACCCCTGCTCTTGGCTGACCTGCTCGTGTGGTAATTTCTGGCTCATGTGTGTCCATTCTCAGCTCACAGCAGCACCATCTCCAACCAGCACACTCTACCTCAGGGCACTGAGTATTTGGGTACCTGAGGTGAACCCACGAATATATGATTTCTGGACATCTTAGCTCTCAAAATGCCAATTATTCTCTGTGAAAAAAAAAATGAGAGTAGAGGGAAAACTGTGTGTTTGTGTTATACTCAAAGACTTACAAATAACAAAAATAACCTGAGGCTGAGTCTGCCAGTCTGCTTCACACAGAACAGAACTAACTCTCATTCTATTTGAAAGCAAAGCGTGTGGAAAACCCAAGGAAAAACTTAAGGTCAAGAAACTGGAAGCTGATGCATAACCTGCAATCAGAAACTCCACTGATACCTGTGGCGAAAGGGAATTCATAAAAGATCATGGTCTACAAAGCAAAGAGGGGGATAAAAAGGGAAGCCTTTTATAAAACGAGGTATGAAGGGAAAATGTAAAGCAGAAAGGAAGCTAAATGAAGAGGGGTAATCATAATTAGACATGTGGAGGCTTTGTGCAAGTTGAGTATGTAAGAGAAGAGATTAAATGTGAGCTGAAACAGACACACAAAGTGATCACTTAACATTCATCACTCCACTCCTTGCTTGTTCCACTTACTCCTTTATAATTAAGGGCACAGGGACCACCCAGTAACGTTAACAGAAGGTGCAAGTGAGCTGCTGGAGATCAGTGGTATCATTTTTAACATACACAAGCTACAACAGATGTTTGTAAGAGATATAAATAGTTATGCTTCAGGCTACGACCTAACCACCAACCCTCTTAGGGTTGTGAAGGAACTACCCAACAGACTTGTTAACAAGTAATCATTCCTTCTAATTTTCCCTCATACATGTTTCTTTGAAGTCCTTCAGAAAGAAATGCATGACTGGCAGATTCGGCATGGCTCTTTGTTCATTCTTATTTAAGTTTAGTCCTGGCACTTGCTATGTAACATTAGATCCTTACATTCACACACTAAGTTAAAAAGAAACAAAAGTCAATTCTCTTTGACACACGAAAAGCATCTAGAACTGGATTCCTTTTCAACACAATACAGGGTGATATTTATTTCCAGGGCACGCTGTTTTCTAAAGAAGATAAAATATTGGCCATGAGAAAGCTGCTCACCCCTTTCCTTCAATGAGCTGAAGACATTATCTTGTTCCAGCACAGAGATCCCGCTGATGTACAACGTGGAAGACAGAAACCTAAAAACCAACAGAGAAACAGTCAGAAGAAAAGGCCACAGAACACACATTCTAAGACTCAATATGATTTGTTTTAAAATTTGGTTTATTGTGTGCTTCCCTCATCAAGTTTTAATGAGCAGACAGGAATTTTTTGCACATTTTGCAGTTTTGCATTGTTAATAATCTCTGATCACACCCACTATCCCACACTTGAACTTCTTATCCCATTATTTAATCTTTCTCTCATTCCATTCATTCTCTACATTCACCTTTGTCTCTGCTGACACTTCTAACAGAAGGCTCCATTTGGATAATAACTCCCTCACTGTTCAAGCTTCCTATTTTACTCCTTGGCTCAGTGTCTGTCTGCCAAGACTAGACAAGACACATCCCAAAAATAAAACCATGAAACGCAAATAGGAATAACTCACCACCGTTGTGAAAATTAAGTACGAAATCAAGAGAGGTGAGAGATTTTTTTTTTCCCCTATTTAAATCTCCTTCATAATAATTTGTAAACAATTTATGGTAAAATCAAAGCATCATGCTAGAAATGGGCCAGTGTTAGGATCCTGTGTTCTGTGAAGACAGGTTCTGCTACAGGATTATTCAGCAATTTTAAAAAGCTTTCCAAAAATTACCACTTAAAATTACTTTAATTACGTTTAATAGCACCCATTTGATACACTGAAGCTACTTTTAAAAAGCAGTAAGGATTGTGAAAGCAAAGATTGTGAAAACAGAAAACACAACTGCTGAAAAGCATTTAAAAATCATCTCAGGGGACGTTCCAGACACTAAGGTTGCACAGAGGCCACCAGAAATTAAATGATGGCTAAAACACAGTTGAGATCTTGAATCTGATTACCTGTTTTTCACACAGACAAAGCTCACAATAAGAACCAGAGAGAAAGTAACTCCAACATTTTTGAAAGCAAGATGAAATTGGTATTTGAATTGGTCTTTATTAAAATTTATGCACGTTGTTTTCCAAGAAGTGATGGTTTTCAGACAAGTTCACAGAGAAGCAAAACGTGAAGGGCCATTCAATCTAGAGATGACATCTCTGGTTCAAGAAGCCTGGTTCTAAAAAGAGCAGGGAAGGTATTTCAGGAGTTTTAAGGCAGTTTAAATTTCAGCCATTGGTTAGAGACTGAACACTGAGGAAGAAGGAGTTTCAGTCCCAAGTGATACACCTCATCTTGAAGGTTCAAGGAGCAAATGGCATTACCTTAGTAATGTTCAAAGTTTTTACCTCTTTTCCTTAAACTGTCAAAGATCTGTGTCTTCAGAAAATGGGCTTCTCTCATTTTTGCAGCTTCTTAATTCTGTTCTGAGGACAGTGTAACCCACTTAACTCCCTCCTTCACACACCATGCATTTTGGTTCTCATTCTCACTTCAGTTTACTGGGCTACTTTCAAATAAAAGACTTCTCACTATTCATGGCATCTTCAGCACGGAGGTCACTGACAGATAAATCAGGATAGATAAATAGATAAATTACCCATTCCTTATCTCAGGCCAGACATAAGGAGGACTACTGCAAATCTGAAAATCCTGCTCTTCCATTCAGAAATAACTGCAGCCAAGAACTGATGGGGCCACTAATGCCAGATCTGGTTGGTCAAATACTCGGTGTATGAAGAAGTAGCCCTTGCCTGCAAAGCCTTCAGCTGAAACTCTGGAAACAGCAAATTTCTAAACAGCTTATGAGATACTGAGGGCAGGAACAAAGAGGTGCCAAAGAAATGCAGGCCTGGGTGAAAGATGCTGCAGAGGGAAGGATGTGGCTGAGAAGGAGCCAGAGGATGTTGCAGTGGTATTGCCCTCTTCAAAGAGACACTGCACAACATCTAATACTGCTGTCTACCCTAAAAACATATCAGACAAGAGATCTGAGATGATGATGTCTTCTTGCACATTGCAGTGGGGGTAAGAGGGAGCAGATACACCTGTTACAGGGTGGAGACAACACCAAGGCACTCTGGAGTCTTAACCTGGACTTGCTATTGCCAATTTTTGTTTTCCTTTTATTCCTCCAGCAGACAAGCTTTAAAGTAATGCCATCATAATAAAAATACCTAACTATGAAACCCAAACAAAGGGCAACTTGCTTTGTCTCCCAGAAAGTGAATCACCAGTGAGGTTTTAACTATCAAGTAAAACAGGAACTTGTTCATTCAAGCATTGAAGAACCCTCGTTTGAGTCATCCTCTCATTCTGCATCTAGGATTGCAGGAAGCAAAGACCTGTGTTTCTCTATGTGTACATTCACATAGAGAAACATGAGCAGACATTAAGATCCAGGTATTTTTATAGATTCAAATAATGATAGTAATAATTGATTCAAATAATGAAGCAGAAAGTAGAGCACACATGCCAAGATCCAGGATTCATTCCACCTTTGCTGCAGTCCATCTCCATCTCCATTGACCTGCCCACACAGTCATTCACAGAAATTAAGACAAACTAATCAATATGAAGTTGATGCAGACAAGTTTATTAAAATGTGCTCAGTGAGAATGTTCTCCTCATTCAGCAACAAGGCAGCTTCATTTCCTCTGTCTCATGTACTTAAAAAGTACAGTCATTATTTAGAATATTACACTTTTAAGAAAGACAATGTTCCTGCTCAGGAACATAATGCCAGCCTCAGGGAGTTCCATCACACAGATACAGCCACTCAGTTACTCTACAACAGCTATGCTGTCAATTGCCCTGGGAGTCAAGCCCTAAAAAGCCACAAAACCAATTTTTGGCTGCAGTAAAGTGAGATTTATTTTGTGTCATTTTGTTCCCTTTATTGTTTGGTGCTGCAATAGAGTTATTTATATGTTAATTTTGATGAATATGAGATTACATTAAAAAATGACTGCAAATTGTACTTCAAGAAACTGAAAATTAAAAATTAATTAAAATCCACAACTAAAGTTGAATTTCTGCAGAAACACAGGCCACACTCCAAGCTACCATCAACATTTCTTTGCATGTAGGATTTTCATGCTATTTGATAACGACTTTATTCAGCAAGACCTCTCCAAGAGTGTATCTACTGCTTTGTTGTCCCATTAATCTTTCATAGCATCCTCTTTTCATATCCCTCCATCTAGATCTTAACAATCCATACAAAGTATTCATACCACAGGCCACCTCCTAAGAACCACCACACATTGTCACACAGCACGACCAACAACAAACCATCTCATTAAAAGATTTGTGTTCCTTTAGCAACTCGCTCTTTTTTTTAAAACTCTGCTTTTGGTACATTTAATTCTATAAACTCTCCTATTTGCAAGTACCAGATTAAAAATAAATGATAAAAAAATGTGCCACTTTATAAGCTTAAACTGCATATGCAGTTAACTGATAAAATGAATATTAAGGATGCATAGATCATAGGAATTCTTCCAGGCACAACAACAGAAATAAAACTGAGAGGATCTGGGTCTTGTGGAGAACTCCAGCTCCTAATTCTGCACACATCCTTGGTGTGTACACCAGCATATTTCTAGGGAAAGGTACATAATCATGGGTCACATTCCTGATTCTGACATCACCAATTTTCCACAGTCCTTCTTAACAAGGATGAGAAAGATGAGGAATTCTATCCAATCCAGTCATAAAATGATGTATGCCAGGTATCCTGCCCCCAGGTAGCTCTTGGAATTCTGGAAGGAAATCCTCAGGTTGCTCTCCTACCTTCTGCAAAATAGAATCCTCATTCTTCTACCTATGGCAAGATCCTCAAATTCCAGGAACTTCCTGCAGCATCTCGTTTCTCCTAACCAATTTACACTGTAATTTGACCCTGTTTTATTAGCTCTAAAAAGTAATAGTAAGGAATTTAGGGGACTAAACAGCAATTTTGGCTAGAGAAAAACAAAAATTAGGGAGAAATGAAACCTCCCTCTTTAACTGTTCCAAGACTCTTGAGGGATTAGGGTATGAGGGAGCAAAAATATTTCCCATCACTCCCTCATCCACTGCCAGTACTCACATAATAAATCAAGATTCCTTTTTTTCTGTATTCTTAATACTACAAACAGAAGAACTTTGTGGGTCCAGCAAGAGAACCCTCACACATATTTATTGTTACAGGACAGAGAAGGATTTTTTGCCCTCAGTTTTCACCCAATGTGCTTTCATAACATGTTGGACCCCAAAATCAGGAAGATGGTGTCACATCTGCCTTGCTGCTCTTGTGGCAAGAGGGTGGCACTGGCAAGACTACAAACACCCCTTACACCCCAGAGGATGTGTATCTCCACTTCCACAGCTGGAACTGATCCTGTACACCTCCTGCTTGTTGTATNCTTGTGGCAAGAGGGTGGCACTGGAAAGACTACAAACACCCCTTACTGATCCTGTACAACCTGCTTGTTGTACTAAATATTTAATTACTTTTTCAAACCAGATTTCATTTAAAAAAAAATTAAAAAATCAATACACAGAAATAAAAGGTGAGAACTCCACCACCCTCCCCATTTCCCTGGCACTGCCCACGTGGATAAACAGGGTTGCTTATGTCCTAGACACAAATCCACCCCTCTGCCACTGAAGCCTTTGGAATATCACACGAGCAAGTCCCAAATTTCTTACTTTTGGAGACACTCATGGAACCATCTCCTTCCAGGCAAATTAAACCAAAGCAACAGGAAATTCTATTTTAATCATGATTTGCATCAGCACCCAATAAACTAGGACTGAAATGAATCTTGCTTTGTGTTTATATTTTGTGGTTTCATAAAGAAGACACAGAATAACCACCAGTCTGTCTGCCTTTATTGCTATTGAATACTTTACAATGTGAGCAGTTTGTGTAAGCATATGTTATGTTTTCCAACATTTTTATTATAAAACCATAAAAGTTTCCAATTATTCTATGAAGGCATGAATTCCTGATGCTATTGAAGTACAGTTGAAGGGTGAATAGGAGTTTTATTTAAATAATAAATGCATTTAAAATGGACTTTGGATGTTGAATGGGTAAGAAAATGCCCTCTACACATTTTTGGCATTTAAACAATACATCAAGATCAAGATGCTCCCTTATCAATTATTTCATTTTTATATCTTTTACAATTTCTGGCAAGCCCTCCCCATTAATGAATCAATTAATGAATCAAGCATTAACTTGGACTAGCCAAAAAACCTGAAAGTGACACAAAATCCTGGTCCTGCAACCCTCTGTGAAATCCAATTCCAATCCATCACTAACTTTTCCAGAATCTTCCCTGTTTTGACTCTTAACATTTGGTCAAACCTGAACAACTTCGTTTTGCTACTAAGTTTAGGTCTTAAAATGAACTGTCGTTTTCTTTTTAAAATGGGGATTAAACAAAAACTCTTCCTTTCCTGCTCCACTCTTGTTTCTCACCTCTCCCAAACACAAGTCTCCATCCTTCCAGGAGTTAGGAGTGCTGCCTAAGTGTTCTGGAGCAAAGACAAGACTATTTAGGATTAAACTTACCCATCACCTACTGCTGTGAGCTGCATCATGCTGAACCATTTGGTCCAGGTGATGACTGCACAGGCAGGTGACATGCAAGGACCAAGAGACAGGAAGACACTCGCGTTACATGGAATATTCAGGTAATTTAGATAATAAATATTTGCCCAGTACCATATAAACCAGGTTTTCCAAGAGGTTATGGTTTGTTGAAGTTTCTTTCAAGGAATAGCCATATGCTCCATGTGAATGCTTATGCTCCTTTCCCCTCTGCAACACTAACATCCACAACTCAACTGCTGACATGGTCTTAAATAAGAAGAATCCCACCTTTCTTATAAATTAACATATTTATTTTCTCTAAGAGTCATTCTCAAAATGCTGAGTAATTTTAAAGTTGGCAGAATAACCCTGCTCAAACACATTCACTGTGGCAAATTTCAGCAGGGCAAAGAATTAAGCTACGGAAATCAACATCTCAAAATAATAATAATAATAATAATAATAATAATAATAATAATAATAATAGAAGATAACCAGGTAATCTTCCTTTCGGTATTGCCACTATCATAGCCTAGACCACATAAAAATGGTCTAGAAAACATAAATTAAGGGATCACAGACTGACCCAGAAGTTCCTTAGTTACAAAAACACGCAACACAGCACACAAGTTTTCATTCCCTTGTTCTCTAGGTATGTTAAACATGGGTAAAGATCCAATTTCTGTTCTCTAATTGCCTCTGTTTCCTTGGAATATAAAAGGCTTGGACTTTATTTTTCAGCAAGTATTATAATATCCTTTTCCCTTTGCCTTGTTTGCTGTGTAACTCGTAAAAAGCCAAGCAGGATGTGAAGTATAGCCACACTTCCTAGCTTCTTCTGCCCTCAAGAAAAAACACAGGCAATTCCAAAACCTCACCAATAAAGTAAAAATTGGAATTTGGAGGTTTAAAAGAAATGGATCTCTCTTTCAGTATGCCAGAAGTAAGCTGCCATATTCTACTTTTTTGCCTGAATTTCCCATCAGCTACAGAAGAGAGCTGCAGATCCCTGGGCACAGCAGGGTAAGGGACACTCTGTGATCATCACACTCAGCTCCCATTTTCAAAATTCACCTTTTGACTCCCTGCGTACTTCAAACAGCCCTCAGGTTTAACAGCAAATACCTTTTGTACACCTAGGTACTAAAAAAGGAGAACACCACAGCCTGGAGCAGCTGCCACGTCAAACCCCAAACAATTCCTGCAAAGGATGACAACCAACCATGCAAGAACAAGACCCAGGTTTTATTTCCCTTTCTAGCACCAACTTTTGCCTCTCGGTGCCATTCATGATGTGGTATCCCCTCGCTGCTGGCAGAGGAACCAAGTTATTGCCCCTCACCAACTTCATAAAAACGTGCCACAGCTCCTTAACGACAGAACTGGCATTTCCAGATCTGTGGTGCCATTATTTTATTTTCTACCCCACCCCCAGTTCTACCTGATGAATCCCGTGTGCCACACTTCTGCCATGAAACCACCTCAGTGAACAAAGTGAAGAACCTGCTACAACGTGAATATTTCAGTGTTCAGTTCCCTTGGGGAGATCTAAAATGGTCTGCATTAAAGATTTTGGCAACATCTGGCATCAAGTAAGCAAATGAAAGAACTCTATCAGCAGCTTTTTCTCCTTGGTCTTGGAATCCTCTTGCTGAGAAGAGCAGTAAGTTGTTTTACATTTTGTACAGCACTGAGCTGTGGCAAAATAAACCCCTCTGAGACTTCTCATTTTTAAACCTACAGCCTCTTTGAACAAGTGAGAAGTGAAGTAACCAGCTGCTGCTGCTAGAGAAGTAACATTTGCAACATTTTTAATTTCACACACACAAAAAAATTGCATTTGGTCTTACTTAGACCAAAATAAAAATATTAATCTGCTTTACTGTAAGCTTTCACATATGTGCCAGTTTTGCAGAGGCAACATTTGGCTCCCAGACCACGACATAATATTCTGAAATACAATTTGGACTGCCTCATTCAGGACATTAACATGGCCATTAGAACAGGCAGTTCCACTGCCACACTGCTGGTTCTGTGATCATTCACCCTCGGCCACTAATACAAGGTTTAATTTCACCAAAGAGTTAGTCTTTTCCAGGAAATTGAATTGCTCCTGAACACTCCCAAACTTGCTGTGGTAGGGCTTTATTAGAGCACTGCATTTACAGCACAGAAAAATACAGTTGGAAAGCAAAATTCTGAAGAAATTACAGCTTCCAGAAGACTAACCATTTTATAAGACTGAAGTATTTAAAATAAATTAAATTTATATTTAATTCGTTCTAAGCTCCTTTCAGTCCTATCATGGAAGACTGCAAGGACTTAGTTTTAAAATGTTATTTTTATTTAACCCAAATATTACAAATTGACTTAAGAGTACAAATCAAAGCTGTAAGCTGTACTTAATACCAGCTTGACTTTTTACATGCCAAAGTGAAATTTCCAAATGTAAAATCAAATCCCCACCAATCCTAACAACAATGTACTCAAAAATGTGAAGAATTCTTTGGTTTTCTATCAGCACATGGGAAATGGTAACAAGAAAAATTTCAGCACATAAGCACAGATTAAAAAAAAAAAAAAAGTATGGCCTAAACCCGCTGGGGAGAAGTGACCTGAACCTTCAAAATTTCAGTGCAGCACAACAGCCCCTACTTTACCCTGTGACTGAAGCACAGTAAGCACTGCCTTTCACTGAACTGGAGATTATGTAAACACAGTAAAACCAACACTGAAATTTTCCTGTGGATACTTTAATTATGAGAATGCAAGAAAATACGTCAAGCAGTCAAGGGTAAAAATATACTGTACAGTTCATAAAAGAAACTGAAGATAGAACATACATGAGAAAAATAATTAAAATTATTTTGAATGGATTATGTGAAATGCTTGGGGGATTTTTTTTCCTTCAGAAATTTGAGTGTAATGATTCTATGTGATTGCACACAGACTCAGAAAAGGATAAATCTGCAATTTTACTTGACAGAAAATGCACTCAAAATGCATTTGCTGTTGCTTGATACTGTAGCAATGACAGTCTGGAAATACATGTAAGGATGGATTTCTTATAAAATCACAACAACTTGTTTCCTGGTTCAGTGTTATCCATAAAATTCACACATGCAGCTAACAGGGACTGACCAGGACTCCATCCAGCTGCAGAAGCCATCTCACGTAGAAATACAGCTGAAGGGATATAACCCCATAGCACAGGCACCCCATAAACAGATTATTTCCCATAGAGGACAGGGAACAACCTGTGAGTGTGTTCACAGTGTGAAGAACAGCAAGATGTGTGGATATCCTAAGCCACAGCTGTTACAATTCTCCTCATCGAACAATTTACAATGGTGGAATTTTGCACAAGAGCAGGCTCATGAATGAAATTAGGAATTAATAAATGTGCACGTTTTTTGTAAAAACTAAGAAAGGATTTAGTTAAAAAAAAAAATTAAATGAGATATTTAGCATACTTTGAGAGTGACCTACACTCTCTTGCTATTCTCCACAGGATCTTGGCCCTAGTGTTTTCCAACATCCAGAACATAATGCCCCATGCTCCCTGTTCCTGGGATCTGTTTAATGGAATGCACACAATCTATTCCAAAGCGGGGCAAGGACAAAAAATGAATCTTGCCTGGGCAGCTCGCAAAAGTGCACACGTGAAAAAAAAAAAAAAAAAAAAAAAAAAAAAAAAAAAGGCAAATAGCAATTCATTAACTTTTAAGGGTTTCATACCAGATATAGTGTCTTGTATTAGGAATAAATAATACACTGTGAGAATGGTGAGGTACTGGGCAAAGTGCCCAGAGAAGTTGTGGCTGCCCCTGGATCCCTGGAAGTGTCCAAGGCCGGGCTGGATGGAGCCCTGAGCAACCTGGGATAGTGGAAGGTGTCCCTGCCCATGGCAAGGGGTTGGAACAAGATGATCTTTAAAGTCCCTTCCAACCCAAACCGTTCTGTAATTCTCCCTCCCTAAACCACACCAGTCATTTACTCAAGACCAAACTGCAAAAAGGAACTAAAAACTTCAGCAGCAGCAGATTAAGAAAAAAAAGGAATACTCTGACCTGTCTCTAAAATTACACTACATAGCACCATTTAAGACTAAAAAAAAAATTAATAGATTATTTTTTAAAAAATAGCAATAAACTATACACAGAATTATCGCACAGACGTGTTAACTACTTCTATTGTTATTATACTTATACTGTTAATTGACAAACTCCGGCGTGGCGGGAACCAAGGAAAGCCACGGACTGCTCCATGAGACCTGGGCCATGTGGCTCACTGAGGCAATACTTGGGGATAAAACCAGCGCTTGATTTATTGTTGTTTACACACATCCCCAGCACGGCCTCTGGGCAGTGTCAAGTCTCAGCTCCTAATTGCGGCCGCGTAAACACCCGTCAACCCTCGGCCTGGCTGCCGGGAAGGTGTCTGTCTGCTCGCCACCCAGCCGGGAGACCACGGGGTCACACCGAGAAGACAGAAACGAAGGAGAAACCCAAACCGGCTCTGCGCGCACGGCCCCGACCGGGCTCCGCTTTCTATGAACGCGGGAGGCGGGGGGAGCATCCCCCAAACCGGGGCAGCGGCCGGGGGGCATCTCCGCATCCCCTTCCCGCTGTCCCCCCCGGGGCCGGGCAGGTGTGCAGCGGGATCGCAGGAGGGAGAGGAGGAGAGCGGGGCGCAGCTGCCGCGGCGGTCTGAGCCCGCGGTCCGGCCCGGGGGCCCGCGGCGGCGGCGAGGGGCGGCGGCGGTGCTGGAGC
>VYXD01007099.1:24484-49321 GCA_013397195.1 Hylia prasina | reverse complement strand
AACTTCTCCTCCGGCCTGCGTGGGGTGAAACTGCCCGGCGGATCCTTGTGACCCTTCCAGCCCCAAACCTGCGCCCCCCTGTTCTCTCCAAACCCCCCAAACCGCGATCTGAGCGAGGTGAGACCTGCGCTATCCCTCAGGGTCCTGCCCATGGATCAGGTGCTGCTCGGGTCCTGCCATGCCCTGAAATAAACATGCTGACCACACGTGGGGATTTGTGTGCTGAAACTCCCCTCGGGAGGAACCAGTGCTGTCACAGCTCCTTCCCCCATGAGTTACCGCTGTTAAATATTCCCCCTTTTCCCCCAACCGTTCCTATATATGGGACAGGAAAGTGTCAGGAATGTGCTTTCAGCTGGGAGCCCTGTGGCGCGGCCGTTTTACTGTCGGGATATTTAAAAAGTGTCTCTGCTGTGCAGAAGGGCTGGAATGCCTTTGAGTCATGCATGTCACAGGTGATCGACCTGTCCTCTCCACCTTGTTCCTCATTCTCAAGACTTATGAAAGATCATCCCCACAGCCTCTCGCTGGCTTTGGGAGCAGAGGTTTGCAAGGGGAGGAAGAACGTGACACATAAAAAGCGAATCTCATTTTAGGAAGCTCAGTTTAAACCCAAAGCAGTTTTACTTTTAGGTCTTGTAGTCCCTCTGCAAAGCCACCACTGGGAATCTACTTGATTATCCTGTACCCAGTAAACTGGGAATACCCTACATTTTTTTGTGGTCCATGTCTTTCTTCCTGGTTTAACAGTATCAAGTTAGCTTTTTTTTTTTTTTTTTGGTAGCCTGGGCCAGGCCACTTTTTAAAGATCTGGTTAACAGTTCGGCAATAGAAACAGCTACTTAAAATGTTCCTGCAGGCCAGGTCTGTCCTCAGTCCTCTGCGTGCCCTTGCTCAGGGACAGTGTCAAGACCCTGCTCAGCCAACACAGTTGCTTCAGGAATCTTGTCACCCTGTGCACACTGCCACCATTTGTCCACTGACAAAACAGTTGCTCCATCCCCTCTCCAGACCGCCTGGAGCCTTCACGGGAGTTCCTTTTCCAGCCGTTTTCCCCTGCACTGTGAGGACCACGTGGACATCGGGCTTGTGAGCAGAGAGGGAACTTCTACACCAAGCAGAGAGGGTGGAATTGAGCTGTGCTAATCCAGAGATGGGTAAAACATGGCTCAGTGTTAATGGGAAGGATTTATTTAAATAAGATTAGGAAGAAAAAAACCCAACCAGCTCTTAGTTTTTCTCATTCTCAAGAGCCTCTTTCCCTGTTTCCGCTCCTGTGCTGTGTAACAACAGCTCTCATACAGTTCCTGTGGCCAGGTTGGCTGCTTCTACCACAAGTTTCAGCTCTCATTATCCCTGACACATTCATTAGTGACACATTCGCTAAACAGTACTTAAAATTAACTGCTTCCCATGTCCAGGCCTGCCTCTTCTTCAAATTTGATTCTCCCTGCAACCCCTTTGTTCTCCTTCTGCCTTGCCTGCACTTCGTTGGATAGGAGTTCACTGATTTCTTCTGAGAACGAACAGATTAAATTAAAATTAATTTAGTTCCTGTTTCATCTCTCTTCCCAGTGATCTTCAAAGCCTTTCTGGATGCCTTTCCCAACTTGAATTTTCTTTTCTCCTCCTGCTTCCCTTTGCTTTTCCTTTCCTTCCTGCCTGCCACTTTTTATTCCTGAGCTCCCCCCCTCACTCACAACAGGTGTAGAAATTCCTCATCTGCTCTTTTTCCCTCACTCTAGTAATCCCATATTTTGGTTGCCTTTGTAGTTAAAGTTACTCCATCCATTACTCTCCTCAGCCTCTTACCCTTTTTGTGATTTCAGTAGATGTTTTAACTCCCTCAATCTTAAAGCTTGTGATCAGAACGAAGAAAGCCTGGCTCCCCACACGTCTGTGCCTCATGGTTTGTTAGCTTCAGGGTGTAAGGTGTAAGTTTTAACTGAAACCTCTTCCAGAATTGTGATTTATTTAAGATTTCTCTTCAGTCAGTGCATGCTGTTGCCCAAAAGTTCCCACTACAGATTTTCCAAGATTCAGGGGAGAACATGATACATCCTCCATGCTCCACAACTTATTTTCATGAAAGTCATAGGGACTAAATTATTCTGTCAGCTTTAATCGTGTCTGGAGTAAGCCAGTAGATTCAAACATTATTAAACAACATGGATACACCCTCAGATATACCTCTACCTCCATGACATGGCCATATAAACCTCATTCCCACAAGAAAGTAACCTAAAAATCATTCCTGATCAAACTTGTGACTTCCAGCTCACTGATCCCACTCACTGTCAAGAGGCCCTTTCTTTTCAATTTGTCTTCAGTCATCTCTGATACAGCTTCTGCAGGCTTAATTTTTAAAGCTTAAGCTTAATTTTTAAAATATCACAGCTGAAGTGGCTTCAGGAGATGAAAATTTAAGAAAAGCCCTAAAAATTACAGGCCCCTTGAGAGAAGCCAGCAGCCTGGAACACGGGAGCAGCAGGGAAAAAGAATGAAGTAACTGAGATGAGTGTTCCAAAGGCAAACAACAAAAAATCCCAACAAAACTAAACAGAAAGAGAAATGACAATTAAAAGGTGCCCTTTTTTTCTGTTTCTGATTATCCAAACAGTTCTGCAAAAGAACAAGGATCCAATCCATAGGATGGAAGACAGCACTCCTGAGGAAATTCTCCATTCTACAAATCTTCTAAGGATTATTACACAGCTGATGAGGTTTTATGCTCTGAGCTCCCATTGGTATGGGTGCACTCGCTTCAATGCAGTGGCAAGAGGACTGCTTTTCTTTCTAAAAAAGCAAAAGCCACATGCCAGGGTGAATGAAATGTCACTTTAATACTTTGTAATAGCAAGTTACAAATATATAAAAACGGGGTTTGACAATATTCAGGCAAATAACACAACACTCAGATTTTTAAACTTCTGTTACCTTCTTCACAGTGTACATATTAAATAAAATTATTAAGTATAGCTCATTATTTAAAGCATGCACAGATAGGTTTGTGGGGTTAGGGCCTTGACTACTTAAAACAGTCCCCAGTATATAAGAGCACTCCTCACAGCTGGCACAAATAATTGCACACACTGAACTACTGAGGTCCTGCCTCATCAAATGAGACAAGCACTTTCCCAAATCTCTTCTCTGAAATACACTTTCAGTATCAATTTAGGTGCAGTAGGATTGTGTAAGTGTATTGGGGGGCAAAACTCCATCCTACATACAGCTGCTAGAGGAATTAAGCTTATTCTGACACCCTTCAGCAATTACCACGTTATGAATATTACAACTGTGTGTAAAACAAAACATTCACCTGCATTTAACCTGTTCAGATCACTTCTCTTGCCTCTCGACTGTGTACGTGACAACTCTTTCATAATTAAGCTTTACATTTACATAGAGGTGAAGGGATGGGTTTCCATGCAGGTGGCAGTAATCTGTATCATAACTGGTGGAATAAAGCCTGTAATTGCAGTGATAAGACTGGAACGATCTAAAGAGAACAGGGTTTCCCCCAGATTTCCATAAAAATCAGGTGAGTTCTTAAGTGTTGATCTGACAGTGGGAGGCCTCTGCAGAAAACCAGTTTCTCCTTTCATCACTCCAAGGGAATAAAAAGGATGTAGTAAGACATGTCAACAACTTAGATGTCCTCTGGCTGTTTGGAGAGCATTCCCAAGAGCAGCCTTGGTGTGCCCTGTTTGCAGCACATTCACATCTGCAGCCACGACTTTACGTGGTATAGGAGGAGCCTGGAAAAAACCGTGTGATTTACTTTATAGTGGATACAGCTTTTATGATTTTAAAGCCGAAATTAACGAGTTAACTCAGTCTAAATAAGTGCTAAGCTTTGCTTGAACTAGATCATGGACAGCTGCGTAACTCGGCTGGGAACACTCCCTCTGGAGAAATTAGGAGCTCGTGTCCCACAGCAGGACTTGGGCTCAGACCAAGAGCTGGCACTGCAGTGCAGCACTACTGCAAGGAGTTTCTGTGCAGGGACCAAGGATGCCATCCTTTGAATCAGCTGCTGTTGGCTTATGTTTTTCCACCCCCTCTGTTCGGTAGAAAAACCAGCCTGTTTCAAGCTTCCTTAAACAAAAGGAAAAACTAGAAATGTCGTATTCAATATTTCTCCTGATGTTAAATCAAATTTGAATTTTCCAGAGCTGTACATTAGCTGAATCACTGGCTGCACACTGCTCACTCCATCTGTTTATATGGTTGAGTCACTGCATTACCAATATTTTAACACGTTACTTGGAAAGAATTTGGGGCGATCTGCAGGACAACCCCCCAGAGCTCTGTAAGATAATGTTCCTTTCTCTGTGTTCTCTAGCACCATACTCTACTCATTGCTCCCTTTCTGCTACCAGAGAGATGTTAATTGGAACAAATGGCTATTTTAGGAATAAAAGCATGGCTTCCACTTAAAAGCTGAAGACTGAGCTGTGATGTAGAAATCCACTGTCACCTCCCTGTGTGACATGTCCTGCCCTGGGAACTGTGTGAGGAGTTCCATGGTGATGGAACAAACATCTTTCACAATCCAGCATATCTTTTTTCCACTCAAAATGCTACAAGGAGGTTGTTTTCTGAGGGCAAACTGTCTGGTTTTAATGATGCTGAAAGCTGAGGGTATTTTACTGCTCAAAGTTTCTTCAAAAATATGCTATATGTAGAAAGAAAATTTTATTTAGCTCTGTGTAGAGGGTCAGGAGGGTGGAAGTGAGCAAAAAACAGGGTTGAAGAACAGAGTCAGAAGGGCAGAGGTGGAATTGCTGATGCACATTTTATTTTATGAAAAACATAAAAAGAGAATATTTTGTATGAATGTCACCATGGAGGGCTATGCATTCATGTCATTCTGGGAGTTGAGAAGCAGAAAGTGAAACCAACTGAAATAAAAGAAAACCAGTGAGACTAGTTTTACTTTTCAGACCAGGGGTTAGATCCAACTCTGGCAGAAGTCGGTGGAACAATTCCCACTGGCTTGAGCAGGTTTGGATTCAGCAAAGTGAAATACAGAAAAAATAACCAGGAAGCACTAATGAAATGTTCTCAAACACTGGTCTACAGAACACTTTCTTCAGTCCACAGAGATGTGACTTCCCTCTCCATTACTCATTTACTTCCAGCTGCTTTTATGGGTTTCTGCATTTTGGAGCCCTGAAGGACTGAGAGGTGTTGGTAACCAGGAATGAGAATGGCCAGCCAGCAGAGCCAGCTCTTTTGGAGATGGAAAAGAATTCAATTGCTGAGCAAATAGGGAAGGAATAAAGAAGGGACTATCTGAAGGAGCAGAAGGCCATTAAGCTGAGAGGATTAGGTGGCCTTCAGTGAGGATTAGGTGCTTTGCTGCCTAATGGAACTGTCTAGCCAGGCACCTGAGCTCCCAGCACAGAGCAGAAGCAAAGCTGAGCCCCACACAGAGGTCTGCACGGAGCTAAAAGCAAATAGGAAATGCCAAGGGCAGAAGCCTTCCACAAACATTCCCCTTCTCATCTCTGCCAAGGTGGGATTTGTGGAAACTACCACACTCCCCCACCCCTGGGGTGAAGGTAGCCGAGCCCAGCTCTGATGGTCCACACTGCGGCACTTGCATCATCTCCTCCAGGCCCACAGCCACACTGACATCCCAGAGCTGACACACATTCCTGCCACCACATCTGGCTGAAGCCCAGATCTTTGGAGCAGCCAGGCCCCTGGACCAGGCTCTGGATCAGCTGATGGGTTATGTTTGGGGCAGCATTCCCATTAATGCTTTCAGGCTCTTCCTCGACACGAGGGGCTGCTGTCATCTGAGTACAAGGACAACACATACATTTAGGTTGGAAAAGACCTCCAAGATCATCAAGTTCCACCTTTATGGATCTCCATCAGCCAGATCAAAGCACTGAGAGCCACATCCAGATGTTTCTTGAACATCTCCAGGAGTGGGGACTCCAACACCTCCCTGGGCAGCCCCTTGCAATGCTTGGCAGCCTTTTCCATGAGGAAATTCTTCCTGATGTCCAACCTGAACCTCTCCTGGCACAGCTTGAGCCTCTGAATTGGAGGTTGCAATCAGACCATTAGATTCAATGGCCACTGGCAGACTTCTCCTCCTTTAATTCCTTTATTCCCATTTTTTAATAGATTGCAATTCTATAATGTCCTTTTTCCTGCCAATAAGTCTCCCCTGGAGTCAGATTACACAAGTCAGCCTTTCCTCACAAGAAAGAGGAGATACAAGAGACTTTTCTAGACAGTTTTTCTAAGATTTACTGATAAGAAAACATTCTAGGAAAGAAAGGCTGTGTCAACATCTTGCAGAGCAGTAAGGTACTGAGATCCCCATACTGGCTCTGCATGAAATAGCTTTGGATCTGGAAGCAACAGAAGGAATACCAACCCAGGGTAGCTGGTGGGCTAGGAGGCAGATTGGCTTGAGACTGAATGCTCTGCTAACAAGGCAGTGCTGCCTCTGGGATCCAGGCTTGTGTCCCTGCCAAGCTCTGCCTCTTCCTCTGAGGAAGACTGTCCCATTCAGCCCTGGGCTGGGGAAGGGCGGCACAGAGATGCTTTGTGCATGGCATTCTCCCAAAGCTCTGCAATGCCTGCAGCTACAGACCCCCTGCCCCATGGACCACCAAACTGGGCGGACACTTTTCAGCCCTTTTCAGTTCGCAACATCCTGTTTATTTCCCAGGGCAGGTGCAGATTCCCAGGGAGAGACTTAAGCCTCCTCCCCTAGAAGGGCTGCACAAAACCCCACAGCGCACACAGCCCACAACATTGCTGTGGGATCTCCTGGGACAGGGGCTGTTCCTGTCCAGCACTGGGATTCTTCCTCACCACGCACTATTTATTCATTGACCAGCACAGAAAACAATGGGAAAATGCTCTGTAAGGGGAGGTTTAGGTTGGATATCAGGAAAAAGCTTTTCTCTCAGAGTGACTGGGCACTTCAACAGGCTCCTCTGGGCAATGGTCACAGTCCCAAGCCTGACAAGGCTCAAGAAGCCTTTGGACAATGCTCTCAGGGACATGGTGGGATTCTTGTGGTGCCAGCTCACAGCTCCAGGCAACAGCCAGGGCAGCCCTGGAGAAGGGAGCTGTCTGCAATCATTCCGTTTTACTCGTGTAAGGAATAAGTCACATCAGTAAGATTTTTCTTTTTTTTAAATCTAGTAAGTGAAGTTCATGTAGACTGCACCTCTTTTCTAATAATCTGTATATTTTCAAAGAAACAAAGAATCCCAGAATGGTGTGGGTTGGAAAGGACCTCAAAGATCCTCTTGTTTCACTCCCTTGCCATGAGCAGGGACATGTTCCACTATCCCAGGTTGCTCAGAACTCCACTGAATATGGTCTTGAACACTTCCAGGGATGGGGCAGCCACAGCTTCTCTGGGTGACCTGTGCCAGGGCCTCAACACCCTCACAGGGGAGAAATTCTTCCTAATATCCAGTCTAAACCTACCCTCTGTCAGTTTGAAGCCATTCCCCCTTGTTCTGTCACTCCACGACCTTGTGAAAAGGCCCTCTCCAGCTCTCTTGTAGGCTCCCTTGAGGTATTGGAAAGCCACAATTAGGTCACCCAGCATATCTTGATAGCTTTACTGTCATAAATACATCATTGATCATGGGCAGAGAGAACACACTGGAATCAGCAGAGACCCCTCAAAAGGTGCCAGAAAAAAATACTGCTTCTGGCTTTGTAGGTTCATAGAGCAGGACCAGCTCTGCAGTCCATTTCATGACTAAACCCTGCTCTCCATAAGTGGTTTAGAGTAACAGAAAAGGCAGTGATGAAATCTGCTCTTCACTGAGAGGTGGCTTTTGCTCTGCTCCTTCCCCATTTCAGGGATTTACAGTTCAGCTGCCTCCAGGGTTTGATTCCCTCAGTTGTACTTTCTGACAACTATCACCAAACCCAGTCAAAATTGTGCTTTTGTTTTGCACTGCCTTCTCCAATTCTCTTCTAAAAATGGTCATGCTTTTGCTTTTCCAGTCACACAGGAATCAAAAAGCTGTTTCAAACCCAGCGTGTTTGTCTCAGTACAACATCCCACGTATAAAACGTGTGCCTACTTTGCATGTCAGTCTTCATTATTTTCTTTACAGCTACAGGGAAACAATCATGAGACACTTAGCGGGTTTTTGTTTTCCCTCGGTGGTTTTTCAGGATGCTGGCATTCCTTTGGCTGCCAAGGAAGATATTCCCTGACTCCACAGTCTCCACAGGCAGCAAGCAGCCCTGCTCCTGTGCTGCACAGTCTGTGCAACAGACTGCGTTTGCACAGTGAGATCCAATCCTGTCTGCTTTTAGGGACATCCTTGCTTTTTGAAAACTTGGGAACAAAGTTTTACGTTATCAAAGGTTTGGTGTTTTGTGGTTTTACCCCCCAGTTGGTGTCACACAAGCTGCATGTAGCCAGAATCTGTGGTGACTATAAACTCCAGCTGCTTCCCTGGTCAGTGCAGTGGTAGGATGCTGCCCAGGCAGTTAAACAAGGAAAAATGGAAGCTTTCAGAACCTCCATTTTCCTGTCATACCTCGAGCCAGCCTTGCCCCTTTCTCATCCTCCCATTCCGTTTTGTATCACCACCTCCACTGCTGACAGTCCTTTTTTCAATGGGAATATCACAGCTGCAGCCACTGCCAGAATCTCTTGGCAAAGGAGCTGCTCTCTGAGTCAGAGCCTAATGCCATTACAAGGTCTGCAACAGCTGCAGCAGTCAGACATCTGCAAGTCATTTGAACATTTTATGATGAATAAAAACTATCCATTACATAGACCTATACATTATATATTAACCCTAATACTTATTCAGTTACACTAACAATAACCTTTTTCCCCCTGCATGCTGTAAACTTCTTTGGCTGCAGCACATGGTAACAGAGATACTCAGAGCTCCAGTCTGGTGGAGCAGTCCCTGTGTACATATTACCTAACTTTTCTACCTATTTAACCATGAAATGATGGAAATAAAGAAAGAAAGTGAATGCAAAGCTATAAAAACTCTTACCATACATAAGGAAACCATTTTTATATAATTACATGAGACTGCATACAAAAGGAGAGGATACAAAACAATGAGAGATGCAGAGGAAAAATGAGAACATGGACTCAAAATGTATAGTGAAGAGATCTGATTCTGATATACACAGAGCTCAGACCCATCCAGATGCCTCCAGCCATCAACCTGATCCTCAACACCGCAGCTAAGCCATCTGAAATCTAAAAAATCAAAATACCAAAGACAGGGGGAGCGAGGCTTATGGAAAATGAAACTGGAGTCGCGAGTAGTTAAAATCCTTTAAAATAATAACGACAATAAAGAAACATAAGTGTGGTTTCATGAAGGAAATATATCCACGGCCACAAATTATGAAGTCAGCCCTCCAGGACATTACATTCCTCATGGAACCTGCTGAGCCCACTCCACATAAAGAGGTGTAAAATACACTCACCGGCTGGGTGACTTCAGGAATGGAGCCCCATATGTGATTCCCTGCCACTGAGTCCTCTACATATGTACCCTTTACAACACTAGATGCACACTGGGCAAGACGTGCCTCTCCTTCAGTTTCACCATAAGAGTTTTAAAGAGACAAGGCGAAAGTCTGGCATGACAGAAATTACCATAAATTCTCCAGGACGTTCATCCAGAGCCAGAATTTTCCTAGCAATCCACATGCATGTCAATGTGATTTCATGTTTGTTCATTTGTATCATTTGCAAACCCTTTGGATTCTCAGAAATACACCCCTACTGCTTCCCATTCACTTTTACTCTGTATTTCGCGTGGCAGTTTGGTGCCCACCATAACACCAGGATTGCTTGGGAAGCAGAATGTCAATTAACTTCCACTTTCACACCAAGTTAAATGTGTGGATTAATAAACTGGAGAACAGTGTAGGTTTAAGTAAGAATCAGCCATTAGAATTGCATTACAGTTAGAAAAGTTACTATTAGGAAATGTTTTCTTGACTTGATCTGCTTCCTCTGTGCAGTCAGAGGCCAAACTGTTTATTTTACTGGCAATCCATCTTTATTGCTTGTGTTGGCTTTAATGGTTCCATTCAGACAATCCACACATTAAATATGAGAAAGACCCTAATATCCTAAAATCTTAATAAGTTTACAAACCATTCATTTAAAGGGGATTCAGAGGGAGTCCAGCAAAATCCTTTTTTTTTTTTTAAGGGTCAGGAAAGCATTACATTTCAAGGATGAAAACCCACTTTGCCTCTGGCAGATGGGACGCTTCACTTGACGTCACCAAATCCCCACCATCAATTCGTGGAGCACCTACCTCCCACGGAATTTGAAAAAAAAGGGGGGGAAAAAAGGGAAAAAAAAAGAGGGAAAAATCTTGGCCCTTCTGATGGCAAAGATAACTTACCCAGCGTGACGTGACGCAACGATGCCTGTCTAAGTCAGCAGCCAGCCAGCTGTCTCCCTGCTGCTGCTCCTGCTTTTCCCATGCTCCAGAGGAGAGGGGCTGGACCAGCCAGGCCACTTGCACAGTCGCTGTCAAGTCAAAGGGCAAGAGCAAAGCTTAGAATAAACACGTTGTTTTCACCCGCTCGCTTGAAGTGCTGCCAAATCTCTTAACATTAGCGCACATAAATCGGCGAGGATCACGCAGCCCGAGGCCCGAGCAGCAGCTGGAATCCTGTAGCTGTTACCTGGAATCCTAACGTCCAAATAAACAGCTCCGCCATTCCTTGAGGCTACGTGGAAAAGCTCAAAAAACACAATCATCAAAGTGCAGCCAACACCAAGGGAAAAGAACCCCCAATTATTTCTTTCTCCGGTTCTCGTTTTTTATAGTCATCTCAAATTTGCAGCGATGGAAGCAGAGGGGGGAGGAATGGGGTGTCCTTTCTGAGGTCTTTAAAGATGCTGGTTTTCCAAGACTGTGCAGAAGAAAGCAGCCATTGATTCTAGAGATAAATACTGAAGTTATTCAGAGGGGAGGAAGGCTATGAAGATAAGCAGCTCTGGGCCCAGCAGTAAAACCCAAACAGCAGGAAGGGTAGACTGGTCGATTTTTCTCAGTCCAATGGTGACCTTCAAGAGGCAGGAGTGGGGCAGAGTAGTGAAGTTCCTTCCCTGAACTCCAAAATTCAACAGCTTTGAAATGGTTCTTCAGCAAGGACTTGAGAGAAAAAGCTCCTTCTCCACATCCAGCTGCCAAGAGAAAAGGAGTTGAAAAACACCGATTTCTTATGGCTAACGGGAGGGTGATATAAAAGATGGAGTCCATTGACTGGTGTCCAGAGACAACAACCTGGTATGAATTCCAGCACCATTCCACTTCCCAGCAGCTGGATTTCTCACCAGGGTGGATTGCTGGTTTTGGACACCTCCCCATTTTTTCCTGTCTGTTAACAGTCTTCCACTAGTAAGTATTTGGAACAGTTGTAAAGCTTTTTTTGTATCTCAACGGCCTTGCCATTGCCTGGATGCAGTTTCAAAATCTCTGGCATTTCTGCCCAGCCTATCTGAAGTGTATTTTTGTCACGCTGTTAATAAGCACTGCATCTCCAGGGAGAACCTCAGCTAGCTCAGGGCTCTTAAATGATGTGTGCCCCCAAGAAAGAAGTTGTAAGGAAAAAATCTTTCTCATTTTTTACTCATTTTTATTCTGAGTTGCTTGCTTAAATAGAGAAAGTTGGGACCACTAACTCCTCATCTATAAAGTAAGGATGAGAACCTAAGGAATTATGCAACTTGCCAGGCAGCCAGAGGTCTCACAAATGATCCAGTCCAACACCTGAGTTATAAGAACCATCCTTGCTCTCAGTTCCTGCATTTTCCTTCTGTATCCTGAGTTTCTTTCCATCTCCCCTCACATTTCTCCCAGTCCTCAAACTATAGGATGCAGCTCACTTTCAGGAATACCCCAGGAGTGTTTGGGAAACATCCATGAAGTTTAGAATGGCCTTGTCTGGCATGATTTTANAAAAAAAAAAAAAGCATGGAAGATGCCTTTTGGAAAAGGAGCACCTAGAAATGAGCAAGGGAAGGGAGGAGGGGTGGTGCTCCCAAGTCCCTTTGCAGGCCCTCCAGGGAAGAGTAACTCTTGGTCCCTTCTTTGGGGCATGACATGAGAATTTGTGCAGTACAAAGTGTGTCATGGCTTGCACGTTCCCTCTCCCCTGCCAGAGAGATGCTGTCACACATTTTAGAAACCAAATGTACCCCCATGGCCAAATGGAAGAGCAAGAGCAACTCACTGTTATGGACAGACGTGCGAGAGAAACAGAAAACGAAGCAAAATCTCAACCAACAAAACCAAAATCAAAACAAAGCAAAAAAGCAAGCATAAATAATCTGCATTAGCTCATTTTTGACATTACTGTTTTAGGAAGTGTCTGTTTGGGAAGGGGCACTGCCATTTGAGACTGGAGTAACAAAAACAACCCCACTAAGAACTTGAGGTGTTGATTTTAACAAAGACTCGGGGCATGGGCTCCGTGAGTGTTAGAAGTTAAAATGCATAGAGGCTATATTCTGTGATGCTACAGATTTACAGAAACACTGTCAATCCTGTTCCTGTCAATCTATTTTGCAGTTGAAAGTGTGCAAAGTGGGCAGGAGAGACCAAAAGAAATTTTGAGAGTTGACCCACTCAGCCAAAGTTTTTGGGATATTTCATTATAAACACATGTGCTTAAACTTATGTCTCTGACTATGCATTAATATATTCTACCCCAAAACTGCCACATATCCAAGACTTCCAGAGGTGGGTGTGAATTTCCAAGTGTAATTGAATGTGTGTAGGCAAAAATAAAAAAAAAAGGAAGCTCAAAAATATTTGTAGATTGTATTAGGAGTGATCCTGAACTGAACACTGAGGATAATCTCTAAGCACTGAAACCATGGAATCATAGAAAAAATATTTACAATTCCATTAAAAAGAGGAGAGGAGAAGGATGATCTGGAAACTTGGTGGGATATTTTGTTTGAAATCCCAAGAGTTTAGTTAATATTACTCAAGAGTTGAGAGGGTCTCTGCTAATAGGGTTATTCACTTGGGTGTTACAGAAGTAACCTGGTCTGAAGGGGACAATAAGGAGGATTCCTACCTCCTACCCTCCTTGGAGGGTGCAGAAAATACAAAGTCAGGCTTGTCAGAAATGTAGAGTAAGGATCAGCATCAAAAAGCAAAAAATTCCAATTAGACAACACGTAAAGGGTATTTTTGTCTTTTAAATCACAGGAGTGTCCAAATGCTGGAGAAGGTGATCAGAGAGCCTGTAGGATCTCCATCCTTGAGCATATTCAGAACTGACCTGGACAAGGTCCAGGACAACCTGATCTAATTGCAGCTGCTGCAGAGCAGAGGACTGATCATCTCAGGACTTCCAACCTCAGTTTGCACAATTCTGATGTTATGATGCTACACAGGATACTGGGAGCGTGTTTTCTCCTCACTCACTGCACCTCAGCCACTGACTGGACCCACCAGGAGTTCAAACTGTTTGGAAGAGACAAGCAATGGCATCTCTTGTGGTTTTTAGGGCTTAGTGGATGTGCTCTGATTGTTGAACAGTGGGGATGTTCTGTGGCAGATCTGTCAGTGCACTCAGCGAAAAGTCTCATTTCCCAATTTGAAAGAAAACTGGAAGAGTTCCTTACAATTTCAATTCTCATCGTGACTGGAGGCCACAGAAAGCACCAGAAGCACCAAAAAAGTCTTGAACTTGTAATACCTAAAGCTGTAATACCACAGGCTGTGTTTGTAGTACCACCTTGGATTAGTGGGTTTCCAATGGCTGTCCAGAACCTTCTGGGTTCCAAGTTACTTTGAAAGATCTAAGTGCGAGAAAATGATGAAAAGCAATTTTGTTAGCAGTCTGCTGCACTTAAGGAAAAAAAAAGGACATAAAGTTTTAAAACCATTCGCTTTGACAAGGAAAGTGGTTGCTTCATCTTTTCAATGAGAGGTTTCAATGAAAGTGAATTCCACTTGCCAGATTTTCTTGTACTCCCCCAGTAATGCAATTTACGTGAAAACCCTACTTCTGAAGTCTGTGCTGGGCCTGAACAGCTGGTTTTCACAATAAGTAGGCTGAGACTCAATTTCTTTCACATTTGAGGTTTTCCAGGAATTAAGTTAGTATCCTGGATTATACATTTTTACCAACAACCCTTATCTGACAAGTGCCTAGCACAGCAAGACAAAGTTACTGAATTACAGAATCTGAGCATGTTGTGTCACATCCTGCTTGAAATTTAAATGTTAGCCTATGACTCAAGCACAGCAACATCTGATAATAGCCAAGGACAAAAACATGAAGTCCTTTTTATTGAAGTCCAGGAAAACACAACAGTGGGAAAGAATGTCTTGGTGCCTTCCTTGCATTATCTGCCCTTCCCAGAGCAGGCTGGTTCACTGAGCAGGGCAAACCTAAGACATGCACCACCAGAGTTACCAGGTTAGTTGACTTCCAGCTTCATTTTAGAGGTGCAGAAGGATCACCAGAAGACACCAAGGCAGGGTTACATGGATAGAAAAGGCATCCACCATTAATTTTTGCTGTGATCATGAAACAAGGCTGGGAAAATGCCTCCCTCAGAATGAGATTAGAATCTCCTTAGTTAGAAGTGCAGCTGAGCAGAGGGTGGGAGTTGACTGAAAGCAAGATACATTTCTACCTCAGCCCACTCCTCCTGGGCTGATTCAGTCCCTGTTTAGAACACCAGCCTTCCTGAGAAATAAAAAAGGCACGAGGTGAGCAAGTCTGACTCCCAACAGCCAACAGTGACAGCTACCGTGGGCAGGCTGAGTAAATACACATTTCACTTTTACTGAGTAGAGCCTGACAATTTGCAGCCTCCTCCTGCAATCTCAGAGCAGCTCAGAGCACCGATCAGCACCAGGGCAGCTCTGGGGCTCAGGTTACTACGTGGAGTCTCAGGTAATAACAAATCACAGCAGAGTTACTGGGCCCCTCCCGTGGGCCCTTCACAAGGGAAGACCTCGATTCTTTCATGTTTTTGATGCTGGCAGCAAATTTCTCTCCCTTTTACAAGTACAGAGTGCATGGGACCATTGGTGTCTCCAAGTGACTTTCTGCTCTTTATTCCTCAGCACGTGGATTTATACGTGAACAGATTTCTAAATTTCAGTTGGAGTCACTAACATGCTCTTTATTTTTTACAGGACAATAAAATTGCTTGCCAGGGGTTTCTGACTTAAAATTTTACCCAGCAAATTGATGTAGGCCTCTTGATCCTTCTTACCACATTTTTGCCAAGCTACAGTATAAAATATCTGCTCTACTAATTGCACCCAGGGATTCACATCCAATATCCAGATAGACTCCTAAAGCTGACTGTTTTCCCTTTGATCTTGCCTGGTCTGTTGCTTGAAAGAATACAGACAGGTGATGGAAAATGCTGGAGTTATTGCAAGAACTTCGTAAAGGCCAATTAACTCCAAAAAAGCCCAAAATGAACAAGAAGCCAAAATGGAACTAAACCCACAACAGCTGCTGGCCATCAAGGCGATTTTCCCAGAAGGCAGAAGACTGTTACTAATAGGATGGAAATACAAAATTTACTGAGACCAACTGTAACTGCTGATAACATGTATTGAGAAGTGCCTCATGGCTCACATTTTCTGCAGAGCAAGACTGAGGCTGGACAGCAATTTTAACTTTTAGTGTGGGGAAATAAAGAAGTGGGAAATTAAACATACTCCCAACAATTAGTAGCAGGAGCTGTTTTTACCCTTGTGGTATTTTTATCACGTTTAAAAATAATCATTCAAGTGTTTCTCTCCACAGAAATAGGTTTTTTCCTCTAAGTTTAATCAACACAGTAAAAGCCTATTAGGAACTGCCCACTGAGATTCTCTTACATTTTAAATTATTTCAATTACTGCAGAACCTGAATGCTGGAGCCCCCAGCAGATGATTAAATAAAGTTGTATGTTCTGTTCTCCCTTTACAAGAGCAGAGGTTTTGAGATGTTTCAATCACATTACATAAACTTGCATTCCTCCACTAACACAAAACATTTACTCTTGCCACAGGAGACAAATACTTCTTGTGCTGCTCCCAGCTAATGATTTTAACTCCCAAATCCAGAGTAAACATTACCTCTTCAGAGCTGGGAATGTGTTTGTGTGCAAGGAGCACAGCCCCACTGCATGACAGTGACAACACCACCAAATTAAACGTGGCACATACTCCACAGGCAGTTGAATCCCACAGGATTCTTTGATGTATCACAAGTTTGGAGACACTGAAAAGTCAGGACTTCTTTACACTATCACCAAATAATGTATCTGGAGAGGTAGAAAACATATTTTTATTCAGTGATGATTCATTTGCAGCTCAGTCATAAAAGTCAAGAAGTGAGGGACTCCAAGAGCCAGGAAGAACTTAAGAAAAGCTCAATTTATTACATCTTTATTATTTATTATCTGATTTCAATTACACAGCTGAGGAAGAGTGCTAAATAGAACAATGCATCATCCTGCCTGGGTGTTTGTTCTAAGTGTGGTTCTTTCAGTGCCTTGGTGATGGTCTCCCAGAGGATGGCTGGGGCTGCCTGTACTTTGCGAGGACAGCGATATAATCGTGGAAGGTGAACGTGTGATACTCGTGGTGCTGCAGGTTCTTGTAGGTGGAGTTATCAAACTCCTCTGGAGCAGGCTGAGCTGTGGGCTCTGTGAAAACAAACAGGAACTGGTCACTATGAGGATGCCACGCCAGAGGACAATGTTTTTAAGCACTGACTCAGCCTTCATGAACTGTCAGATCCCTCATCCAGTCAACATTTGAAAGAAAATAAAGTCAACAGCTTTAACAAAAGGAGAAGTTCACTAAGTCCAGCTGGTGCCTTGTCTGGCCCTAAAGCAGCACATTACTGTGCAGTGGGGAACAGCACAGGTTTTAAACCCAAACCACCTCCTGATGCTGGGGGTGGACAGGGCAGAACATTCCATTTATCTCTGGAAGACATATGTCTGCATTTCCTGGCTTTCTCATAGTTGCCTGGGTTTTCATTCCAGCCAGAACAGTAGGTGACATTCTTAGCAAAGCAGGAGGGGCAAAGGAGCAGTACAAGTGATGTATCATCCTGTCAGACCACGAGATACAGCTCTTAGAGCTACTTTACAGATGGAATGTTTTGCCACGGGGACAAGTGATGTAGAATTAGCAAGATCTCCACCATTTAATTTCAAATGTGGTTATACCAAACAGTAATCTATCACGAGCCTTTGCTGTAAATTCCTTTTCTTGTAAATACAGTCTTCTAACCTTTGTATTAGCTCTCCTTAAAAAAAGATTAATCCAATAGTTATTTAGATCTCCTGACTTCCTGTTAAAGCCAACATTAATTCTTATGCTTATAGAATATTATGCAAATCTAGGCAGTATCATTTACATAAAAGGTTCCTGCTACAGGCTGATTTTACAACCGAGCAAATTGCAAGAAATAAAACTTTACTCCCAATATCAATTTCTTGCTGTATACCCAGAGTTTTAACAATAGAAGAAGACACACAGTGTAGTGAAAAGCTGTCATATAAATCTGTATGTGGTGGTTCAGGTTAGATTGTATTAAGCCCTTATTTTAACAGGCCCATCTACAATAAAAACACAAGAACTTGAACACCAGGATTTCCCTTACGACTTAATTACTGCAGTGTGCAGCTATCAGATTAAGAGAAATATCCATTGAATTTAGCAAGGCTTGCTTATAAAACTCAAGGTAGTAAGTCACGGTTTCAGCAAAACATGACAGGAAATATTCCTGTGCCTACTGCTCAGCTCCTCCTGACACAGCTCATAGGAGATGACACTCCAGAGAGAAAAGCCAGATGATGCTCTTTGCTGCAAAGAGCCCCAAGAACAGGCAAGGGGAGGCAAGAGAACAGGCAAACCTGCAAGAGCCAGTTGTTCCAAAATCAGAGACAGATGTGCAGGAAGGAAAGCAGATGGAGCCCCATTTTTCCTGCCCAAATACACTGCACTTGGCTTCTCCAAGGAAAAATTTATTCCCGAGTTCACCCTCCCCACAGTTCATCCTTCATCTCTGCTTTGTCTCTTAAAGAGCAAGCACTACACGGGATGTTCTCCCAAAATGAATCACAGGCCTATTTCTCAGTTACCAGCTACAACTTTGCTCCTCACTCAGCAGTTCAAGGCAGCAGTTTTTGCTGAGTGCTCTACAAAGGGATGACATCACCTCAACATCCAGGTTTGCATTGAGAAAAAGTCTTTTTACATCTTTTGTGTGGCTGCTGCAGAGTTTGCAGACAAAAGGGCACAGGGGCAGGACAGAAGTAGGAATTACAGGTGGTGCAGTCAGCTGTGAATGTTAAACAAGGAAAAGCAGTGGCTGTTCTCATTTCAAAGATGGAAGAGAGAACAAGATACATCTGGAAACACCAGAAAAAAATGTTCGAGCATCTAGAACTCCGTTGTGGATGAATGGTGAGAAAAGCATCACCTGTAGATAAAAACAAAGAGGCCTTCTTAATTTTTTTTTATATTTAAAAGAAAGCTTATGCTGTTGACTGCAAGAAGGATCAAGTAAATCAAAATCTCACTTGCAAACAGAGCTGCATTTTGGTTTTTAAACTGCAGAATTGTTTAGGTTGGAAAAGACCTCCAAGATCAAGTCCAACCTTTGGCTGATCACCACCTTGTCAACTGGCACAGAGTGTCACTTCCAGTTCATCTGAGCTGCCATCAGGGAAGAAGGAAGCAGATGGAATTATGAGCCCACTAACCCCTCAAGCAGAAATCAGGCCTTTTACCCAGCACCACCTCCTGGAAGCTGACACACAAATGCAGTTATTGTGTCCCTTTACCTGGTCAGGCACTTCAGAGTCACAGAATGGCTGAGGTTGGAAGACACCTCTGTAGGTCAGCTGGTCCAACCCCAAATGCTCAGGCAGGGTGAGCCACAGCAGCTGGCCCAGGGCCACCCAGACAGCTTTTGAGTGTCCCCAAGGATGGAGACCCACCACCTCTGTGCAACCTGTGCAGTGCTCCATCACTCACAGTAAAAGATGTTCACTGATGTTCAGGCTGTGTTTCAGTTTGTACCCACTGCTTCTTGTCCCATCACTGTGTACCACTGGAAAGCCTTACCTCTGTTGTTTGCACTCTCCTGTTATTTCCACACACTTCTCCTTTCTAAGCTGGACAGTCCCAGCTCTCTCTCCCAGCCTTTCTTCACAGGAGAGATGCTCCAGTCCCTCCATGATTTCCGTGGCCCTTTGCTGGTCTCTGTCCAGCAGCCCCACATCTCCCTTGCACAGGGGAGCCCCAAACTGAACCTGCCCCCTGGTGCAGCTCAGCAGGGAGGAGCTGCAGCTCCCTCAGCCTGCTCCTCCCAGGTTACCCTTGGTGCCTTTGCTGCAAGGGCACATTTGCTGCCTCACCCTCAGTTTGCTGTTTCCTCAGCCCCCAGGGCCTTTCCTGAAGGATGATACCCAAGCAACCTTACAATTAATGCTGCTTTTACTTCCAAGCAGGCAAATTCTTTAATTTAAAGTAGCAAGGAGAAGAGGGGTCTCAAGAAGGGCAGATTTATGCTGCCTAAGATGAAAGGCAGAATCTCAACAGATCAGGACAGAGAGACATCTGCTACTGAGATACACAAAATGAGATCAGCAGGACCATCAATTAACAGGATGGCAGTAAATAAGAAGGGTAGGTGGGATAGGGCAGCACAGCTGAGGAGATGATTACATGATGCACAATGGTCTTTCCTGAAAACACACCACTGCCTCCTCCCCAGCTCTGTACAAAACTGACTCACTCCTTCCACACGAGCTGCTTGCAACCTTGCAGTCTCTGAATCAACAATGCATGTTTCTGGCATTACACTGTGATTTCTCAAAGTCTTCTGAAATCTGAAACACTGGCAGATTGAAAAAAACCCCATCAAAACAAACCCCAAAAAACCCCCAAACAAACCCAGAAAGACGGCAGGGTTTAAGCAACAATGAGATGGCATCAATTTGACTCATGAGAATGGCAGCTACCAAATCCTTCCAAGAGAAGAGAAGAATGAAAACAAGTGTTGTCATATAAAACCCATGATTTTGCTCAGAGTGGAAACAATCTTGTTTCCATTTTATAAGTGACTGTTTTATGAAACTATAAATACAGAGAAATGAAACCACTTCCTTTCACAGCATAGCTGGAGACTGAGTATTACTGACAGCTTATAACAATTAGCAATGAGCAACAATTTATCTTCCAGAAAGTCACTGCTGCTCTGCCAGTTTCAGTACAAAGATCAGAGAAGATGTGGAAACCCTTTTAAAAAGTCAAACCTTAGCCCAGATGAATCAATACAGTTCAAACAATTTAAAGCTGTACCCTCTGTTTTGCTGCTTTCTCCAGCCTGGACTCCTGCTTCCTGCGTGGTCTCCTTCCTTGCTGTGGTGCCCATCACCAACATTGTGCTTCCAGAAGTCTCTTCCACTTTAGGAGCAGTTACTACTTTTGCTTTCAACACCTGTGTCTCCTTCACTTCTTCCTTCTCTCCTCTGGAAACCAGATTTTGCTTTTTGCCTTCCTGAGTCACTGCTGAGGCTTTCAGCTGAACAGCTGCTCTCTGGGTTCCAAGGGACTTTTCCTCCATGGGATGAGATTCACGGCTGATATCAGTCAGGTCCAGACTTTTCACCACACGTGGTTCTGAGACCAACTTCTGCTCTTTCGGAGAGGATTTTACCTTGGGGTCTCTTGCTTTGGATTTTGATGTTTCCTGGCCAACTGATGTTTTAGAAAATTTGCCCTGCTTTACAGCAGACATGTTAATTTCTGGTTTGCGTGGCAGCTTCTTAATTCCATATTCTTTGAGGGATTTCTGGGACAATTTCTCTTTTGCCAGCATTGACGCCTTTACTGCCGTGTTCTCATAAAACATGGGATCTCGTCTGGGAAACTCAACTTTAGTTTTGATGGCAACATTTTCATCCTCAGAATCTGAGCTAGAATCTGACTCTGAGCTGGATGAAGTCTGTTCCTCAGCTAACTCTTTCCTCAGGCCTCCTCTTGTTGCAGGTGTGCTGAGGTTTTCCTCCTCACGAGAGGAAGCAACTTCCCGCTGAGGAAATGCAACTTCAGTTTTTCTTGACACGGACATCCTCGTGTCTTCAGCAGGTTTTGCAGTTTCCTTGAGGCTGGTACTAGATGTGCTCTCACCTTTGTCTGCAGACAGCAGGAGAGAGCTAGAAGACAACATTTTACGAAATTCAACTGGTGCCTTCATGGCAAGCAGCTTGGTGCTTCCCTGTCGTGCCACTACATCTAGGAAACGGCATAAAGAGGATTATCATCATTGTATCTGACATCGCTGTTACTGATCTTAGTCACAGTTTTAACTCTCACAGATAATCTAGTACAAAAATAAACTGAAAGTAATTATAATGCTAAATACAGGCATTGCAAAGCAGAAAGTTTTTAGACTTTTTAAGTTAAAGGAACTGGAGTTCTAGTAGCACCTAACAGTTTTTGCTGCTGCGATGCCGAAATTCCAGAGATAAACCCTTACATTCCTCGCTTTGCCAGACTCCTCCAAGGGCTGGTTTTCCCTGTGCTTCAACTCTGCATCACTGGAAAGGGTTTGCAGACACTTCCCTATCTCAGGTGAGCATCAGGATGGCTTGTTAGCCAAGCTCTTCAAATGCTGCTGCAGAGACAACACTGGCCTGTGAACCAGCCAGCGAAGCAGAGACACAGTGAAGAGGCACAGCCACGGCTGCTTGCAAGAGTTGCCCTGGAAGCAGAAGGGAGGGACGACTCCCAAAAGGCAAAGCAGCAGAGTAAGAGATACCCGAGGCCATCCCTGAAAGGATTACCTGAGGTGTGCCCCCACAGTTCAACACTATTTCCCCAAGACCTCGCCTCCTCCAGTCCTCACTTCCTATTTCTGGTTTGAGACCTCTTTGTTAAAGAATACTTAGAAGATCTCCTGATGTTTAATGTTTGTTTCTGTCTCTGTTTTTTTCTCCCTGTGGATACCTGCATTAAGCTAAACTCTCCAGACAAGGAACCAACAACCCCCAGAGAAGGCAGCAATTTTCAGGTCCTTTCAGGGAATACATAATACCCCTTGGATGCTTATGATCATCCTCAAGAGGCTGAGCAACAGCAAATACTGTTGTGGTTACAGAAGACAGGACATCAAGGAGCACTGGGAGCACATTAGGAAGATTCACTGTGGCTGAAATTGGCTACAGCAAAGCCAACTCCATTACCAGCTGCACCACTTCCAACCAGCAGCAAAATCCAACAGATTTCCAGCCCATTATGCAGATTTTTCTGCAGAGTTTGGAAATCCAGATCTACTTTAAATGCCCATAAACCAGATACAGCTTTCCCCTCACTGGTATTTTATGGTAATGCTTTGTATGATTCAAGGAGTTATTGCCATTAGAGAAGCAAGTCTTTAGCAATGTCTAAATGAACACATCACAGAAGAGACGAGAAAACGAAAGCAAAGTATTTAAGAAAGAAACACAAGAGTTTTTACCACAACAAAATACAATGAAAAAAAAAGCATCAAGTTTACAGGCTGAATAATTTCAAGCACGTACTTCTCTCTGCCAGATGGAAGGTGCAGGATGGGAAGGAAGGGCAGGGGGAGGCAGGAGGATGGGCAGCCACCTTTGGAAGAGGTCTGACTCCCTGCACAGAATGACCCAGCCTGGAGAAACTAACACGTGAGCAGGTGTCACTCAGGATGGAAGAGCTCTTCAGAGAGGCAGAGAAGAGGTTAAACTAACACAAGAATGGCCAAAGGGAGCACAGACAAGGGAAAGCTGAGCAAAACCTGAACAAGTATTAATGTTAAAACATCCTAAGAAATCAAGAAGGCAAGGAAAACTCAACTCGACCATTAGTTACTGGAATAATACTTTAAACAGTTAAGTTTGGATAAGTGAAAAAGATAGACTTTATGATTAAAAGCTGAAACATCCAATACAGCTGATACACTTTACTTAGGGCGCTTCAAAGTTTTGCACCAGCTAATCTGTACCTGCCTCAGTTTGCCTAAAGAACAACACACCCAAATCAGTCACAGAAACATCATTCCCAGATGTGTTCTTCCTGATGCTTGGAACATCAGCATCACTCCCAGCATGTATTTAAAGGCTGCTCACGCTCAGAGAGGTGACAGGCAGACATTACAGCTCCATTTCCCATCGTTGACTCTATGTAAACATGACCATTTTATCAAAGCAAGGAAAATTTGCACATCCTGCTCCAGCCAGAATCTGGCAAAGGCAGCTGCATCCTATCCATCTTCATTAACCTGGAGTGTTTGCAGGGGAAGCAGCTGCCTGGGAGAGCTGGCCTAAGAGGGCTCCTGACACAAATCAGAGCTGCAGGACACTGAATCCAAAAACCGGTACCAAAGTGCATCTCAAATACACTTAGAGTGCAAAAAAAATAAATCATAATAAAAAGCACTTTGCTGTTCAATCAATCTGTGCAGTGAAAGCTTTTTTGATGGAACAGCCAGGCTTCTATTTGCTTTGGCATTTAAGAAGGTGGCAGAAGTCTGCCTTCAGCTACTCTCTCAGTGATCTTTTCAACAGCAGTCAACAAGTCTGATCACTCCTGCACATGGTTCCATGGAGCTTTCCTGTTTTGGCACAGCTGGATCTCTAATTTGGGACAGGAAACCTCACTGAACCCCTGAGCCTCCATTCATACAAACAAGACATCAGTCTTTGAAATTGGCCTCCCTGTTTTGACTTTGGTCAGGGATGAAAGGGTTCAAATACTCCTCAAGGTGGGATGCAGGGCAGCATCCAAACCAAGGTTCAGGCTTGTAAATGTATGGGGCAAGAAGCATTATAATCAAATTTAACACAGCAGGGCCATGGCAGCTTCTTACATTGCTGCCTGGAGCTGCTATTTGGCATATTTGGACCTTGGAAGTCCTTCTCCAAGTCCTTCTATTTTTTTAACCCTGATAACACAAACATTGCAAAGGACAAGGGCGAACACCTAAAGTAAAAACTACATTTTGAACCTCATTAAAAACATTTCCAGGGATGGGGCATCCACAGCTTCCCTGGGCAACCTGTGCCAGGGCCTCACCACCCTCACACTAAACAATTTTTCCCTGATATCTAATCTAACCCTACTTTCTTTCAGTTTGAAGCCATTCTCCCTCCTACACACTGAACAGTCTGGCACTGCCCCATCCAGCCTGGCCTTGAATACTAAGGCGAAGGTAAACAGGGAAGAAGTGACAAGCTCATAAATAGAAACCTATATACATGTATATGTGTATGTTATTTATCTATATGGCCTATAAATATATTCCACACAGCCAGACCTTTACTTTTACTTTTATTACTACAAGGTACATTTTATCAGAAACCCTCGTTTACACAGCGGTGACCTTTCAATCCTTGTTTTTCCCAGCTTACGCAGCGCCTCTTCCGAGGCGTGACCCTTCCCCAGCTCTCCTCACCCATTCCTTTTATTGACACCCCGATACCTCTCACAACCAAACCACCCTCTTACTCTTTGGCGGCGCCGTCCCGGTGCCCACCGGCTTCGTGCAAAGCCCCCGCGCCTCCAGCTGCAATGCCTGCACGACACAACATAACAAGAGTTAGCAGAGCGGGAGGAAATCCCGACAGCTCGGGGAGGTGTGCAGGGGCAGGAAATCGCCCCGAGGAGCCCCTTTACCTCGCGGGTCACCGCCCGCCCGCCGCCCCTCAGCGCCGCGGCCGCCGCCATCTTGCCCGGAGCCCTCACGGCGCCCCAACGTCCTCCCGGGTGGGCGGGGCCGGCGCGGGGTGACGTCAGCGGGGGGCGCGGTGACGC
>VYXD01007099.1:0-24447 GCA_013397195.1 Hylia prasina | reverse complement strand
TCAGCGCTTTCTGTTACAGTAACATCACTTTTAAACTTTCTAGCCTCGGCGGCTTTCTGTCGCGGTTGTGCTCCCCCAGTTGGACTATATATAGCATAGACTATATATATATGCACACACACACACACTCTCTATATATACATATAGTGTATACATATAGTATATATGTACTAGTATATATAGTGTATATATAGTATGTATATGTGTATATATATAATGTACATGCAAATATATACACTCATATATGGTTTTTATATATATGTAACATACGTGTATATGTGTACATAACTTAGAGAAACCGTATATATAAGAACATATGTGTATTTAATGTATATATAGCACGTGTATTATATATATAACATCATATGTAAAACTATAAGTGCGTAGAAGGTATCTAATATTATTTTATATATACATATGTAATAATGGTCTGGTTTATGTCTATAAGGAAGGTGCATATAAATAGCTCCAAGGTAGGTACCAAGGGGATGGTGCCAGACTCTTTTCAACTCCTGTTGCCCCGTGACAGGATGAGGAGTAGTGGCCATAAAATAAAGCACAAGAAGTTGCACCTCAACATAAGGAAGGATTTCTTTATGTTGAGGGTGGCAGAGGTCTGTAACAGCTGCCCGGGGAGGGTGTGGAGTGTTGCTCTCTGGAGACATTCCAGACCCACCTGGATGTGTTCCTGTGTCATTGTTCCAGGTGACCCTGCCTGGGCAGGGGGTTGGACTGGGTGATCCCCAGAGGTCTTTTCCAGCCTGAATGACTCTGAGATTCTGTGTGGTATCTGAAGGGAGGTGTCAGAGGATGGGCCAGGCTCTGCTCAGTGGTGCCCAGCAATGGGGCAGAAACTGATGCTCAGGAAGCTCCACCTGAGCACAAGGAAGAACTTTTTTATTGTGCAGTGACTGAGCACTGGATCAGATTGTCCAGAGGGGACGTGGAGTCTCCCTCTCTAGAGATATTCCAGAACCATCTGGACACAATCCTGTGCCGTGTGCTCTGGGATGACCCTGCTTGAAGAGGGAGGTGGGACCACATGACCTACAGTGGTCCCCTCCCTCCTGACCATCCTGTGATTCTGTGACTGGGTAAATGCTACTGACAGAGCTGCTGAGTCTGCCAGAAGTAAAGTTTATGCAAAATACAGGGTTACTTCACCAGCAGAGGAGGATTTCCTTTTTGACATGTGCACACAACCCAAAATTATAAATTCCTGCTGCCTCTGTAACACTTGGGGAGCCCATTTGTGCAAATAACTGAAATAAGAGCACCTTACAGAAGAGTTGTCACTCTTCATAATTAAGCTCCTGGTTGTTCTGGTCCCAGTAATTTTAGGTTTGTTTTTCCCTTGCAGTGATGAGAGTCTCTTCGTGTACGACTGCAGCAGTGCAGAGAAGCAGCCCTTAGGAGAGAAAGGGTGAGAAAATCTGCTCTTTTCCTGGAGGGTGCATCTCTGAGCTTGTGTGACAGTGAAGGCAGAAAAAGAAAGCCACAGGATAACTCCTTGAGCAGGTGAAGGGTTGGTTTTGCTAACCCTGATGGATATGTATGGATCTATTTTTTTGTTTCCATTTCATCCAGAGTTTCATTCCACTGTGCACCTTTTCCTCTTTTCTTTTAGAGAAGCAGCAGAGGCAAAATCAAAATCAATTAATTCTCTCATCAGTCAAGACATTTGTGGGAAAGTCCTTCATTTGTTGTTAGACATCTAAGATCAAAAAAACCCACAAAGCACTTACATAAGTTCTCACGATGAGAATTCAAAACACACATGAGAGTTCAAAACACACACACAAAAAACCCCACTTTTCTTAGCTTAGATTCAGCCACTGGCCATTGTTTTACTTGTAGCCAAACAGAAAACATTTTACTGTTTTCCTCATAATTGATATCAAGATGTGCCAGCACAAACTTGTTTTCTAAAAAGGTTTTGATACAGGTTTAGACCTTCTGTCAGTTTCCTTTTGTCTTGGCTTATTTCTTTGCATTAATGTCCGTGTTGGCTCAACATTTTAAGCAGAAATAATAAAGTTTTACTTTGTTCCTCCTGGTGGTTTGGGAACAACCTCCTCAGGGAACTTAGTAGCTATCAGGTTGTGAACTGTTGGTCCCCTTCTCTCTATTAGGCAGGATGGAAAAGGGACAGATAAAGGAAGTGATGACATCCTGGCTTTTGCCTTCTCCCCATCAGGAGATTATTTTGCCCTGACAGATGACAACAAACGCCTGATTCTGTTCCGTACAAAGCCTTCCTGGGAGTGTGTTAGTGTCAGGTAAGGAAGCAGGAGGGTGCATGCTGTCATGGAGTTATGGCTGATGGATTTAGGGGTCTAAAATGGGAGTATTTGGGATGTTGATGTTTGTTATTACTTAGCTTCCTTTTTTTTAAAAAAAAAAAAAAATTCCCTCGCTCAAACAAATTTAGTAATTTTGGGAATTCAGAGTATTTGTCAAGAATTGATGTGTGGTCTTCCCCTCCCCAAGAATGGGAGTGCAGATGTTTAATATCACTGTGCAAGGAAGGATAATCTCTTTCCTTATTCCAAACCCAAGGTTTTTTATCTTTAAGAACTAAAACTTTACTCACTCTTGGTACACTGAGGTGGAGCCTGTAAGAGTGATGCCGAGCAGTTCAGTGAGTGCATTCTCTGTTCCTTCTGATTTTGAGGAGTTTCTAAACTTTCTAAAAAGTTGTGATCTTTTCAAAAAAAGCACATCTTTAGAGATGCTGCAGCTGCTTTTCGTCAGTACATTCCTCTTGAGGAAACAGCCTGTAGCTGTCCACCAGAGGTCCTCCAGTTCCAACTTTTCTGCTCCTGCTTGTGACAATTCTCTGTAGGAAAACCAGGACTGTGAAGGGCTTCTTGAGAAAGTACCTGAGCATGTGACATCTCTGCTTCTGTTGGTCTCTGACAAAAGTGAGACCCTGGTTGCAAAAAAAAATATCAAATCTCTGTAGCTTGGCTCTGTGTGTAGGATACAGGATGGACCAGTGAGAATAAACAGTGTTGTAGTGAGGAAGTGGTGATGGCATCAAGCTGTGCCAGGGGACATTTAGGTTGGAGATTAGGAAAAGGTTTTTCAGCCAGAGTGGTTGAGCGTGGAACAGCTCCCCAGGGAAGTGGTCACAGCACCAAGAGGGTTTGGACAACGCTCTCAGGCACAGGGTGGGATTGTTGGGGTGTCCTCTGCAGGGCCAGGAGTTGACTCAGTGATCCTTGCAGATCCCATCCAACTCAGGATGTTCTGTGACACAACCAGAAATGCCCAATTCTGTTCATTCTGTCTCCTGCCTTCCCTTGTGTGTCTTACCTGTAACGTGCCACTGGGTAATTGTTTGGTGTTTTAGTTTCTGCTGAAAGTTTAACTAAGACCACAGCTGGGACCATTAACTAGGGCCATTTTGGGAATGTCATTACCTCATCTTGGGAAAGTGGGAATACAGGCAAAAGGCTTTCTGCGTGGATAACAATGCCCAAGTTTGAGCTGTGTGACTTGTGTTGGTGTTTTGTGGCAAGCTGTATAAAGGTCTCACACAGTGATATCCTTTGTAGTCAGCTTGTGTCAGACAAAGAGGAATTTTGAATCTTTGTGCTCAAGATCACAAGTGGTACAATGACTTTGGAGCAAGACTTTCTGGTTGGCAGAGTAACCTTTTTTGGAACTGTGTTACCTGTGATCCTGTTGCGGTGTTGCTTTAAACAGCCACTAAAAAGTCTGGGAATTTCTCCCTTCCTGAAGCATGGTGTATTGTCCTCTTGCCTGCAAATGGCCACTGAATTTCAGAGCAGCTGAACATAAATATCCATTTCCTGTGATCCTTGGTGCCCACAGTCCTGTGCTAACACACAGGATGTGTTTGCTGGCTTCTGTGGTCCTTATATTTATCTGAGTAGTTGTAAGAAAACTGTTATCTGCTACCCTGGCAACTGGAACTATGAGATGATGGCAGATGATGAGGGGAACTCAAGAGTTCAAGTTCAGAGCTTTGTCTGGACAAGGAACGTGGAGCCTGTGGCTCTGTGACTTGGGACATGAGGAGAAAAGAGTTCCAAGGCTCTCCACAAAGCCTTACAGTACAGAGTGGCAACTGGAGTAGTTCCTACAGTTTTTAAAAGCGTTGCTGCAAAGGATTCCTAATGGGACAAATCCTGCCTTGTCTTTTCTATGTGTTTAACTCATGTTTTTATGATGTTGAGTGCAAGGAAGTCTCCCAGCCTTCATTAGAGTCCTGGCATGCTGCCTGGCTGAGGTGCTCAGTTGAGAAAATACCAAAGCAAAATGCAGTCATGCAGCTTTTAATGGTCTCCTGTTCCTCTCCCCACCCCAGGTGTTTGCACTTACATAATTCACTCATTTACTAGACTCAAAAGTGCTATTTCAGCCCCATAATGTTACTCTCATCACTGCCATTTCAGTAATGGTACATCTGAGAACTCTCTGCCCAGCCTCTTGGTCTGTTTAACTTCCAGACTTGCTGAAGCTGCCATCCAGAGCTGTTCAAGCTGTGCCATTTGTCTTTCAGGTTTGTGAACAGGAGATGCACATCCCTGGTTATCACAGCTGCAGAGGATAAGATTTTTGTTGCAGATAAGTCTGGTGATGTCTATTCTTACTCAATAACAGAACCTCAAGCAGATGGAAAACTTGAGCTGGGTCATGTCTCTCTGCTGTTGGATGTGGTAAGTGTCTGCCTCTGTGTATTTACAAACCTGCATTCCTGGTTGGCTCTGTCGTTGTTCTTGTCCCAGATTTGTGGTTTGCTTTCTTTTTTTTTTTTTTTTTAATTGTATAAATGAAATGTGGTCCAGTTTTCTTTGCTACAGAGTTTGTGTTGGCAGATTTGGTAGGGAAACAAGCTTATGAGAGTTTTTAAAGTCTTCATGTTACAGTCACAGAAGTCTTTGTGACAGAGTGTCTATGGGAGTTCATCCACTCTGCCTTGTCAGCTGAGCTCTTCAATGTGATAAATTCCTTTTTAAGATGCAAGGAGTTTTCCAGCTGTACTGTGGGAGCTCAGTGGCTTTCACTAGACCTGGAAGTCAGTGTTGCTTGTCTTAGTGAGTGAGAAAGTTACTGTCACAAAGATTTACACTTCTGTTGTTGGTGGAAAAGAGTGGCTTAGTGTTTGTACCTGCCTTTTGGGGTGAGGAGATACTTTTTTTCTTAGTTAAGAAGCATTTCAAGCCTTGAACTGCCGGGCACTAAAGGTCTCCCTTTCCCCACAGGCCCTGAGTCCTGATGACCAGTATATCCTGACTGCAGACAGAGATGAGAAGATCAGAGTCAGCTTGACAAAGGCTCCCTACAGTATTGTGTCCTACTGCATGGGACACATAGAGTGAGTGCCTTGTGTGCCAGAGCCATTGTGTGCAGCCACTGCCTGCACTGCCACCTTCATCCCCTCTCTGGGTGAAACCTTCTCCTCAAATCACAGTAAACAACAGCTTGGTCTGTGATACAATAATGGAGTGGCCTGGGTGGAAAGAGACCTTTAAAAGCCATCCAGTGTCATGAGCAGGGACATCTTCAACAAGGTCAGGTTGCTCAGAGCCCTGTCCAGGCTGGCCTTGAGTGTCTCCAGGGGCTGGGCTCTACCACCTCTCTGGACAAGCTGTGTTTCACCAACCTCATTGTAAAAAAATTCTTATATCTAGTCTACAGTGAGTTTAAAGCCACTATCCCTCCTATTGCAACAGGTCCTTTTAAAGAAGTCTGTCCCCATTCTTGTGAGAAATGTATTTGTAGAGAATTCCCAAAGCCTGACAGAAGGCTCACATGGTCTTGTGCATCTGTATGCAAACCTTGAGATAAAAAATACTGACTTAGAGAGTCCATGGAATAGGACACACATTGTTGAGAGAGAAATTGAATTAAAAACAAGTTTCAAATGATGACCTTGCAAATAGACTGGATATTTCAGAGAGAGAGAACTATGAAAGATGCATTGTACCAAACCCATGTGGAGTCTTTTAATAGATGATTGGCTTAGAAGCATTAGCAGCATTGTATGGCAAAAGCTGATAGCCCAAAAAACGCTTAAAATGTGTTTTTGTAATTAAGAAATAGTTTGGCTTCTGATTGTGATGGTGTGAATTGTAACATCTGCACTGTCTCACCCTTTTCATGAGGCTGAAAATGGAATAAAAGTCTTTAAAACACCTCTCAGGAGCCCTGTCTCTGGGTCAGAAAAAAGGTTTTTCTGACACCATCTCTTATAAGACCTCTTTAGGAACTGGAAGGCTGCAGAAAGGTCTGCCCAGAGCCTTCTCCAGGCTGAACTACCCCAATCCTCTCAGCTTTCCCTCACAGCAGAGGTGCTCCTGCCCTCTGCTTGTTTTTGTGGCCTCCTCTGGACCTGCTCCAACACCTCCATGTCCTTCTTGTGCCCAGGACTCCAGAGCTGGACAAAATGTCCCCTGGAGCCTCACCAGAGCAGAATGGAGGAGCAGAATCATCTCCCTCCACATGCTGGGCACAAGAGGCTCCAGAAACTGTTAGCTCAGGATAGAGCCTAGCTTAGTCTTAGGAAGGGAAGTCTTGGGAACTGTCTTTTGAGGTTTGAACATATGCTAATTAAATAATAAAATCAGACTTGCAGGTTCTGTGGTGATACAGAAAAACCTGGCTGTGTCACCAGGATGGATAGAGCATGCCTGCCTGGACACCAGACTGCACTATGAAATAATGCACTATGAAGGAAGGGAGCCTACAAGGAAGATGGAGAGAGTCTGTAGGAGCTTGGAATGACAGGACAATGGGGAATGGCTTTGAACTGACAGAGAGTAGGTTTAGATTAGATATTAGGAAAAAACTCTTTACTGGAAGGATGGTGAGGCACTGGCACAGGTTGCCCAGGGAAGTTGTGGATGCCTCATCCCTGGAAATGTCCAAGGTGTTAATTAGTGGTTGCAGAGTGAAAAGCAGTGTAAATTAATTGAAACATATTCAATATTTAAATTAGAAATCAATCAATTTCAAAAGGGGTACATAAAGCAATAATTGCCTCACTTCACAGTCCTGGATTTTCTTCTCTCGGTGGGGCTCATGGTGATTCTGGCTCTGTCTGTTGCTGGATCTGCTGTGCCTGCTTTGTCCTGGAAGTTTGTATTACAGTGACCACATCTCTTCCTTTTATTTTTTCACTCTATGGCTTTAAAGCTGTGCCTGTTTTCAAAGGCAAGACTGTCCCATTCAGGTCATGTTCTGCTCAGGTCACTGTATTTGAGATTGGTGAGCTCTGAGATAATAATGATCCCCAGAAGTTCAGGTCCTCATTGCTCACTAAAGACAAAGCAGGATCACCAACTTCAGGAAAACAAAACTTGTGGCTGAATGTAGGCGCTGGTAAACTGCCACATTAAAATTCTGTAAAGATTGCTTTTAAATGATCTCCCAACTGTGGCTGGAGAGATGTGGCACTCTGGAGGCTGAGCCAAAACACTGTTGTGTTTTAAAGGATCTGTTGATTCATGTTTTTAATGTGCATCATGAACTGAGAAAGGGAAGTGTGCTGGCTGAGTAAATCTGTCTCCGTTGGCATTTTTTGATTTAAATGACAATGTTCTCAGCTGGGAGGAAGTCAGTAGAATTCCCTGAGTGCAGATGGGGAAATGTAGTTCTTTATTAAGTAGAAGGTCAGTAATTTGTGTAGTGCATATCTATTAAGTACTGGTGACATTTTCTTCTTCCTCTTAATTATCTGGATGTGGAAAATCTATTTGTTCATTGTAAGGTTCTCTTTAAAACTGCTGTTTTCTCTTACTCTGTGTGTTTAAAGACCAGGCTGTCAAGAGAGTTCAGCTTTTGACTGCTTTTCCTTTAGGTTTGTAAGCAAAATACTTGTAATACCCAACTGTCCTGACCTGCTGTTGTCTGCTTCTGGGGTATGTATTGCAATTTCTTCCAAAAACTGTTGTTTTTTGTATGTTTGGGGTTTTTTATTATTATTTATACTTGTGTTTTGGCTAAATTCCTTAGGATACTTGGAATAAACTCTCATGGTTTACAGCATGGCCTCCCTCGTCCTCCTGCCCCCTTTTTCTTGGTTCTGTTCAGTGTTCAGCCATTGCTGGATCACCTAAGAACCTTTTACTGTGCTTATAGAAAAAGGCATCTTTGGGATGGTGAAATTACCATTAACTCTTGCTCTGGAGCACAGACATCACCTGCTTGGATGAGAACTGTAGAAGTAAATGTTCCCTCCCTTCCCTCCCCTCTCCAGCTCTTTTCTTGATTTGATGACATCCTGCTGCCATGCCACACACCTGTACAAAGATGGATTTGCCCTAAAAGAAGGGAAACAATATTCTTTGTTCCCCAGACTACCAAAACTGCACAGGAAACTAAGGATGTTTCCTCTGAAGATCACAGTAACTCCTGGCATTTGGTTTCAGCTGCTGTTCTTGCTTCCCTTGTTCTTGTCCCTCTAATTATTGAAGCAGCTCTTGTGCTAGTGCTGCACATGGCTGTATTTCACTCTTGGCAAATGCTCTTGGCTTTGTTTTTCCAGAGAGGTGTTTAGCCTCTCTTCAGGAGGTTGCTAAATCAAATGAGAATTTGGTTGATAACAAGAGCTTGGGGCAGAGAAGGGCAGCCTGAAAGAATTGCCATTAAAATGCTGAGCACATGTGTGACTGTGCTATTGGAGACAGGCTTGAAATGCCCTCCTCCAGCTACCCAATTTCCACTTCAAAAGGAGAATTAAAATTAGCATGATTGAATAATTTAGAATGCAGGGGGAAATTATGCTAATTAAAATGCTTTATCTGCAATTTGAGGTCTTAACTAAGTGACTATTTAACAGCTTCTGTGGGGAGCTTTTCAGGGAAGCAAGGTTTAGCTCAAGGCCAGGAGTGGCCTCTCTTTGCCTGAGTGCTGGTAGTAACAGACTTGTGTCCACTTCCATCTGTCCAGGACTCCACTCTGAGACTTTGGGAGTATAAAAGTGGAGAAGAAGTGCACTGCTGTCAGCTGAGTACCATCTGTGGGCCTCAGGCAACCAAACCAGACCAGGTATGTCCACGTGTGCCAGTGCTTTTGCTGTGCTCCTGATCCTTGGGACTGCCAAACGTGTTGGTTGCATTCTGTTAGAAGTGATTCCTTCCTGTCACTAGGTTTAGAGCTTAAAAAACTGCTGCAGTAGTCTGGGATTTTGGGAAAACAGTCCCTCAAATTCATTCCTGTGTTTTGTGTGAATTTCTAAAATGTGCCAAGCAGTGACCAAAAGAAGCTGCTTGTAGTTCTTCCCAAATTTAAGTTCTGCACAGTGGACAAAGCCTTCACTTGAAATTTTTTTTCCAAAACCATCCTGTGACACTGGGAAGATCTAAACATTCACCCATTGTTTAAAAATGCCTAGAATTTCAAGAGTTAAAAGTTGCAATTTTCCTGAGCAAAAAGGACCTTTGTAATATTTTTAACCAGTGACCTGCAGTAGTGCCCTGTGGAGTCAGAACTCTGGGCTTGTTATTTTAGGTTCTCCTGCAGCTGGACAGTGTCCAGAATTTAAATGTGTGAGTCCTACACAACAACTGAGCACCCCAGGAGCTCTCCTGAGCTTCCAGCCTGTCTCACACACAGGTTTGGGGTGCTGCTGTGATTTGAGATGCTCACCTGATGTGAGCAGTCCTTCTGGTAGTGCTTGAAATCTAGTTTTGTTATTTTTTTCTTGTCATTTAATGTGGCATAAGACCAATTAGCAGTGAAATAGCACTGTCCTTGTCCCTGCTGCGTGCATGGAATTAAACACCTACTCCTCTGCTGGGTTATTTGAGTTCTCATCACCACCCATCCTGCTGTGTGTGATTTTCATGTGAATCTCTAAAAACACTTCTTTCCCTGCAGACCACAGCTGCCTCCCAGTTTTCAGGTGACTGGGAAGCCATGCATGGCTCTTGAGGCAAATCCCCTGTGGATTCCATATCCAGGCAGAAATTGAATTGAGAACTTCTGCCTTCCCTCCTTTGTGTTGTGGTTTTGGTAGTGGAAGTGTGTTGTGCTTCACCTCCCCACAGTTGGGGAGCCACTTGCATCACAGCTTTCCCATTTAGATACTGGAAATTTTGGGTTTGGCCTAGAGTTCCTCCTAGCAGGAATTCAGGGTGATATCCACATGGAAAATTTAACCTGCTTCTTGGACTTGAGAGTCTTCTTGAAAACACACCTGAGCCACACACCTCTCACACACATTCACAAGGTCTCTGCCCCATTTCAGCTTGATGCCAGTGCTTGAAATCCTTGAAAAAGCTGTTCTTGGGGTTTTTGACAAGTGAAAAGGATCCAAGATTGGGTGACAAGCCCATCTAACTGGTAACACTGATACCCTGGGTGTAGCAGGATTTGAGCACTTATTTTAGAGGGAATAATGGGTTTATTTCAAAACAGTTTGCCTTCTAGATTTATAGGATCATTGAGGACAAGTAAGCAACTAACTGAAGTGGGGAATTCTGTGATTAATATTAAAAATGCTATTTGTTGCTTAGACTGACTTAGCATTATTAAGATGGCTTGTGTGTAAAGTAGCAGTACTTGATCTGACACTGAGCTCTAATTCCCCTGATTGTAAACAAGTTAATAAAAAAATAATATTAAACTATATAATAAACCTTGATTGCAGCATTGGATAAACTAATAAATGTCAAAAAACCTTGTTGCTGCAGGTAGGAACTGATCTAAGAAAACCTCTTCAACTCTCTTAGAGTGTTTTTAAATGGAATTTAGTAATATTTGTCTTGTCTCCTAATAAAATCCCTTCCATGAGATATTCTTCATGCTGATGTAGCCTCAGGAGAAACTGGAGGTGCCCTTTGCTTGAGGAGTCTCCATTTAGCTTCTTCACCTCAGGGTGAGCAAGCAGAGAGGGAAAGGGAAAGCCCACAAACTGTGAGTTAATAAATAGAACACAGCAATTAAGTACCAAACCTTACTCCTGCAGTGCTTTGCACTTTTTCCAGCCACTGCCACCTGTGGTGGTGTTGGAAGCCACGTGGTGGCCTGTGACTTGAACCTGTGAAATCCTGGGTGCTGCTCACTGTCACAGGTGTTCTGCAGTGAAAAGGAGACCTTTGTTCTGCTGGCATCAGCGTGCTAGAAATGCCAGGGGTGACATCTGGTGACAGTCTTTAGTCATGCTGTGCAGCCAGGGATGTCACAGGTCATCTCCACAACCTAGAGTGACATTTGTGGGCTGAATTTAAGGACACAATCTCTTGAGTCAGCACTTTGCAGCTTGTAACAAGCACAGGGATCAGATGGGGACATAAATGCTTTTTCTTTCTTTTTTTTTTCTATTGTTACATTTCATTTTTACCATTGATAGCCAGTGTGAATGCACTGGAGCTTTAAACACAGCTTGAAGCTCAATGAGGATGGAATCATCAGTAATGGTGGGTCATGTGAGCACAAAAATGTGGGCTTATTTTGCTTGGCAGATGATGAATATGTGTCTGTTTGGGGAATGTAGGAGTGTTTGGAGAAGTGTAGCATTGGTTTCAGCTGATGGCTTACAGATCCTCAGTTCATTTTCCCACTAGAATGGGAGTAATTCTCTTAATTCCATAGTGCTATATAAATATTTTCCTGCTTCAGAGACTTCACCTCATCTGATCCTCTTGACAGCAGGAGCTTGTTTAAAGTCCAGAACATGAATTGCACAACTCTACCCCAATGCACCATTACATTAATTTTTTATAGGGTCACTTCTTCTCACAGACGACATCAAAAGTTAATTTTAAGGTGTTGGCAGGCTGATAACAGTGTCATATAAACACTGACTTGAGTTCAGAGAGTATCAAGTGAACATCTGTTTATCACAGAATGTTCTTGTAGCCCTTCCTTAACTGAGTCCATAGCCTTGTCCTTGACCACGATACTGCTGTGAGTCTTGCATTCATTTTGCTGATTTTTTAACTTACCCACACATGGAAAGAACTTGGAAAGAAGATGCATTTTCCTGTCTCCTTCCAGCTGTGAATAAAACTTGGTTTAAATCAAAACAGCCTCCTCTTCCCTCCTCCAGTGGGGTTGGGAGGGAGCTGCTGCCTAATTCAAGTTCACAGAACCCTTTGTCTCTCTAACAAAGCACTTGGCTGTGTAGGTGGGCACTTCCCTGCATGTTTGTCAGCCAACAGGTAGAGAGAGGCAGAGCTTTGTCATTAGAAATAAATAGCACAGCTTTCAGCTTTTAAATTTACACATATATATATATATATATAGGCTTATTTCTTTAAGTGTCTGAAGAACCCACTCATGACTTACAGTAAATAGGAGCTGGCAGTTCTACTCCAAAGCTGTGGTGTAAGTGGCTCCATCCTGCAGAAACAGCATTTAGCCACATTAGCTACAGAGAACCTTTCTGCTTCAGCCCACTCATCCTACCTGGTACTTGGAACCATCTTTTATGTCTCTGTGAAACAGAGGTCCTGGGTCCCAGTGCTAAATATGGACTAATAACTTCATATTTCTGCAGAGTAGCAGGAGATCAGTCCCATCTGTTCCCAGGAGCCCTGAACCATGCCAGTCCTTCTGATAAGGTTTTTTATTAAGTGCTCCTCTTCTGTCCAAACAGGTGGTTGAGATGAGTGAAAAGTGTGTGCATGCTGTTCCTGCTTCCCCCTATGAAATCATATCACACAATTTTTCTCATGTGCTGGAGGAAAAAAAAAGGTTTTCAGCTCTGTTATACCATGAATTAATTTTCTTTCCCACAGTTGGTTTATCTCTTAGTGGTTGCATCATGTGCTGTTGACAAAATAGTTAGCTTCTGGTGTTAAACTTGCTGACTTGAATTTTTGGAAGCTGTACAGCTTGTTTTGCTTTCCTACATGGATTGCAACACTGTGAAACAAGCACCCTGACAATGCCTACACATCATCTGCCAGCTGCAAGGGTAAAATCCTGGGGTAACTCCCAAATTTACCCTAACTCAGTGAACCAGAGCTTCTGTCCAGTCACCAGTGTCGTGTTAGGGAAAGAGGTGGAGGTTAAAAAAAGAATACTTGAAGATACATCAGAATTCTGCCAGCAGTGTCAGAAAGATGTATTTTCCCTGCCCTAAAGGAAATAACTCTCTGCTTCTCTACTTGGAAGGTTTTAGTCAGCAGCAGTGTTGGTGTTGTCACTGCTTATAAAATACACTTGAGAACCAGCCTTTTGCTGTTGCAGTTTTGCCATTCACATTATATAATAGATACTTTTGAAAAAGCACCCCAGGACATCATTTTGCAGTTTCTCTGCTCCTCCCAAGTTCTTCCCACTACAGGAGCCTCAAATCAGTTGTTTTATATTTCAAGTGGAATGGTTTGTGCAGCAAAGGTGCTGCTTCTCTCCCAGATAAAATGGTGTGACTTCTAGATGAGGAGTGTGATGTGGGGTTTTTTGTTGTTCTGTTGGTTTTGTTGGGTTGTTTTAATGAGGAAAATGGCCTCAGGCAGGCCTTCCTTGTTGTTCAGAACACATTTTCTGTGGAGCAGGATGGCTTCACCCAGACTCAGGTTGAAACAGAGGCAGCACAGCAGGGATATTAGGGATATTAGCTATGCATCACTATCTTCGTTTTTTAACAAACAGAACAGCAGCTAATAGCTTGTGTTTGTAATATCTGAGCTGCTGGAGTGACATTCTGCCTGAGCAGGCTTGATGTCAATGTTTTTGCCATTAGCATTGCAGGAGAGAATGTTTGAAGGTGGTGTATTTTCCTTCATCTGTTGGTTTGTCTGCTAAGAGTAGTTCACTCAAGCCTTTACACTTGATCTCTGGACAGTGTGGAAGGGAGAAGTGTGGAAAACTTTGTAAAACAGCAAACACTGGTACAAAAATAACCTTGACTGCAGTTAGAAGGTAATTAAGTTGCTTAACTTGCTATAAATTAAGACATCTGCTAAATTTTAAAGGCTCATAGTGAAATGGAATGTGAATTTTCTGCCCATAAATGGTCTTACACTTACAAAGATGGCTCTTTTTCTGCTCCTAATAGAAATACACCGTGTCAAGAATAACCTACTGCTGTCAAGGGGGTCATGTTGCCATTCTGTGTGACAGGTAAGAACAGATGGAATAATGCCTGAAATCATCACAGCTGCTGCAAAGGCACGAGCAGCTTTCCCTGCTGGCTGTTCTGGTTTTCCCTGAGTTCTTGGTAGTGTGGATCTCCAGATGTGCAGGGATGCCCGTGGCCTCCCAGGGAGCCTCTGTGTCCTGTACGTGCTCTGAGTGCAGAGGGGAGTGCAAGGCTTACCTGTCTTAGTTAATTTTGTTAATTTTTGTGGTGCCTTTCCCTCAGTGGAGGAAACACCAGGCTGGGATGTACAAGAGGTGGGGGATGTTTTCTTTTGGCTGCTGCTCAGCTGTATATTGCTTCAAGTGCAGCCCTGTAGGCCAGTGTGTCACAATGCAACACTCCTCATAAAAGTCCTTAGTAACCCTCATGAAATTCTCTTTACTACCCTTTCTTTTAAAGAGGAGGCAGCACTGACTGCTTTTTCTTTCACATAACACTTGAAAAGCTGTTTGACACTTTGGGTATTTACAGCTTCTGACTCAGATCATGTAAGCAAACAGCATTTGAAGTGCTCATCCTAACCACTTGGCTTTGGCTCTCTTTGGAATTAGAGTGGGTGTCTGTAGTGTGCTGTGCAAGTGATGGCTGTAGGTGGATTTGGTAATAATGGTAATTAAGTTTTTCCTCTTAAAAGTATTCCCACAGTCTACATCTTTCAGCTCGATGTCACTGCCCAGCAGCTGGTTCACAAGCAGCAAATCTCTCTGCAACACAAAGGCTGGGACATTGCATTTGAGGAAACAGGAGACCTGTGGGTTTTGCAGGAAGACAAGGAAGCTCCTCTTCTTTTGTACAGAGCATGTGATGGACAGTGGAAGGTATTTTTAATGCTGAAAATCCCGACTGTTTGGTGATGTCTTGAGGCCACAACAGAAGTGGAGTTTGCTGTTCCATGAAAGCTAAAAATGCACCTTTCTCTCTGTCTTGAGATGGAGTAAAAGCCATGGATACACATCTCATCCTTCTCACCTGTGTATGGTGTCAAGTGCTTGTTATGAACACCAATGTGTCTGTTCTCAGCTAAAGCTGCCATCTGGCACAGCAGGATCAGAGTGCTTGTCAGCACTCAGGACTTCAAACCAGCAGCTTTCTGTGGGCTACACTTGATGATTTTAAAAAAACCAACAAAACCACAAACCAACAAAATCCCTTTGGATTTGCTCAGGAATGCTTTCCACACAGCTTTCCTTGTTCCTGCCTCTAAGGGATCCTTTGCAGGACGAGGCATTCTGGGAGCAGTAAGCTTTCTTTTCAGTGAGAGCAGGGAATCAAATTTGGGGTATGTGCTATCAAGTTCTTTTATTGCCTATTAAACAACTCAGAACTCATTTGTTATCCCTGTAAGTCCCCAGCTAATTATGGTCTGGTTGTGAAGTGGTTTTAAATGAAACTTCAGAGTGTGTTCTTTGACCCTGACGTGTTCCCTGGGATATTTCTTTTCCTCACAGATTAGTAAGTGGGAATCAATTTCTTTGTTCAAATGGCACAGCTTTCCTAGCAGAACTTGAGATCTCAGGCCAGGTTTCAATAACAGTTCTGGAAAAAAGGAGCCTGGAAGAGATTATGGAGGTTTTACACTTGCTCTGTTTCACTACACTCATCTGAGAGCTGTTGCATTTTTCAGCATGCTGTGAAACACGAAATTGTCCATTAATCCCAAAATAACTTTCAGCCTGCCTTCTTTTCCCAGCCTGTGACTGATGGCAAAGGATTACAGAAGATGTCAAAATACATTCAAGACAACTGGACAGTGTTTGAAGGTGAGAAATCAGGCCTAAAGGTTTAGGGAATGCAGCTTTTACAGCTGAAGCATAAGATTTAGAACAAGATTGGAGTTCAGGTCAGTTAATCTGGCTGTTGAAGTCACTCACTCTTTTCTCAGTTTCATCACTGTCTGGTCTGGAAGTCAGTTCAGATAATGAAGTGTGTTCAGGTCACTGTTATCACAGAACCATGTAGGTATTTAAAGCTGAATTGCAGCCTTATAACTTTTCCATGGACACCTTATCACAGGGATGCCTCCAGACAGCCTCTGTCAGAGCTGCTGGAGTCTGTCTCACTGCTGTGCTATCAAATCCTGGTGTTTGTTGTCTTGTCTCCTGCCTGGGTGTGAGACTTTTATCACAGGTACAGTGGAGACAGTCAGGATGGAGCAGCTGTGGGAGCAGCAGCTCTGCTGTAAAGATGGGCTGTTGGGTCCACCTTGGCAGGGCAGATAATGTGGGGCCTGCTGTGGCTGGAAGATGTGACCCTGGGTGGGACATCAGATGACATTGCTTAGTGTCAGGGCTGGCTCATTTTGTTCTTGCTTCCTGCCCCACTCCCAGTCTCTGGCAGAAAAATAATGCCTGGTTTCCTCATTCAGAAGCGCCCTATGTTCCCAGGATTTGTTGTATTATTAAAAAAACCCAGCTGAAATTATAGCAGTGGTTGTGGCTGCAGGGTAGAGAAGGGCTGTGGCATGTGCTAAAACCTCAATTATGTATTGAAACTTCATTCATAGAAATTTCTATCCTGTACTTTGCTGGGAGACTGGAATCTTCCTTAAAAAACACGTTACAGTTCCCACCAGTCTTATGATCTGTTCATGGTGGCCATATATAAAGATGGAAGAGCTGCAGAAACGCTCAGTCTCGTGTAAAGTCTCCTTAATACCTGCTGCTGGATGGTTTAGCATGTAACTGTCATTAGGTTGGTCATTAAATTGTGATTAAGGTGGTGCAGTCTTTGCAAGTCAGGTGCTCCTTTGGAAGGGAGATGTTTGCGTGGAGATGCTGCAGATCTGATAGTTACAGTCAGGCAGATAATTAGGAGGATGAGGTCTGAGTGAAAATGAGCACAGAGAAGGAGAGAGAGCAGGCAGGGGGAGAGGTTCTGGGCATAATTAGCCCGTGGAACAAACAAGTGTGAAATGCAGTCACCAGCTCATCTGCAGCTGGGAAAGGAGCACAGCTCACCTGACAGGGTTCATTATCCTTAATTAGTAAGGGGAGGCTCACTTGATGAGCACTTACTGCAGTGCATAATTAGTGCTTCAAAGGTAGTTACATCTTATGAAACAAGTGATGGCTACATTGTTTGAATCCAGTTTTAATCCCTGCATATTGTCCTTTTATGAATTTTTCTCACCTGCCTGAGGGATTGAAGATGCAGTGGTCAATCTGGAAGTATCACAGAATCCTAGGATGGTTTGGGTTGAAAGGAACCTTAAAGACAACCCAATTCCATCCCCCTGCTGTGGGCAGGGACACCTTCCACTAGGCCAGGTTGGTCAGAGCCTCATCCAGCCTGGCCTTGAACACTTCCAGGGATGGGGCATCCACAGCTTCTCTGGGCAACATGTTCCAAGTGCCTCACCACCCTCCCAGGGGAGAATTTCTTCCTAATATTGAATCTAAACCCACTCTCAGTTTGAAGCCATTCCCCCTTGTACACATTAAACAGTTTGACACTGTGCTGTAACTGATCCCAGAAGAGGATTTAGTGCAGACAGATCAAGTGGAGAGCAGCATGGCTGTTCAAACTGGCAGCATGCAATTTCTCCCAGGGCCAAAGGCCAATAAAGCCTGTATGAGTGCAGCACCCCTGAAAGGGAAAGCCTCTGGTTTGCTGAGTACCACAGAGGGAAACTTGCTTTGTTTGCCTACCAAGAAACGGGGGGATGCTGTTTGTGGGTGCCTGTGGAGTAGCACACTCAGCTTCAGGACCAAACCTTAGCAGGTACTGGATTTCTCTTCATTTGTCCTTTAAAGAGTGCGAATTTTGTTGAGTGGGAAAAGGTGAGAACTGGAGATGACTGGCTTTGTCAGGTGCCATTCCAACAATTTTTTAGAAATATGGACCGAGCCAGCTGCTCTCATTCTGTGTTCTGTACAGAAACAATCTGATTAGGGATTTTTGGCTAGCAGTTTGTTCCCTGCTAAACTCATCTAAACCTGCAGTCTTGGGGATGCTGTGAGGAATGTTACCCTGAATTCACAGAAGGTGTAACAAAGCCATTGGAACAAATGCTTAGCAATCTGTGTGCTACAGAACATGACTATTTCAAGTCTACTCCTTTGTCCTTCTTTTAAATTAATACTCACGTCAGGTGGCAGCTCCCTTTGTAGTGCTTGGGTCTTAGGGAACAACTGCAGTGGTTCAAAAGCAGAAGCCCTGAAGTTTGCAAGTGTCCAGTGTGTGAGGAGAGCTGTGTCCTCTCTTTGCTTCACTGTGAGGTGCCTGAGTCTGTGTGAATTTTCTAGCCTAAAAATGGAGGCTGTGCTTGGCTGGTGAATGCTGAACAGGTGCTTGCCAACACAAATCAAGCTTACACAGTGTAAATGTTGATATTTAATCACAGAGTGGTTTGGGTTGGAAGGGACATTAAAGATGATCTCATTCCATCCCCCTGCCATGGGCAGGGACACCTTCCACTATGCCAGGCTGCTCCAAGCCCCATCCAGCCTGGCCTTGAACACTTCCAGGGATCCAGGGGCAGCCACAGTTTCTCTGGGCCCCCTGTGCCAGGGCCTCAGCACCCTCACAGTCATGAATTTCTTCCCAATATTTAATCTAAATTTGCCCACCTTCACCTTAAGGCCATCCCCCCTTGTCCTGTCACTACATGCCTTTGTGAAAACCCTTCTGCAGCTCTCCTGAAGCCCCTTGAGGTATTGGAAGGCTGATACAGTGGACAGGACCACAGTAAATGAACTGGAATGCCACTGTCTAAAATTACATCCCAAGAAGTAATCAGTGAGACCGCTGAGGCAATTAACACCTGTGTTCTTGCTTTGCCCAACTACAGGTTTTGTTGGTGCAGGGAGCTACTACAGCCACCTCTACAAGGCCTCCTTTGATAACATGGATGAGTACCTGCAGAGGAAGGAGGAAAAGTTGCAGCAGCAGAAGAAGAAAAGGCAGGATCTGCAGCATGGTTCCAGTGGACAGGCAAAAAAAAAGATGAAGACTGAAGAGCCATCACTGTGACTGCTGTGAGCTTGTGACCTTTGCCTTGAGGAAAGGAAGTGATCAACTGTGGACTGTTTTTACATAAAAAGTGAATTATGCAAAAGGACTGGTTTAAAATTTTATTCAGGTTTTCAGGCAGGCTGATATGACAATATCCTGTTTGCAGCAAGTAATGCATTTACAACATACCTAAACTTTCTAGCAGAATACAGTGTTAGTGGCTCAGTCCTGGGAATCTCTGATGCATGTTGTATGAATATTGGAGATGGTATTTTCCTTGAAACAGGATTTTCTTTTTGCCTACTGTGTTCAGGCTTTCCTTTTCAGGTGGAAACATGCTGATTAAAGTGGGTGCAACTTTGTTTTTATTACTTTTGGTTTGGGTTGTTTTTGGGGCTTTTTTAAAACTTTTTTTTTAAAGTCTGTTAGTTAATGTAACTAACTTAGTGTACCTGATGGGAAGGGGAGTGTAGAAAAAAATTCTTGCTGGGTGTGAGAGGTTTTAGCTGAGACTTTGCCTTCTCTGTTTTTATCCTTTAACTTTGGTGCATATGGTTGGGATTTTGCCTAGCTTCTAATCCATTACTTCTTACTTGTGGTGTAAAAAGTTAATTTAAGTGCAAAAGTTAATTTTGTATGCTGCAAAGTAAAAGCAAAACATGTCAGTCAACGTTGTGTTATTGGAAGCTCCTTCCATTGCAATATGATCCTGCTGGTGTCTGTGAAGATCATTCCAGAGGCCTGGGAGCAAAATTTGGAGTGCATCCTGCTTTTTTCATCAAGAACTTTTCCATACTTTAATTATCCAAGAGATACATCTTCTTGAGAAGTTACCAGTAAGAGCCTTATGGGGCCACTTGTTGCTTCATCACGGGGCAGAAGATGTGTTCATCTGCCAGATGGTATCATGTTCATGTGGAATATAATGTCCTGCACAAAACCAGGTGTGGAAATCTGTACAGTCCATTAAAAGTACTCAGAATTAACCTGTGCACTGTGAGTGGTTCTCTCTGGAGTGTCTGGACACGTAGAATTTTTGCAGTCAAATGCAGGTGTGTGGGCCAGCTGCTGGGTTTGCTGGCAGCTTCTCCCTTTCTCCAGTGGAAGATGCTGAATGTCAGTAACAGAGCTCAGCAACAGGTAGGCAAATTTCTTGGTAGTTCACCTAAATCCCATGCTGATGGGAAGCTGGGATGAAAACCCCTGTAATTTCAGTCTTCTGAAGGAAGGTGTGGGGTGAAAACCTTCTGGTCTGTACCTGGAACAGCCAGAACAGTGACACAACTCTGGTGATGAGTATTTTTCTTGGTTCTCAGGAAAGGGTGAGAAGCTGCCATCTGAAGTGCTTTGATACTGGGTAGGAGAGGTGGCTTGGACACTGAGGCACCTGTGGTGTGATGGTGGCTCTTAAAACTTCCTAGTTCTTGTGTCCATTTAATTGAAGAGAGGCTCTGGGGAAAGCACTTAAGGAAGCTCAGCCTCAGAGTGTAGCTTTTATTTAGGAGTTGAGTTTGCTGGCATGCAGATTCTGTAAAATACCACCAGAAACAGGCTTGTATTCACACTGTCTGTGAACCAAACAGGACAGGAGGAAAAGGTTCTGACCAGATCTTTTGTGATCTAGCTGTGAAAAAGAAGTGATCCCATGATGAAGCTTGCAGACACCATGCAAACTCCCAACATTTCTGAACAAATTTGAATCTGCAGCAGGAGCCTGTGTTGGGTCACTTCCAATCCATTTTCTCAGTGGAGGAAAAAGGGGGACACAGGTAACTGCCTTCAGTGGTTGGTTGCAGATCCTGTATGCGAATATTGTCAAACTCCTAAAGGATCAGAGACTGCCATGGCAGTTCCTGTTCCTGAGGGATTTTTTTCCTCAGCACAAGATAGACCTTGACAGTGATCTCCACTGGCTGGAGGCACTCCTGTGATCCTCACCCTGCTGCTCTCCTGGAAGAAACCCACATTCTCCTCCAACACTTGAACTCATGACAGATTGCAGTGTGTGGGAGTGACATGAGATGTGATATCTGGCAGATGGCTCAGGCCTTTTCGTTCTTCCTCCTGCAAGTTCTCCTCTCCTATTCCATTTCATGTTTCCTTTTCTGCACACAGCAGTTCCTGAGCTTCAGTTGTGAGACCACGTGTGGCTGTGCATTGCTTTGAAGGGCTCTGTGCAAAGTGATCGGAGAAAAGCTTTGCTGCAAGGTCTAAATCCTTCCTTTAGATGTTTTCCAATCTGCCCTGTCTAACTGCAAAACACACACAAATCATTTAAAACGAGTGGATGCCACTGCTGCAGAGAGGGAGACAACACTCCTCGCCCTGGTATTTGAACTATTTATTTCTAGTGGTTAAACCTGAAGTCACTTGCTTGTGTTTATTTTCTGAACTTGAACCAAGGCCTGTCTGTGTGTCTGGCAAAAGGGGGGTGGGTCAGGGTGGGTGTAGTTTTATTGCAGGACTGGAAACCCTCAAAACCATTCCAAGAATATTTGTAGGCCACAAAAGTTCACCCCACTCTGCCCTGAAGCTTTTCGTGGCGATTGTGCAACTCCCCTGCTTCTCTCCCGAGCACTGACAATCCAAAGAGCTTTTAAAAATGTAGGTAGGGGAAAAGGTGTTTCTTTTCCTCAGTATTTCAAGCCAAAGCATATCTTTCCTTGGGGATTTCACAAAAACCCCCTTCAGCAGCACATAGTTGAACAGAGTGACCTTTTATCTGTCACAGCAGGAAGGAACCCTAATCAAATGCAGCCCAGAACTATGTTTTGGAACAGTCCTTACATTTTTAAGAAAACTTTGAAAACAAGCTTGTTCTATAAACAAAAATATCTGTAAACAAGGATGTTCCTTTCTTTAAAAAGAAAAAACCCAATACAATGTAGCTGCTTTATCTCCAGGCTAATAAAAAGTTGCTGCCAATTTCAGTGCACTCCAAAATCTGCTTCAGCTTTGCTGAACTATTCTGCGTGGAGTGCTTTGATCTGAGGGGGGAACACCCTGTGGGTTTAACTCTTGCTGGTTGTCCCTGCTGCCATCAACCCTGGTGACTTGGGGTGAAAGCAGACCAGAGTGATTTGGAGTGTGATGAGGGAAAGCACAAAGGGAAAGTGTGTATATACATATATCCATACACACACAATGAGGGAAAGTGATTTGTCAGTAGTTGTGGAGGCAGAGGCTGGAAAGAGAATTAAATATTGATATTAAATGTATTTGCACAGGTTATCCCCCACTACTGCACACCAATACTTCTTTCAATATTCTATTTTTCCCTTCTTTTCTATTAATAGATAAGTTTTGCTATTGATGGATGTGTTTGCACAGATAGATGTGCCCACGGGCATGACCTGAACATCCAGGGGAGTGGCTGCCCCTCATTTCCTAACCAGCACTTACAGCCTTGACTTTGAACAGCTTTTGGGAAATTTATTAGAGTCAGTGCCCATTGGAAATGGGAGTTGGGTGCTCTTGGTTGCTTAATTCAACATTGAATTCAAACAGCTCTTTATAGCTGGGTGGAGGTATTAACTCCAGAGAATCAGCACGAAGCAAATACAGGTAGGAGCAAACTGAACTCAGCCAGGGAGCCTCCCCTGCTTCTGCCAACAGCAAGGCTGCACCTGCCCATGGAAAAGCTTTGTACAGTTACTCACCTGTCTGAGATTCACCAGATTTACACCTGCAGGCAGGATGTAATATACCTGCATGTTGCCCATAGGGATAATAAGAATTTAATAATCTTCTCTGGCATGGAAATTCTGAGTTTGCACTGTCAGACCTAATCTCATGTGTATATATATGTGTGTGTGTGTGGATATATGTATATACACACAGAAGTATACACATATACACACATAGATAAATAAATATGTATAAAAATATATATGGATAAATACATATGGATTATGTATAAAAACATTTTTTCTTATATATTTTTTCTCACATATATATATTTTTATACATATATCCATAGGGATACATATGGATATATGTATATAAAAAAATATATATGTAAGAAACCCCCTCCAAACAAAAGAAAACCCCAACTATCCATGGACCCAAACTTCTAACACAAAATAAGGAGATCCTCACCATGTGTTGTATCTTGCTGTTATATCACCCTTTGGCTTAAGCTTCATTTGTACACGGGAAAGGAATTACACTGCATATTGCAGGTGGCCCTCACTTCCTCAACCTCCGTGGGAGAAAGAGACAACCTCAGTCCTGTGAAACGTCCAGGGAGCAGCACAGGTTGGCACTTTGGGAGTTTTCCATGCCTTGTGTTAAAGAAAATACAGTATAAACAAGTAGCTGTGCTGTTAATCCTTTCTGAAGTGACTGTTGGAGGGAGGCAGTTATGAAACACAATATTCAACGTGAAAACACAATTAAAGCATCCATTTTTGGCATTCCATCTGTGCAGGTTTTCAGGCTTGCAGCTTGATTCACTGCCTTTACAGCTGTGCTGCAACCCACCAGCGTTTTGTGCTTTTAAGTAAGAGCTGTGTTACTGTGTTTTCTCATCAACATGTTGTCAAGGTGGCAGCATCCCATATAAATCCTGGTTAGTTTTTTGCAGTGCTGGATGTCTCCACTGACATTTCCCCTTTATCACTGCAATATTTCACATAGCAGTGCTTCCTTTGCTTTGTAATATTTCAAAGCTCAAGAACGGCAGAATGTGACACATCAGCTATATCAAATTAAAAGCAACATTACTCTGATTTTTTGTTTCCTGGCCTGTGGGAGAATTCATATTATTATCTATGTGCATTTAGTTTTATCTGAAGTAATACCTCATCATTGCCTCTAAAGCCAACAGTACTCAGCAAATAAACCAGCAATTTGAAAGTGAAAGCTTCTTATTTTCAAGGAAATCATGATTGTAATAATTAGTCATTAAGATTTGTATGTACTGCATTTCTGGAAAACTTCACTGGGAAATTCTTTTAGTAAACGAGGCAGAACTGTTCTGCATCAGGCAACTTCTAGTAAGAGCAATATAAATCAACTGGTATTTCTCAGCTTCCCTGAAATCTATGAGAGTTTCTTTAGAGAAAAGAAAACCTTTTACCTGCTTGTTTTAATACAGAGGCACAGGGACTTTGATCATTACATCATAAAATTGAATTTTAAACCTTTTCCCTCTCTTGCCACTGCCTTCATTAAAAGCCAAAAAAGCTCTCCAAAACCCCAAAGCGACCAAACAAAACCCCCAAATGTCAAATTAGAACAAAAGGCCGCAGTGATCCCTCTGCTCAGTGTAAAGCCACCTAAATAAGATTTCAAATTTTTTGGTCAAAAGTGGTCACACCAAAACAAGCTCTGTCCCTTCTCTCCTCTCCATGGTGCAGCCAGGAGGCAGTTCCAGCCACTCCTTGTTTTGCTTCAGCACAGGTACAATCTACAACAAAAAGAAAAAA
>VYXD01007097.1:374319-466067 GCA_013397195.1 Hylia prasina | reverse complement strand
CATGGCTGCAGTCCTTCCAGGGGAGTTCCTGCTCTCTTGTGGGATTATCCATGGCCACAGCTTTCAGGTGCTCCAGCACGGACTTACCCACAGCCACGGATGTGCCAGTGTCTACCTGCTGCAGCACAGACTTACCCTGGGCCTCCATCCCTTCAGAGGTATTCCTGCTGCTGCACTGACACAGCCACAGCCACAGCTGCACCCGCATCTGCCTGCTCCCACACGGATTCACCCACGGCTGGGGTCCCTGTGACTGAGGTTCAGGCCGCAGTGTCAGCCAGCCCAGGGCAGCAGCACAGACACACAGCGAGTCCCTGGCCACCTGCCAGCCCTGGCACATCACTGCTGCTGCTGCTATCACAGTGTTCCCAGGCACAGCACAGGGAGGTGATAAAGCAGCACAGCGGCAGCGAGAGCAGAAACCAGCCACTAATGAGCACTGGACTCTAATGTACAGTCAGGCAAGCAAGGCTCCTGACAAGCACCTGCCAATTAATAGCTAATCAGCAATTACAGCTATAAATTCAATCTAGCACATTCCAATCAAACCTGCTGTTATCTTGAGCCCTGCAAGACCCATGTTGGGCGCCAAGAAGGATGGTTGTGGCTTAACCCGAGCTGGCAATTAGACCCCACAGAGCCACTTATTCACTCCCCTACAGCGGGATGGTGAAGAGAATCAGAAGCAGGTGACGCATTACTCCCTTAATGTCCTAGCTTTGCCTACTTCATCAGGATATTGCTGCAACTTCTGGCCAACTCTTGTGCTGCTAGATTGCCCGCATAAGTTCACTGTTCAGGGCTAATAGCAAAGGGGCAGGGTTTTGAATGGACCTCTGAACAAAAGCAGTTATTCGTTGCTGAGGCCTCTGTTTTGCTTCATATGTGTTTGAAAGACAAGTTACAAAAATTCAAAGCATGCTGACCTTTTTAATGCCATAATTTGATTATCTGTGACTGCGGTACTCCTTTAATAGTAAAACATGGCCATTAGTGGATAAGGGTGGGGGGGAAAGAAGGTGCATGAGGGAGTGAAAAGCTGTACAGGCTTTGCTGGAATGAAGTGCATGTGCTACTTGTAAACGCTGCGTCACTGAAAAACTATGGGTGGCTTTTGGAGTGCAAGACTTGTGCTTCATTTGTTTCTGCAAGGCTAGTTCTGTCCATCCCTCTTAAAGTCAAGTGTGACCCAAAGTGTGGTGAAGAAAAAGGCTGAAGTTTCAAGTGGAACTTGGGAAGAAGTCTGTTTCAGTTGCTGCTTCAGGAGCAACTTCAGGAATAAGCAAGGAGAAAATGCCACTCGAGAGAATAATTTGTAAGCATTTGCTGCAGCACTCTTAATTCTCCAGTGAATAGTTGTAGATAATTATTGCAGATGATTTGCTTGGAACAGTGGTGGCAGCTTTCTTTGCAGATTCCTCTGGCCTGAGTTATCTGTAGTGACTGAAGGATGGATGTTTGCTGAGGTTCAAATGCTTTGTCTGTAAGCAGCACGTGCCATTTTTTCTCTGCAGACATTCTTGGTACTAAGTTTGCTCATCATTCAGCAATTGGCCTTTTGTTTGGAAAGGACCCTTACTCAGTCTGTGATGGGATAACCACATGTTCCATAACAACCCAACAATGTAATGTTAATTCTCCCAAAAGGAGAATTGTGCATTGCCACCCTGTGCTATCCTGAAAGTGGGACGATGCCCCTGGGCTGGAGGGAGCAGCAATCAGGCCCAGGGACTGCACAAGCCCATCTTACCAGGAGGCTGCTGTGGCCCCAGTGGGAGAGTTCTGGCCTTCATTGTCCTCTTCTGGAGAAAATCTCTGCCCCTCCTGCTTTGAACAAAGAAAGGCACATTTTATAGCAGCTTGATGCATCCTCAGAATTCATATTTGTTGCCCTTTAGATTTAAGAATCACTGAAACTTGTGTTAAGTACTTTTCTTGTGTTTGGCCTGTGTGCCAGAGCAAGCCCCACCTTCTACCCCAGTTGTTGGTCATGTGGCAGGAGCCCACTTGTGTTTTCTGCACAACAGCTGAGCTTTGCAAAAACTGGCTGGAGCTCTGCAGCTGGGCTGGAGCCTGGCCCAGCCAGCGGGAGCTGTTAATGGCATGATTGAAGCCTTTAATTTAACCCTTTTCCAGCACTTGTGCTGACTAGTGTTGGAGCTGTCAGATGTCACTGTCGCACCATTACCCTTCAAAGCAAAGCATGCAGCAGTAATCCCATAGAGCAAGGCTCCTATTTGCTGCACCTCCAGTTGGGGCTGTTACTGTTAACTACTACCTCTATGGCATATGAATTTCTATCCCAGTCTTACTTTAAATATAAATAGAAAATAGAGAATATTTCTATCAGTAGTTGTGTAGATAAAGATTTTTATCATGAATGTGTAGAAGGCAATAATTACTTCTTAATATTCTCAAATAGGGATGTTGCAAATCTTCAGTGTAAATAACCAAATTGTCCCCAGATAGTCTAATGGCATTCAGTAATAATTTTTCCCTCTGATGGGAGCAATCTTCTATGATGACTTAGAGCATCAGAGTTGATTTGAAATTTAGTTTTGTAATAATGATCATGTGATGACCAGTGATGAAGATCTAAGTAAGGTTTTGGCCCAAAGCATCTATCAAATACAGGCTTCAGTTTCAAAGGTAAAGAGAGAACAACTAATTTAAAAGTTCTTCTATCAAAGGTAGTTTTTGTAGCAGGAAGAATGAGTAAGCAGAGACTAGTAATTTGTGGTCTAGTCCTTTTTTTGCATTAATATGATTAATTTGTTTTCAGTTCTTTTGTTCAAGAAATTAATTTCTCCTCTCACTTCGTAGGAGACTTTGAAGTTAGCATCCAGCTATCAACCTTTGTCTCTCTCCCCTCACCCACTCACATTCCTGGAGTGTGTCTATGCAGGCTGAGAGCAAGAAGTGCAGTGCCCAGCTCTAGGGAATGGATTCATATTATGAGTCTTTAACTTTCAGGTGTTCAGTTTCCCATATCAACCTCCTAAACAGAACCAGTTTGATTTCAAGTTAAACATTTATTCTGCTTTTTTAAATGGTTGTAAAACTCATATTTAAAAAATGTATATCTATTATAAGACTTTTCCCAGTATGACCAGTTTCTTCCCTGCTTCAAGTGCCTTCTTAAAAAGGATCCTGAAATAAACTTTCTTCAAAATGAGTTTATTGTAATGAAGAAATGTCATCAGAGTTAGTTCCCAATATGCTGACACAAGTTTGTCTGATAGAAATATTTTTTCAGAACATTTTCTCATCTGTATTCCTGGTGTTTCCATTGTCAAAGTGGCTGAAATGAGGGTCAGATCCCACCAGCCCTCCAAGTTTATAAGTCCTGAAATATGCAGCATATATCATGTTGTTACAGCTTTTCAACTCTGGTCCTCTCATGAAATAACATAGAACATAGAAATCACTAAGGGGGAACTGAAGTGAACTTAAAAAATTAAAGTGATCATGCAAATGAGCAGAAAGGGCCTACCCAGTTTCAGCCTCAAAGAATGGATGGCTTGAGAGCTTGGGCTGCAAGGCTTAGTGACAACAAAGACCTGAGTTCAGGATGTCTACTTTTTTGAGCTAGCAGCTGTTGATGTTTTTAACTTCTGAAAGAAGAAAATAGAGGTTCAGTGTTACTGTCAGCTGGAAAGCAAGAATCTATTTTGCCCAGTGTTTATCATTTTGATGTCATTATTTTTGCTTTAAAAAATGCAACAGTGGGCTGTTTGAATTTCTTCATGGAAAGATGAGAAAACCAGTAAATGTGCATGTGGGCACAACCTCATGATAAGACTACTTGCCAGGGAAAATGACTCAGGTCCTGACTCAGCACAACTCTCTGTCACATGGTTCTGTTGCCTCTTTTTCCTGGTGGGGTTGGTTTGGGATTTTTTTCTGTGTTTTTAGGGGGGGATTGTATTGTTTGTGGTTTGGGGGTTTGTTTTGTTTTGTGGGTTTTTTTGGGCATGTTTTGTTTTGTTTTGTTTTCTGGATTCTTTCACTTCTCTAAAAAGTTCAAAGTTAAATCCATTTCCTGAACAATAACCCTAAAACTTTCAGAAATTCTGCGCCGGTTGTGAGAAAGTCTTAAATCATTTTTCTTGAATTAAATAAGGGCTTTAGTCATGATCTAAAAGGTTCAATTTCATGTTTAAAAAAACCCACAGAGCATGTATATGCACATCTATACATACAGACTTTTTAAAACTGGAAATCATGGATGTAGGTGCAGGTTTTTCTAGAGGTTTATGAAGGAAGAACAAGTCAGGAGCTCTGAAGAGCACAACCTGATAGCAGCCACAGGCAGCCCAAAGAGCAGCAGCTGTAGAAAAAAAGGGTTGTGCCAGGTTTTTTCCACTGCCCACAGTGCTGTTCAGCTCTGAATTTTGGTTTTGCCTTCTACAGCTAGAGAACCTAACAGAAAGAGTTGGGTCTTTTTCCTGTGTACTTGGGTTTGGGTTTGAGTCTCTACAATGGGAGGCGTCTCGAGGGAAAAAAATTGAGAGAACTGTGTAATTCTACTGTGCATTGCAGTGACAGTATGATGGAAGTTCCTGACACAAAATGGCTTTCAGCTTATCAGTTAGTCATAAATTAGAAAAGAAAAAAAATAAAAACTGGGGAAGTTTAAAACTAAAATATCCTTTGTTTTCCGCTACATAACTACATAACTTGTATAATTTTTTAAAAACGTCTCCTTTTTAACAAAGTAAAACAAATCACTGCTTTCCCAGAATGAAATTAATGGGAAATATTGGCATTTTTTCCCCATGAAATGAGGGACGTCTTTGCTGATACTCCATATATCTGTGGTAAGAAAACATTTGTAAGTCTCTTCATGAGCAGTGCTTTCTCTTGATTTACCTCCTCCTCAGTTTTACCAGGGTTTTTAATTAACACCAAGTCGACTTAGTTTCTGATCTTCTTGGTAAATTATTGTTTGGTACAGCATAAAGTGTTAGCTATCACAGTGATGATGTGAATGGGGGTACTTGTAAAAAGTCATCAGTGTTGTGGTAACAATCCATTTGACAAGCATCCCTGAGCCTTGAGCATATTAATTCATCCAGCAAAAAAGCATCCATGCTCAAGACATGGATATTGGCATGTAGGTACCCAAGTATGATGGAAGTATCATACTTCCATCAGTATCAGTGTAAATATGACAGTGGACCTGTGTTAGCATCCGTTTCCATGGTGTGTCTGAAAGGATTTATAGCATGGATGTAGAAGTTTTCCTGGAGGCATTGGTCTAAGTCTGAACTTTCCCTTCTCTTTCCTTGCCACTTTTCAAAAAGAAAATACATTTTTTGTTCTTCTTGGAAATACTGAAGAGAAATTGAGAAAATGGCAAATAATCTTAATAGAAATATAGTACAGCTTTGTGTACATGAAAATGAAGAATTGGTAGGGTCTGAAAAGTGTTATTTAGAGGGAAATGGAGAACAGGGTTTTTTTGGGCATGTAACTTAGGAATAGGTGGCCTGAACTTGAAGAGCACATAGAAACAAATCAGGACTGTTGGTATTCAGAGAGAGCTTTGCCATATTCAGCCATGGCTTTTATGGCAAAGAGCTCCTCATGGTTGTTTTCTCATCTTATCAGTGAGTGTTTTATTTCAAAACCACTCAAAATTCCTAGCCCCACAGTTAGAGAAAGCGGGCCGCAGGGTGGTGGTGATAGGGGTGTGTGGCTCATGGAGGTGCTGCTTTCCTCATTAATTGTGGGTGTTTGTTCAGGAAGTGACTGAGGCCAAGGTACAGCACACTGCCATTAGCCATCCTTGCCAGAGGGCCAGCACCTGGGCAAGGAATCTGGACTTGGCTGACCAGACTGTTCCTATCCCAAAGTACCCTGTAGCCAACTGTTATTTGCTTGTTTGTTTATTCATTTATTTTCTCTCTTCCTTTTGTTGTGCTTTTCCCACAGGACAAAATGCTCTCACTGGGGGAAGTGGTGGCTCTTCCCCAGGCCCATTGTCAGCTCTTGAACAAGAAGGGCCCCATTTGGGCAGTATCCAGTTGGGCTTTACCTCATGCCTCCTTGTCTGTGTCACATCCTGAGTCCTCTGGCTTCACATTTAACCATTCTTGATGTGGTTTGTTTAGGGTTTTTTCATTCCACTGAAACATTACAGCTCTCCCTGATGCCAAAACCACTCTCTCTATCTTCTTTCCTCCCTGGAAACCCATGTCTTTGACTGTTTTCCAGTATTATTTCACAAAGGTCCTTTTTGGCCTCACCTGTACAATAGGAGTCAGTCCTGACAAATGTAAGGATTTTTAGGCAAAGCTGGCAGGTCTTATTCATCCTTTTTATACCAGCAAGAGCTCTACTACAGAGGCAGTTCCTGCCAGCAACAAGAATACTTTGGTATTGTACCATTTGAGTAACAAGTGTAAAATGCATCAATCAAAGACCTGCTGTGTCTCAATCACATATTGGCCTTTATATTAATATGGTTTTAGTACAAAGATAGCTGCCATGGTTCTGGGCTTGCTTCATCATGGAAAATTGATCAGAAGGTATCTGATTTCCCTGCTGCAGAATGCTGTGTGCCCGTATCGACTTTCCTTTCTCTGAAGCCCATTTCTATTGAGGGTTTTTTTGTGTTTGTGCCATAATTTTTCTGGACTCTGCTTCTATTTGTTACAAGTGAATTTATGTCTGAGCACTGCTTCACTTTTTATTGTTACAGGGCTTTACAAAAGCTGCAGTTTCTCTATAATTGCTAATGAATTATGTTTTTCAAAATCATTGTGAAATGTTTTTGAGCCCTGTGGGTCCCAGCCTTAGTGCTGAATGCAGTATATTTGAGATGGGTGAAAAAAATCCTTCTGCTTTCATTGTTGGCAAAGGGGAGAGAGGGGGTCCAATGTTTGCCCTGAGATGAGTTAGGTTTTATAGACTCTGGTGTTTGCATCAAGCTGAGGCGCAGGATATTTCTTCCCTCTCCAATACTAAAAGCAGACATGTGAGTGCTCTAACAGTGTGTTCTCTCTGAAGCTGCATTTCATCAGTAGTTAAGCTAAATGTTTACCAAAGTCTGCACTTTTGTATGAGGCATTGAGACACTTGGACTTTTGTTTTGTGCTTAGAAATATTTATTGTTTGAAATTTCCTTTTTTTTTTTTTAAACCATCCCTGCTGCTTAACTCATTTCCTTGATCCAGGATTTTGCTGCTGCTGCTGCTGCAGGATGCTATCATTTAACATGTGTCAGCTCAGGCTCTAATGTGCAAGAGCAATGGTGCAGAAAAACCTTCTCTCTTTGCTGAAACAGCTAAGGGGATGGTCCAGAGGTTTTTAGTTTGAAACTCAAAATGGGACTTTAACTAATCTGTACCACTGGAAACTCACTGAATTGTTAGTTCCCTCAAACATTTGCTGAGGTGGTCAACACAGGAATAGGTATTTTTTATTTCTTTATTCTGACCTGTGGCTCATATCTAGTGACTTGTAGGCAATTTCCATTACATACCTGCACACGTGCTGTCTCTTTGCAGGGGCTTCCCTGCTTCTCCAGCACCTCTGAAGAGGCTGAAATATAGAGTGTGGTAGAGGACTCCAGGCAGAATTCTTGCTCTCAAAGTAAATCAAACCCTTACAAACCTTCAGTGCTCTGCTGTCTTTCAGATGATACATCTTCATTTTGTCATTTTAGAAGTTAGATGTAATGCATGTTCAGAGCAGAGAGAAAGCATTTGGGCAAAGATGGGCAGAATTCTCTCACAGAAGTTTTCTGCTTTATATACTTTATTTACACCTGCTGAAATGGTTTCATAAAATTATTTATACATCTATGAGCTTTTTAGTCATCTCCTTTTTACTGGTTATATCACTATATTTTCCCAGCACTCATCTGGGTCTCACTTTGAACACTTTCTGTCTGCACAGTGAGATTAATCCTGTCTTGGGACCTGCAGAGGAGTGCTTAAATTTATGATTCAAATGGATACAGCTCCTGTGGCAGAAATTGTGAAAAGGTTCATGATTTTTTAATTAGAAGGGATTAATTCAATGAATATAATTTCCTAAACTAAGTTGTGGTGTGGAGCATAGATGTGGCTTATTGTTTAAGTAATTAAAATATGCACATTCCCCCTAGAATGTGTGAGCCATACCCTGGATAACCAAGTTTCCTTTCAGATGCTCTTGTCTGCTCTGCTTGTGTATTTCAGAAGCAGACCAGCAATGCCTTCAGATAGGCTGTGATACGCTTCTTATCTGTTACATTATATACAGCACAAGTGAACTGAAGTTGTCATGGAAGGAAAAGTCCCTCATGAATTCAAAACCTGCCCTTCCAGTCAGGAAATGTTTTTTCAGCTTCTTTCCCATCCGTTTTGTGCTTTGTACTTTCTTCCCAGTTGCATTTTTCAGATTTAGCTCATAAATGGTTGCAAAACTGTTTTGAAGATTTTTACGAGGAAAGCAGTATATAAAACCAAAATCACAATATTTAGAAACCTTCAGTAATTTGAAAAGAAAATGTATGCAAATGATCACATAAATTCAGTGTACAAAGTAGGTAGAAAAAGCTGCCTGTGAAGGGAGCTTCTTTCTTGATCCCTAAGGCAAACAACTAAAGGTTTGAAGCATAAGCTACAAATCCTGCTTGTTAAGCTTACTGCACACATTTCTTCCAAAACTAGAGCTTTGCAACAAGCATTTCCCCAACTTGCCCTTCTGCACCAGGGCTCCCAGGGTTACCAGGGTGGCTCTGCAGTCGCTCTCTGTGGCACCCACAGTGCGGGAGGGTTGGTGATCCCAGGCAGTTCCTGGGCAGCGCGACGCCCGACATCCATCCCTTCCTCCAGTTGCTGGATCAGAGCTGCTGCCAGGACCTCAGGGCCTTGTCCTGCACCCATCCTCTTGATGGTATTGGCTTTGGATGAAGGAGGAAAAAGGAAGGAAATAGGACTGCTAAGAAATGGCTTTAAAGGTGGGAGAACAAAATCCCTCTGCAAGCTGAGATCGTTTTAGATCGGGTGTAGGTGACTTGATGGAGGAATCTTTAAATTCAGTGGGCTTACTTTACAGGATATTAGCATTACTAATTTTTAAAACTTCCCCCTGGGTTTATTATCAGTATTTGAGATTCTGTGCTGCGCTGACCTTGGACCTCAGGGGGAGCCGGACAAGCTGGTGCTAAGCCACTGTTTGCCTTCCATCTAATGTGTTCCCTGGGGACTGGGTACAATTTATGAACATCTCAGTTTCTCCATAATCTTCAGATCTTAGTCGGTGGTTTTAACAGTGTATTGGACAAGTTTAATATGGACCGACAGTTTCTGGGTACAGGACGTGCTCTGTCTAGGGCCCCTTAAATCCAGAAACCATGCAAGTAAATCAGTCATCTTTGGGAAACACTGGATTTAATAGTACCTTAAGGAGTCTGCACTTGATCAGGTACTTTCTTGGATCACTGGGTTTCTTCAGAGAGCTGTGTAGCATGTAGGTGATATGAATTTTCTGGTACATCCCAGAAAAGCTTTTTGGGCACATGTGGAGGGCAGCTGTCTGGGGCAGCAAAGCCGCTCATACAGAAGATGCCTGTTGCTCTGATGCCTGCTTTGTCTAGACAAGAGCTCAGGAAATGCAGGCTAGGGATGTCTCTTACTGCAGCCACTGTTTCTTTAAGCCCAGGCTGTTCTTGGTTTCATTTTTAAGTTTTGGCACAGAAGGATGAAAGATGTACTTTTATGAAACTAACCTTTAAAAATATTTTCTGAAAAGATTGTATAGTGTGCTAGAGAACATGCCAACAGTACAATATTTGCTCAACCTTCTAGAATTAGCCTTCAGTAAAAAAGGGCCCTGATCCCAATCGATTAAAGTCAACACAACCTGTGGATTTTAAAGTGAGGTTTAATGTGAGGTTTAATGGATTTCAACCAAAATAAATAGAATTAAGTAGAATTGCTCAAGGCTGAGGAAAGTTCTATGATCTCTGATACAGATCTAAGCCTGAAGTTAAGTTGAGAGTACTGTTTCCCCAAGTATTTTCCTTTGGTTTCTTGTATTAATTGCAATGGAAAAAAATACCATTCTGCTGGAAAGGCAGGTAGGAATATTAATCACAACAGTACAGGACTATCAGGTGTTTTGCATTCCAGCATTGCGAAGTAGTGCTCTAGAGGAGGGAGAGGAACATTGTCCTTGCTTCTGCCTTCCACAGTCATCTTGGTCCTATAAAACAGCTCCTGTTCTGACACAGTGAGCTTGACAGCAAATGAGAAAAAAGAAAGTAAATAAAGACAGATTTTTTAGGATTTCATTACATGGGATGCAGCTGACTGTTCAGCTGAGTAGTTTTATGCTGAAAGTAGGAACTTTTCATCTAATTGTAGTCTCAGGCTTCAACTTCACAAGCAAGTGCTCAAGCACAAGACTTGTCATGGGAGACATCTTATAAATGGTAATTGACAAAAAACTACTATATTTTAAAAAATTAAAAAAAACCCAGAACACTTGCAGTAAGGCAGCTTTTTAAGACAACAAATAAATCATCAGGTGTTACATGAACATAATATATTTTTCCCTGCAGAGAAATAGTCTCTGGGAAAGCAGAGAAATGCAGCAAAGTTCTGTAAACAATTCTCTCCTGTATCTCTGTCTTCCACAAGGTGAGGATTGTTTTTCCTTCCTAACCAATGAGTAAAGTTTTGGTATCTCCCTGGTATGGGAAGGACTGGGGGGAGGTTGGTGCTGCAAGTGCTGGACGGAGCAGGGAAAGAAGAAGCAGCATGCTCTTCACCTGGGAGAATAGCCCAGGCCCAGAAAGGATGGAGTCAACTCTAATAAATATTTAAGCCTTCTGATATTGAAATCTATGAGTCTTGTTTTCACTGCTTGCATCACAACCATAACTGGTGACCCCGAGACCACAATCAGGAACTTGGGATCTAATGGCCTCTTGGGATCTAATGGCCAGGCAGGTTCTCCTGACTGGCATACTGAAACTGTAACATAAAACTGATAAAAAAACATTCCTTTTCTCATCAGTGCAGCAGAGTATGGACAAATGAGTTGCTTATGAATGGCAAGTGTTGGGATGGTGGCGCTTGTCTTTCTCTCCCTCCTTGCAAAGAGATAGGCAGGGATTGGAGAGTGTCTGAGGAAGATTGGCAGCAATGTGCCTGCAGCCTTTTCCAGATGCAAAATTTAGATTCCATTTTGGCAGAACTAATGGAGAAAGAGAGGGATGCCTGATGCCAAATAACTAGTTTCATTGTTCTGATCTGTGAACAACTCTGGAATTTCCCTGGGCTTGGTCCAGCTTCTGCTTGACTAGAGGAGTCCTGTTGGATCTGTCAGTAAGTGGACGTGATCACCTTTTCATGTTCACTTTCACTCAAGGACTTCATTTCCCTTTTTGTGCTACAAAATCAGCAAAAGCAGATACACAGACAATGCCTGGTCAGGCAAAATCCCCCAGCAGGGCAGTGACCCGGTGTCAGCCTTGCACACCAGCAAGGACGTGGCCATGAGCCATCCTGTGCCCTCCCTAGCTGCCGTGGCCAGCAGTGCAAGCTGACTCAGTTGTGTGATGACAGAACAGGTTCCTTTCTACTCCAGGTCTTGTAGACTTCCTGAGTGGGTTAATCCAGCACCACCTCATGGCAGTCAGTACTAATTTCCTGTTTAGTATTAAAAGGCTGCATTTCCATAAAATTGTCTGGTTTTCTTTTTTTTTTTTTTTTTTAATTAAATCCCAAGAATGTTTTGTCACCCTTTGTGTAAACAAAGGGCATAGGAAGTACAATTTCACAGAGATAAGAGTTTTACATGTAGGCTGAGGAATGCATGAACAAGAAGTCCTTCAGTACTGAGAAACAAATTCACATCCTTTTTTTATATTTTCTTGAAGCGTGTACATCACTGCTTACCCAGCTGTGATGAGTGAGTTCTGGAATTCACTTTGCAATAACTTCACAAGGGCTGGCTGAGAATAAAGTAGGAATAAGTAGCTTACCCCATGATTTCACGTGAACATCAACCAACAAAGTGTAGTTCTCAGTCCTGACGACTGTATTATCTTCCTCCATTCTAACTGCAGTTTTCCCACTGATTTCAGCTAGACATGTTAATAGTATATGCCTTTTAAGCAGTTGGCTTGCAGTCTTCAATTAGATACCACCAGTGGGACTCCCTCATCTAACTTGAGGTAGCTGAAACCTGTCAGGCAAGTTGTTCTGTAATAGTTTCTGTTCTCCCCATCAACTGCAAAGGGAGCCTGGATGACTGAGTTCTGGAGTAGATGGTTATATCCTAGATGTTTATAGAAAAGTGGTTTGAACTCCATACTGTTGACAAGTTTCTGTGTGAGAAACTGGTCTTGATGAAAGGTTTCTGCATCCTCTCAGTATTTTTTCCTCTGAGAATATTCTTTTAATGCCAGATTTTTCCTGAAGGTAACTTCTTGGAAATTGCACTTGAACTTATCTAACAAATTGTGTGGTGATCTAGTGAAAATAAAACACCCCTCTTTCTATTTTGTTTTGAATGACTTCTGTTTGGCAGTTTTATTTCTGTATTCTCCAGCGATAAGTATAAAATTAGCTGTTTTACTGAATTATTTCAGAATTTATCCTGAAAGCAGTTCTAATGTTTCCTGTATGAACTGTTCTGAAATAGTTCTTGGTTCTGTTGCTCTCTTTCTTTTCCCTTTTTCTCCCCTTCAAATTTCTTCTTTCTGGCGTTCAGCTATTTCATTAACTTGGTATTTGTTGTATTTTAGGAGAAACCTGATGCCAGCCCCACATCTCTCCAGCTGCGATCCCAGATTGAGGTAAGCACTTGGTTTTTGATCATCCAGTTTTGTTTGTTTGTTCTTTAATTTGATGTTCTGCATAAATTGGGTAAAGGCTTCTCTTGAGTCTGCTCTCAGTGCTGCATGTCTTCTCTTGCAGGAATCACTTGGTCTCAGCAGCACCGCATCAACACCTGACACTGAAAGAAAGTAAGTGAAGGCACAGGAAGTGAGAAAGGAGGGAGGGAGGGGGAACTTGGTATGTTTTCTTCTTCCTTGGAGTAAGTTAATTTTAGATTGTACTGATGTATCTAAATTTCAGATCCAGACACTATGAATGAAACATGTTTTGGAACCTGCTGCTTCTCTTCCTCCCTTTGGCCTTTCATTATTTTGGGTTTTTATGTCAAGGGAGGGTTATTGTTTCTCTCTTCTGTGAGCCCTTGGGGTGTGCATACACCAAGACAACTGTAGTCATTTCTGAGGAATATCAGTGATTTCACATTCTCTGCAAATTACACCTGCTTTAAAAATTACTTTCTTTGACTAGACCTAAATGCAGTCAAAAAAAAACCGGTGAGGGGAAGGGAGAGTTGCAGATCTCCATCATGTTCCTTTTCCTCTGCACTCCTGAGTTTGTAAGTGCTTTTGAAGAAGATGCCAAGGGCATGAAGTATTTAAAACCAAGCTAAAAGGAGCTTTAATTTTAGTGTCCTTAATGAAAACTTCTCTGTGAGGACTGAGAGGGTTTCTGTTTACTGTCAACTCCTGCTGCAATGTGTGTGCTTGTTTTCTGTGCCTCCTTCCTTTGATCCCAAGATCTTGGATGCCTGCTGCTGAGGGTAACGTGCAGTGGTGCATGAAGACAACTGACACTGTATGTCCAATTGCCTGCACTTCCATGGGGTAGCGCCAGCTGGATGAGTTCAGAGGGAGTACACGGAATCCATTTGTGATGGGACGTGCTTTTGTAAGATTTTACAGTCCCACATTTGAATATCCTCAAGTGATTCATCACTGGGCAGTAATGGGAAGGTTTCTTGCTTTTGCTAGTTCCGTAGAAGGAGACTGTCAGTCCCAGAGCAGTCTTGGGTGGATGCAGTGTATGGGACTTGCCTGGACACTGACCATATACAAGTCAGTTGTCCGGTAGTGAACAACTGCTTAGGGGCTTCCTTTGGGCTGGTCTGGAAGCTGACTGATGCTAAAGGTCTCAGAATATGATAAATTGCCTTTTAGAGGTGCCTTGTCTTGCTTTGTCACTCAGAGAGAAAAGCAGAGATGGTTTCCTTGAGGTAGATGCTCATTTTCAAAACAGCCTAAGACTGATAAGGTGAATTTTACCTTGGGTACCATCACTGCCCTATATTATATGCTGGTAAATAGCAGGCATAGGAGTATTAGGGTTTAATACTTTGTGCTTCCGATACATATGGAAAAGAATCTTTGAAGGATACCTGGCTGTCCAACATTATAATGAAACCAGAAGTGCCACGTAGATGGGAACTGTAATCTGGGAAGTAAACCTGCAAGATTATCCTATAATCATATGACTATCTCTCAACCTCAAAGCACTTTACCCATGGGTAAATATCATAATCCCACCTCAGGTAATGATGAGATAAAGATCTCACAGGAGGACAGCACACAACTCGGAAAAAACTCCACTTACCAGTTCTAGCTTGCTTCCTAAGTTGTGCCTCTGTGTAGGTGTTCTTCCACAAATAACTGAGTGAGAAGACAGTATCAGCAAAAAAAATCTTTGAGTGACTCCTCTGAGGCAGCCCATTTACCTTACTGAAAGGAAACCATATTATCTTATTTCAAATGAAAGGGACATGTGATTTTTATGGACCTTTCAAGAATGGAAGTGTGCCATTTGAGGATTTGAGGATAGAAGGATGTGATTAACCTGATTTGAGGATAGAAGGGTGTATGTGATTAAGCTGATCATATATATGAAACTGGTGTGGGACAGGTTGTGCCAGATGCTTGCATGATAAGAAGCAAAGCCATGTGACACATGATAATTGGACAAGGTGTTGAAAATAATAAATTATATCTACTGAATACTGTACAAATTATTCAAACCTGAAATTATACAGGTCTGTGCCTATTTGTGACAGCCTGCCACATCAGTGTTGTCTTCACCCCTCTAGCCTGGAAGGCTGAATTGTCGCAGAAATTGCTTCTTCCAGGGAGGCAGAGTTTATAAAATTGATCTGCAGGAAAATGACCAGTTCAAGCCCATCCAATACACCTGTACTTGCTACCAACATGCTGAATTTGATATTTTTCAGGGAAGGATGTTGTGTTGTCCCCAGGGATTTTTGTGGGGTTTAGTATATGGCCTTCAGCTGAATTTTCTGTGTAGGCATGCTACTAGGCATGGAAGCTTGTCCCTTTGGAGACACTGTTTTTATGTCACTCTCATGCTGCATGAAAGATGAAAGATGTACAAAATTTCTTGTGTATGAGAATACTAGTTTGCCAAATATGAAACTTGACGCAGATGTACATTGGTTTCTCAGATTCATAAAAGATTTGGGGGACAAAAGGAAAGATTCGTTCAAAATTCAACATACAGACTTTCAGGAGCTGGAAAATGTGGAGGTTTTTTGAGTACTCATCCACAAGTAAGGGCTTATCCAAGAACAGTTATAATTCTGCATGCTGAAAATCCAAATGTTTCCATAGAGTGAAATGAGTTGTTTCTGGTCTGGTGTTCTGAGCAGGTTGCTTTAGAAAATAAAGGCAGTCCCTTATCTGAAAAAAAACCCTGAAAATTTTACTGAAATAAGGAGGAGAGGGCAAGTGTCTGGCTAGAATATGGTCACTCTCAGTAGCTCCCTCATCCAGCACTGCTGCCTGCACACCCTACAGCTTAATGCTACCAAAGTGTAAAGTTTTAAAATAACACATCTGGATGGTTGTTTAATTTGCCAAGGTTTATACATTCCAGACAGAAAGAAGCTTTGAGGGAACCTGGGAAGAGCAATGTTTGCTTTAACCTGGTTTGGTTTTCCTTTTCTGTGCTGCTCAGCTGGAAGAGAGAGCCCAACAGGCTCCACTGTATGCCACACTGAAAACAGATTAATCTTGGTGGTCTGTGGTAGGAAAAAGTCCTGTTTGTGTGGACAAGCATTGTATGTTCAGTCATGCCTCGAGTCTTACTAACGCTGCTGCCCAGTCTGGTGTAAAGTCAGCGCAGAATTAATGCCCTCAGTCCTTGTTGCTCAACAAGTATCAGTCTAGTGTGTGATGTGCTCTAACACAGATGAGCAGCAGTAGGGCTTGTAGGCAGGCAAAAGGGATTAAGTGAGCCTGGAGGCAGAATTGTTTGTCACTNATACTACCTTCCTCTGTGGCTAGCACCACTGCTCTGTTAATTAGATGAAGCTACAAAAAAAGACTGCATATGTGAACCTGCTAGGTGCATTATGTGTGCCCCACCAAATATGCCTTTTGTTTGATTGGTTCTGACAAAGAAAGAAAAATCTTCACTCAGAGGTAAAAGCCTCTGAGATTTATGTGAATAACAGCGAGGGTACTGATGTGGCCTGAAATGCTATCCATAAACAACAGAAAACAAAGTATTGTTTGTTCAAGCTTTGCCTCACAACTGCTCTGGTTTTTTGGCCCTGCTGGAGTTCCTTCTGTAAATTGAAAGAATTTGCCGGGTTTCTAAGTTATGTCATATTCAGCAACTAATGCAGAGCATGGAATGAGGTGTTTGTAGCTTTCTTTGCTGAATAATAAATTTCACTTCCCTCTGCCCTTTCCAAGATTTCCATCTTTTAAAACTACAGTCTTGCTGACAGTTATGGTGCAACTTTGCTGCTTGTCAGTGTGCCTTCAGTAAAGTGGCAACCGCATCTTTAACAGTGATATTATTCATTTTAAACAAAAATCTCCTCAGAACCACAGGTGCTTCTATGCTTCTGCTGAAAGAATCATTAGTGTAGAAAACATGCAGTAAAGGTGTTCTTGAGAAATTACTGTTACTTCTCTGACCCCATACCATGTTCATCTGGGGATGTATTGTATATACAATTCCCATTATTTCGAAGAGATGGCAACACCCCAAGGATGTTTACTCAGACAGGGGACTGAGCAGGGTTTTCTCATAATTGTAAACAGAGCATTTAAACAATGTAACCCAACTTTTAGCCTGTTCCCATTTTTGAGCATTCAAGTCTACATGACAGACTGATGAGCTCTGCATGTTTGCCAGGAAATCCAGGTTAAACCCAGTCCCCTGAACTCAGGCTTCTGCATCCTGACTCTCATCCTGTTTTTAGAAGAACTGGGGGGATGTTGCAGAAAGGAAGTTGTGTGTTTTCCCTCTTTGGAAATAGATCTGTTTGCTGTCACTGTTTGCTCCATCAGCCTTTGGGCTGTGTTTCAGATGTGGTGTATCTGAGGTCTACTGGGAAAGAAAAGGAAGTGGGTGAGAGACTCAGGAGTACTGCATGCAAATAGGATGAGATACAGGCATTCATATATACTAGTATTTTTCTTAAGAGTTGCTAGAGAAAGAAAGAAAATGCACGAGGTAACAGTTGCATCCTGAATCTGATGTTTCAGTCATTCCCACCACCTTTGTGTGGCAGTGGGTGTTATGAATTGTCACCTTCTATGTGAATCACCTGCACTCTCTTGAACTGTACCACTCAAGCACACTCCTGAACAGTAAATGGTCACACTTCATATCAAGTGCCACAATTCATCCTGCTGTACTCCTCAGGCTGTGGCTCAATACAGTTTAAATGTTCTTGACCTTGTGATACTCAAGACCTAAATCTGAGACTGCCAGAGCAGGGAACTGGCCACGAACATACACGTCAGGCAGAAGGAGAAAAGCAGGCATGTGTGAGTGCAGGTGACACAGAGCAGCATTGCTCAGGGGCTTTAGTGTGGGGAGCTGCTGTGCCTCTGGCAGCTGCATCCTCAACTCCCTGCTTCAGCTGCTCCTGCGGGTGACTGTCACCCTGTGTGTGTGCAGGATGTACCCAGCCACTCAGGCGCTCCATTCATACAGTTAGGCCAGATATCTGATGGCTTGTTGGGAATGTCACAGCAGGAGCTGGAGGCTCCTCAGGCATTATGGCTTTCTCTGAGGTTGTTAGCAGGCAAGCAGTGAGGCCACAGCACAAGTGGCTGCTATCTGCATTGTATCTGTTGTCACTGCAGGAGAGACGATTGACTGAATCTGTTTTTAAGAATTTTTTGCAATGAATGTGCCATAGTACAGCCATTCCAGTGTCCCATGGTACAAACTGGAACTCGGTATCAACCTATGGCTGGGAGAGAGCCTGCATTTCAGTGTTCCCGTTTTCCACAATGATTTTCAGTGAAAGCTGCAGAAAGGTTCATCCAAGTCTCAAATCTGCCCCCTTCGGTACACTAATCTACTGGCCTTTGCCAGTAGTTTTTAACACTTGATTCTCAAGTCTTCTTTCCCTGCAGCATCCAAACTGCAGGTCGGGATCTGAATGCTGGAGGTTATTAAATCATCCCTCCAGGTCATGGATGGGGAGGCTTTAAATTCTATCAGCTTAGATTCTGGCAGCTTCTCAGAGTTCCCAAATTAATTCTGGCAGGTATTTGTAAGCTCATCTGCGAAGAAAGAGGAGTGCCAGTCTGAAAGAGGATGTAAGGCAGAAGAGGGCAGAAACTGAGAAGAACAAAGCAAAAAAAACCAAATAAATCCCCCAAACTGAGTTGGCTAAAGGCTGCACTTAATTGCTAAGAGGAGAAATTCTTCCTTTTGCATAACTTAAAAATGGAGAAGAATATTGGAAGAAAAATAAATAAGAGCTTTTTTTACTTGAGATGTTTGAACTTAAGGTACATTTTTTTTATACTCTGTCCTTGCAGGAATTGGAAGAAACCCCAATGAATGTGTATGGCCCTGTTTTCACTTGTTTGAGGCCTGATTTAGTCAAAGGCAAATTATTCATGCTGCCTTTAAACAGCCTCCTCAAGAGAAGTAGGGCAGGAAACTCCCACAATAACCCACACAATGGGAGTGTGAGGCCAGCCAAACGCTGCTTGGGACACGTGAGGAGAGAAACCAGTGCGCCTTTGAGCAGCTGGAAGGAGATTTCAAGCCTGGTAATTTTGTACCGGGAAGTATGAAGGGCACATTTCACGAGAGAGCCTGACTTGTCACAGCGAGTTGGGATGGCACATAGCGAGCAATACGCAGAGAGCAGGGAAGCATTGCCTGCAGCGTTGGGCCCTGCTCTTTGCTCCCAGTGAGTTTTTAGCTGGCAATTATCTGCCCCCTGGCTGGGACCAAGCATTCTGTTATTAAATACATGACATACCCCCATCTGCCTGCTGCCAGTCTGGAGACTGTGCCCGTGGGACCTGTGTGGTGGCTTCCATGCTGGTGATGCTGCAGAGTACACATACACACACACACACACACACACACACACACACATACACACACACGCACGGCCCACAAGCAGCTCAGTGTTTGTTTCCACTGAGAAAGTTTTGACCTGCTTAAAGAGCCATTGCTATGGAAACCTAATGAGAAGATAATTGAATGAAACCTCTTTGCTTTCCATCCCTTTCTCACACTGGTGCCAGCAAGGTCAGAACCTTGCGGGCCTCCTTTCTCTTCAGGTTCATGCAAATTTGATAAAAATACTAAAGGCCCATTTTCTTCCCTGTGCCAGCTCCAGTTAGATAAATTACCTTGTATTCAGTCAGGAGCAGTTACAAGTCTGTCAGTTTTTCATACTAATTATGTAAGTGGGCCATTTCTAATGCACACGGATAACCAAATGGCCTTTTGCATCCGTTTATTCACCGGTCTGAATATGCATAATATTCGTATACTAAAAATGCCATCTAAACCATTTTCCACAGTGTACTATAAATAATCATTGGTAAGGAATGAGAGGGACACTCTCAGTTTATTGAAGACGATAACAGTAGTGGTTTCATCATCATATGGTGCTATGCACCTGTGGATTTTATGGTCTGTAAATGAGATGCGGCCATTTGTTAAAGTACATCTGCATTTAAAATATAAATGCCCATCATTCTCAGCTCCCAGATTTGTTCTGCTTTGAGAATGATGAGATTTCAAAAATCAACAGGCGCATTCATGAAAGCAGCACATGGTGTCATTTGTTTCTTTTGCCAGTTCTGTGGAGTACCAGCACGTTCTTGAGGCACATATGACTGTGTCTCTTGTAATATCAACCAGGCTCTATGCAAGATTAGCCCCAGTGTTTTTCTGTCGGAGATCAGAATCAGTCCAGAGTTAACAGGAAAGCTGTAGCCTAGTTAAAACCAGTCTTAATAAATAGTTAGACAGGCTTAGTTGGCTTGTGACCCCGGTGTATGCATTGGGTCTTCCTTGCACACCAAGTTTTGGAGACCACCTCCAGGTTTCAAAGGTACTGCTTAGGTGTACCAGTGTTATCCCTACTGCAGCACTTTTATGGAAAGATAGGTTCAGAGACCATTTTGATGTCAGGCTTTGCCATTGCTCTTACAAAGCCCCCAGGCTGCAAAACAAGAACCAAAAGCGCCCTCCAGAGGCAATCCCTCATACAGTGTCTGGTCTGGTCTGGTCTGTTTAAGATGTCTGATCTGGTCTCTTATCTTTCAAGCAGCCTCCTGTAAAAGCAGTTAATTAAGTTTTTAAAGTTGTTCTTCCTTTCTCTACCTACTGTTGGAAGTTTGTCCAGATAGTTAGGAAATGTTATCTACTCTTCTCTCATTTTGTCCAGCGTGTGTCTGTTTGTTCCTGTGCCTGATTTATTAATAGGCAGTAAGTTAATCTACTTGCAGCTTTTCAATTTGACAGGCAAAACTTTTCTAGCTTTCTTTGGTAAGATCAGCTGTTCAGTTCCCTGGCTATTCTAATAGCTTTCTCTATACCTCATCTAGTTTGAATTCATCTTTCTTGAACATGAACAATGATGGTTGTACAGCCATTCCCATATATATTTGTTCTTATTCTTTGTACTGCCATTGGAATTTTCCATCCTTATGCCTTTTAGGTTTTTTCTCCGTCATCTTTCCCACCTGGTATCCCCTGGTACTGTGTCATTTGCAGACCTCCAGCGTTTGAAATACTGACTTTTGTGTCTTTCTTGTTTGTGTACTTGAACACTTTAATGTTGAATATAAACTCATTTCTGTTAAGCCAGTCTTTCTGATCAATGAGGTTCTCTGCTCCAGCTGTTGCTACTAAATTTTGTGTCACTGATCACTGAGTGGCCTGGTGTAGTTTACTAAATTCTGCTCAAACCCATCCCCTCTCTTAATATTTGGGTACTCTCAAAAGTAGGTCAATTTTTAGATTATATATTGTGCTTTCTGTTTTGGGTTTTTTGAGGTTTTTTCTCATTCAGCACTTTGGCTCAAAGAGGCACAAAGTACTGGCCTAGAGATGGTTTTGGATTTATGAGATTAATGAATTGAAGTTTTGACCCCATCTCCTGCCCGCTTCCAGAGATTATGGGTTGATAAGAAAATACTCCTTCCCTCTGGCTGTAAATCTTGTTTTGTTCATCATTGTGCGAACATATACCCCTACATTTCTTCTGCTTTATGTGGTGACAGAGTACATTTCATGTGAAAGCTTGCTAATGAAGTTGTACATCAGGCCACAACAAAAATGAAGGCCTCCATGGTGGAGTAATGGCATTTGGCTCCCTTTCAGACACACAGTGCTGAAACTTCTGCCAAGTGTCACTGCATCATTAACTTTCAGTACAACTTATCAGTCTATGAATGGAAGAACACAAATCACTTTCAGTGCACGTTCACAGAAGCGCTGCAGATTTAACAGAGTAAGGAAGTGTAATTTGCAAATCAAACATACAGCGACACCAAGGCAGTCCTGAATTTTCCACCAGACATCTAGGAAGTAAAATGCATGATTGATTTCACTGAGGATTTTTAAGCGTCAGAATTGTCGGGTGGGACTAAAACACAAGTGCCTTATCAGGCACTTTGTGGTAAGTTTTGTTGGCATTTCCATCTCTTCAGAGCAGCTGTTAGCATTTTCAAGGTCAGCCCAGGCATGGAAGAGTTCCTCTTTAAAGAATGCGTGAAGTGATAATTGGAATTTGCATCCACTGGTGAAACTCAGCATAGTTCTTAAATCAGTTATAAATGAGAAGGTGGTTTGCTTGCTGTGGATCCTGCTTTTCTCCTCACCCCCTTTGGTTCAGGCATGTCGAATGTTTGCTCCTACTGCCCTTGCCCTTCTCAGAGGCCAGTTTATGATGAGTTGGTGGCCTCAGGCTAACTCATACTGAACAGATGTCCACATCACAAACATTGCCGCTACACCTGCTGCTTACTTGCATCGTTTTTGGCAACTGTGCAAGAGAAGAAAAGGATTAAAATGGATTTGGAGGCCACAGAGCACAAGAGACTGCTGTCTCTCCACTTTAAGGTTGATTTCACTGGTGAGGAAGAGTTCTGATCATTAGCAGAGTTCATTTGCTAAGGATGGTGGTTTGGTACATTTCATGGATACTAAATTCATTTAAAATAAATAGAATAACTACTTGATGAGTGGAGTCCATGCTCATCTGCAAAACATGTAGCGGATTAATTCTGTCAGTTCCAACAGAGCTTGGATTTCATGAAAAGAAAAAATTACATATACAACTCCACATACTTTTTTATCTGATTTACCTTTATTTAGAAAAATACTTGCTGACAACTTTACTTTGAAGTGCCTGGGTTAATTCCTGGTCCTCTTGAAGGGCTTTTTCTGGAAATTTTTTTTACCCAGAAAGTATGGGGTTTGTATTTTTCACCTTCCAACGGGCTTCTTAAAAATTAAGCATCAGGTGGCATATTATTGACTTTTCCCCTTCAAGAGTAAACGCTGGTAAGGAAAACAGTAAATGTCTCCCTCCTCCTGGTGCACTAAAAATTTGAAGTTGGTTTGTCTCAATTAGTTTGCAATTTGTGCTGGACTAAATTTCTGATCAGTCTGAGTTTTAAAGGGGTTGTATTTCAGAGCTTCACTAACAGTCCCTTCTTGTCTAGATGAATTACTGAGTCACACTGAAACTTCACACTGTCTCGTTTCCCCTTTAATGATATCTTTGCAAATTGATGAGCATGTTTCCTGCTTATAAGATGTTGGCCAGTAATGCCTTGCATCGTCTAAACCCCGACCTGGCTTGAACTGTAATTTCCCTTCAAGTGGTTTAGTGAATTGATCAGAAACTCTTTATTGCCCTCTGCTGGGGTCTGAGCGAGCTAAAGGAGCCCGTGCAGACGGTGTGCGTGGACAGCAACAGGAGCGTGTCGCGTGTGTGTTATTACACGGCCTCATTCAGAGAACGATTTGGCTTGAGGTCTCCTTGGTGTGTGGTGTGTGGTGTGTGTGTTTCCATCCTGCGTGGCTGCAGGACAGCCACCACGCTGTGGGACATGGGCGTGTCGCGGGGCCGAGCCCGCAGCAGAGACACTGCGGTGGTGCTTTGCACATGGGGCCTCCAGCAAAGCCCTTGGCGCCGGCAGAAGTCATTTCACTGCCTTGCTGCAGTGTGCTGAAATGGCAATTCCCACAGGAAGGTGTCAAAGAATGATGAGAGGTTTGGTCGTTTCTCTTACCTCCATTTATGCAGACAGAGAAAAAAGGCAGTGAAGCGGGGTGATGTCTCATCAGAGATCCCACAATGAACTGTTGGCACTGGGTTGGAATCCATTCTGGAAAACTGGTTCAGTGAACATAAAAGACCGAGAACAAAAGATATATTTGCTATTTTGGTGGGTTGTTTGTAAGGCCCATATTCTGGACTTGACTAGGTCTCTCCAGCTTGCTTTTGAGGAAGGGAGCATACACTGGTGAGAAAGCAGGGATTTGGGAGAAAGAAGCTGTCGTCTCCAGTCAGTTATGGTTGCACTCCATAGGGTCTGGACAAACTTTCTCCAGCTTATCTTTAAATCTCTACTACTGTCTTCCACATGGTGGCTTCTGGAGATGTAATGAGCACATACTTATAAAGATTGTCAGATAAAAACCAAATAGGCTGAAAATTGATGTACAGCTAAACAAGTGCAGCATCCCAGTTCTACAGTTTCTAAGGCAGCAAAATTACTGTTTTGCAAATGCAAGTGGGGAAACTATGTGAATAATTGTTTTCTGAGGAATCCTTGGACTCCTTTGCCTTAACCATTGATTTCTGTCAGTATATATTTTTCTGTGCTGGTCACAAAAGGCACATTTCAGAAGGAAACTGAGTTACTGTGGTCAGACCAGTAGGTTCAGTTTTCGTTTCCAACTTGCTGCGTTGGGGAGAAAAGGGAAGAGAAAACAGCTTATGATATATTGTTTGGAAACTATAATTTACTGTAACCAGACAGCTCCCCTGAAATGTGAGAAGCCTGCATCAATAAGTCCATTTCTCTTTTTTGTCCTAGGCTCTCCATTCATAAATCAAGTTCAGAAGAAGGCTCTGTAGGTCAGTATATTTCATTTTATTTGATACTGCTATGGAATTCTTAAACAGCTTTTGAGTTTTGCTTGTGCTGGGATGTGAAGAGCTGGCAGAAGTCAGCAGCATTTGTGTGTGTGGAAGGCTAGTCTCAGCAGCTTTCAGTTGGATGCTGAGTGTCTCAGTGATCACTAAAACTGCCCAGCCAGCGTTGTCATGTGATAAATATGCATCTTTTGACTTGTTGTATTGAATTGAAAATGTTTACATGTTGGATAACTGCTAGCCTGTCCTTTTGTATTACAAAAATTACCACCACCAATAAATAACAGGTGTTCTTTGTTATTTTTGTTCATGTCATGCCAGAGTGTCTCTCTTTGTTTCTGAAATTTTTGTGGCTTATTGGAAAAGAAAAATAAAACAGGGTTTTTTTTTTCTTGTTTGTTTCTTTTTAATGGTATTCTAGGGACATGTCCATGCAGTCTAAACTTAAGCAGTATTTCAGAGAGTCAGGAAGCTCAGCTCTAGGTCATCCAGGGCAAGATCTTAAATCCTAATAGCTCTTTGTCAGTAGCATTTCTGCCAGATCAGGCACAGTGTGTTCATTTGCAGGTGGCATAAACTTTATAGCGTGTGCCCTGGTTAATTCAACAGAACACAGATATATATGCCCTACCTTGAGCTAGATCCCATTTTTCTTTCTAGAGCAAATGATTTACTTTGAGGTCATCAATCCATGTGGAGATGTGGTACTTGTGGACATGGAGACCCAGCCTTGTACTGTCCAGGCATATAGAAAGCAAGAGTCAGGTGTGGCTGATGATCTCATGCCAAGTAGCAGAACGTGTGTGTATGTGTGTGTTATGTTAATTATGTGTTAATTGTTATTTTGTTATTATTATTATAAAATATGTTAATTATGTTAATGATTTCATTTCTTGATTGATATGCACAGATATACTAGAAAATCATTTATCTGAATTGTGGCATAGGCTGCATAATTGTGATTCAGTTAAAGAGAACAAACCAACAAAATACTTCAAAAACACTTCCAGATTTGACCTTAACAACTCAACAGACATCAAATTTAAAATATTTTATGTTTATAATTCAAAATATGTAAGTTATTGGCTTTTCTCAGACCTCTACAACACTGGCAATTATAAAAGAATGTGCATTTCCCTCAAACAGGTACATCAATATAGTTCTAGTATGGAATAAATCAAGAAAACTAGAAAATTTGAGGGTTTTTTATTCTTGTTTCTGATTCAAAAATAAATGTAAAGCTTGAAAGCTTCTCTAGAATTCACTAACTAATGTTTCTTTCTAAAATTCTTTTTCCCTTTCCCCTCATCCTCCCACTCCCACTCCACTTTCCTTTTAGGGAAAGCAGACTGGAAAAAGAAAAATAAGTTTTTTTGGCAGAATTTCCGAAAGAACCAGAAAGGACTAATGAGGCAGACTTCAAAAGGTAAAGCTTTTTTCAAGGGTGCACATCCTATCCATATAAAATGTAGGGAGCCAGTATCACAAAGGAATAAATTGCATTTGTAATAGTGTGGCAGCCGGGGTCTGTGGCTCTGGAACCATGATAGGTTTAGTTCATCGTGACAGTGCTCAGAATGACAAGTCAGATTCTTGAGACTGCAGACATGAGGCTGGGATGCCTGTGATCCTGACTGCCAGTGATGGCACACATGCAAGTGATGCAGTTAATATATAAGTAATATATGTAACTAAACAAGATGCCTTTTTTTTTTCTTTAATAGCCCTGACTTGGTAAGAGAAATACTGTTCTGATTAAATTAGAAGGCTATTTCTCCTGTCTTTGGCATTTTGTTACTTGGACCTGTTTGCTTTAGGCTTGAGTCCAGCCTCTCATTTTAGACGACACTACAAGAAGGGGCAGTAAAAGTGTCTCTGGTGACCAGTGTAAATGTAAGATAGATTCCTCTTAAACTGTCAGGTGTCTTTCTCTAGTTCTGCAAAATATGCAGCTGTGGATTGCATTAAGTATTTCTGTTCACACAGAAAATTTCTGTTTCCCCATGTGTATCTGTTAGCTTCTTATGTTGCAAACAGGATGCTTCTCTGTGTCTGTCTATGCTTAAGCAGATTGAGAAAGATGACAAAAGCCCATTTAGTAGGTCCAAAAGGGACACACTTCCAGTTAAGTGTGGGTTCTTGCTGGTTCTCTAATTGTCTGTGCTGACATGCCAAGCACATACCAAGAAGAAGAGGTAATTGAGAGTGCAATACATCTGGCACTAGTGGGTGGTAAGTTAGTCTGGATAGATCACAGGCAGTGGCCAGTCCACAGCAGAGAGCTGCAAGGGCCCAACACACCGTTCCTGAGCATGCACGGTCTGGCAGCTGATTCCAGTATTCCTCAGGGCTGAGTGCTGGACTTTTCCAGCATTAGCACTTCCTCTTTTAATTCTTGTCTTTCAGGGTCAATAACCATGTGATGATGGTCAGTTTTTATTTCTCCTTTTTGTGCTTGCTTTCTTTCAGAGCCAAAGTAGACTTAGTTTTTTCAGTTCTAAATTGTGTCCTTTTATTGCTCAGTTACTTTGAAATCATTCAGTTCTTTGAAATCATACCATGAGCCTGCTCTGGGGAGGGTCTGCTTCTGGCCAGCCAGATCCACGTGGCAACCAGATTTCAGAGCACTGGGTAAAATCCTGCCTCCATGTACCCTGCCCTGTGCATGAATTCTTAGATGTGCTTAAGATATCTGTGCTTTCTTTGTGCAGGAGAGGATGTTGGTTATGTGGCCAGTGAGATCACAATGAGCGATGAGGAACGGATCCAGCTGATGATGATGGTAAAAGAGAAGATGATCACCATTGAGGAAGCACTTGCTAGGGTATGATATGTGCATACCTCAGTCTCCTTGACAAACATGTTTTAGAATGTAGGATGTATCAATCTCAAGTTTTACTTCATTCACAAAACTAGGAGAGGATGGAGAAAGCCTTCTGTTTGCCCCATTGCAATAGGTACCATAAATTAGATAGCAATTCCTTTGTTTATTGAGAAAAGTGAGAGTTAGCTCCACCAGAAATAGAAACCCAGTACATGGTAAATTAATAGAGTCTTAAAAGCATTGCTTCTCTCCATTAATAAAATGTACTAATCAGAGAAAAGATGACGTGTAGACTTTTTCATTGCAGCTGTCTAAAGTGAGGGAGAAGAATCTCCCTGACTTGTACTCTTATTTATTGTGCTTATAGGTTTGTTTAAGTACTAATTGAAATGCTACAGGTTTTGCTGAGCTTGCCTTACTCGATTCAGAACACATATATTTCTTACTATTTTCCTTTAAGCTAAAATTTTTCTGTTTATTTCCTAGCCAAAAAGGTGATGTTTTACTTTAATAATGTTTAAGAAAAGATATTTAGCCATTTTCTGCATATGACATTTCAGATGTACAACACAGATATGTTCTTTTATAAGTGGGGTGGCTGTCACAAGTGTTTGTTTACAAACTCTAAATGTTAATAAGACAAAAGAAAAAGAACTATAGGGTATTGCATTTGTGCGGCAATAGGGCCAAGATTTTAATTGCTCAGGAGCCAAATGAGGGTTAAAATTAATTTCAGTGCAACCTTTGTGTAAATACTGTGATGGAAGACATCTGTATGTTGTATGTAGGATGTTCTGTAGGGGCTCCATTAGAGAAAACATCATTTCAGTAGGTTGGCAGTCAAATAAATATCTTTACTGACATACTACACTGTAAAGTAGATTATTGTAGAATATAAATTTATAAATTGTCTGAAGAAAATATTGTTTTGCTGAAATCGTATAAGGAAAAAATGCAAGATTTTAAAATTATTGTGTTGGAATATTGGGAATTTGTTTTCTTCTCTGCTGTTAAAACTTTTGTGGGGTGAAAGGGTTGTACCTAATCTGATAGTTCATATATGGACTGGTAGAGTTTCCCTCTAGTGGTCTGAACTACTAGCAACAGCCTTTTTTTTTAATATCAGTTCTTGATCCTTACAACACTCTGACTCCTGTAGTATTGGTTTTGTCTGAAGCTTTTTATTGGAAAATGGGAGAGATTTTTTTTTAATTAAAAAGGATTTTAATTACCTAGTTTTTACTGCAGATAATTTTCTTATGAAGGAAATTGGCAGGTCATTGTGATTTTAGTCTGTGTACTATAAACTCTGCCTCTAAGATGGGGATGTGTAATTTATGTTTTACCAACAACAGGTCATCAAATTTCAGTATTTACAGATCATTTCCTTCTAAGGAAAAAACCAATTAATTTTTAAAACTTCTGATTGTTGGACAATTTATTTTTGATTAAGTGAAGCGTGCAGTGGAAAAGTTCAGATTTTCCCTGTTCCACAATGACACAGGGGAAAAAAAAGAAATTACATTAACTCTTGCTATTTTAATGAAGATTGATCTCTTCTTGTCACTGGAGAATGATCTTTCTGTCTTTTCAAATTTCAGCTGAAAGAGTATGAAGCCCAGCACAGGCAATCGAGCACTGTAGATGCTGCAGAATGGCCTGATGGTTCTTACTCAACACTTGATGGGTCTTCCAATTGTAATGTAAGTACCTGTCATTGTGATATAGCTCCCCAGTGTCATTTAATATTTAAATTCTTTCATTGAAGTACTGAAATATCCTGATTTACCTGGCAATTTCCTTAATAGCAAATGTATCACTGGCCTTGTGATGCTCTGTTCTGTCTGCAGAGAATCTTTAGGTTGCATTTTAAATCTTCACAATTTGTTGTCATAGACTTCAACAGTCTTATTGTATAATCTCTCTTTTTTCTTTTTTTTTCTTTTTTTTTCTTTTTTTAACTCACCCGTTTGTCACTGAGCTTTTGAAACACAAGTTGTCCCAGGCAAAAATCCCCTTTTTTCAAAATGCATGGAAAAGAGCTTTTAGGTCATTTAGAGTGGAGTTGTTGATTCACCAGTAGAGTTTCTCAGGCTTTTTTAGCCCTTGTTGATACATTCTAGATGAGGATCTAGCTAAGTCCTAGCTGCCTGCTGCCTTCAAACCCTTCTGTCTCTGCATTTGCAAACTCACAGCCCAGAGTTGGTTTTTTAGGGTTTTTTTTTTTGGTTTTGTTTTGTTTGGATTTTTTTTGCTTCTGAGCTGTTTAACTTCTGTTGTTTTTATGGGCACCAGACAGTCTTTGTGTTGTGCCATACTGAATTAATTAATTTTTCTTTCCAGATATCTTCATTTTCACTGAGTAGTTTATTCCATTTCAGTTCTCTAATTGGAAGCTCACAGATAAATCTTTGAGAAGAACACATTTGACTGTCAAATTCAAGCTCTTTGTAACCCATATAATTGAATCATATGCTTTTAAGACCATTGGTTAATTTCTTTATTTTATTGTCAATGGAATTTCCTGCTAACTGCAGCAGCCAGTTAGCTCCTCCTTTCCTAAATGAAAAAAGGAATGCAATGTCATTTTATGAGATGTTTAACATATTTGGTGGTAGAGAATGATTTTGTTGTTTGTGTTCAAAAAAATATGCCCATCTTTAGTTACATTGGAACAGAGGGGAATTGATGTTGCCTTATACTCTGTTCTGATAGATCAAAAATGTGCAAAGAATGGAGAAGGAAGGATCCTGACTCTCCTGAACTGATTATTTAGCCAGCTGAAAGATGAGTTGATCTTTTCCTCATTAGTATTTGTAGCTTGAACTTTTCCCTTCTTTAAAGGCTTTTGTCCAGGGTACCTACAGCATAAGCCCCTCAAAACTCTCGTTTTCCATGGTCAAATCTCAGAAGAATACTGGATTTCTCTCTTAAATCTTCTGATAGTTGTTTATGCTTGTGCTGAATTACTGAAAGCTGTGTGTCTCTCTGAGGACTGAATGTGATTTAGTATTTCTGCCCTAATGGAATGACTTGGTACCTTTTCTCTAAAATTGTTTTCCTAAGCCATCTTTGCACTTTAAACCAAGAGCTCAGTTGCCTCTCTCTGCTGTTCTGGTAGGATTTGAAGCAGCTTTTTGCTAACTTTAGTGGGGGATCAGTCTATTCAGTCACTGTAGATAATTCTCAAGATTTTTGCCCTCACTCCTGATTTTCATCCCGGTTGCCTTTAACAGAGGCTGTGAAACTGCTTGCCTTCAAGGAAAAGAGAATCATCTGCAGAAATGAAACTTCATGTTAGAACAAAACTCAGCTTGACTTTTTTTTTTTTTTTTGTGGACAAGAATGAAACTGAGGTTAACTGGGGTGAAAGACTTTGGGCTGTAATTGACAAAAGGGAAAAACAAACAATGAAAAGTATCAGATATGTCTAGAGATAGGATATGTGTACACTCAGACTTTTGCCAAAGGACCTTTCTACTAATCTGAAATTACCAGCTTTTGAGACATGCAAAGATGATTCTGTTTGCAAGACCTTTCTTTCCCAAAGGGTATGAGTTTCATGCCATTTGTGGGATTTGTACTCTGCTTACTTGGAACCTCAACTTAAAATTACCCCTCATTTTTTATATAGGATGGGTTTCCATATATTAAAAACATAGTGCATGGCCTTATACTCAGAAAGTAATTGGAAATACAGGTCCCTGAAATAAACATTTCTGGTTTGAATTTGACATCCTTGGGCAATGGTTTTTCTGGTTCTGTTTGCTTTTTAAATGTATTTATTTATTTTTCAGTGGCACAGCCAAGTTGTTACTAGGCAGTTTTTAATGAAACAATGTGATCATTTTGTAAACAAAATGAAAACAAGTTAGAATCTAGGCAATGAGAGAATCTGAGAATGAAGGCAGAATGTCAGTAGTGTTCTAAGGTTTTAAGTAATCCTTTCCTTTCAAGTTAGCTCTGCCTACAGTATACAAATAATATCTAAAGTGCATATATCGTTAGTTATTGTTTTCCTTTTTAGGAAAAAGGCTACTTTTTTTAAAAAGCTTTTATAGCTGTCATGTTTATGACTAACATAACTGGTGTTGATTTAAATATTCTTATTTTAAAGATTGATTTGAGGATTCTGTTTGCCAGGTTCTCTTTAAAATTACTGTACCAGGAAATGGAAACTTGTGTTTCATACCCTTAACAAAGCTAAACCCTAAAGATGAAACCGTAAAGGAGTGAGGAGTAGAAAGGTCAGCATCCCAAGGGAGGCAGCCCCATGTCATTGCTGTGCTGTTAATTGTATGTCCTGTTTGTTTGTTGTTAAGAAACAAATAAACAAACAAAAGCTTTGCCAAGTCAGTAGGTGACTTGGTTCTTTGCCACTTTAGACCAGTTTTTAGCTTTCAGTCTCACTACTGTGGTCCGCTTGTTTCAGCAATATATGTCTGTTCTTTATTTGCCAATGTGGGTATGCAGTTGAAACTGTTTTTCTTTTTATTCAGATGTATCAAAGCTCTAAAACGCCTCATCATTTTTTTACAAATTTATTTCTGAATATTTATGTTTCATCTCTGTTGCAATGAAGGCAGTTCACAGTAACACTAGACAAGCTTTCATTGCCTTGTGCCAAGCATTGGGATGTAAAGCAGGTGCAGATTACAAATGGAACCCTTTCTGGATTGTAGATAAGGCCCTATTTGTCCTCAGGAGTCAGAAAGTCCAGGGAAAGAGAGGACTTCAAAATTGTATCACATTCCTTCTTTACACTGAGGTGCCTTTTATGCTTCTTAAAGATAGAAGAGCATTTGATAACTTTTTGGGGGCTGACATGCTCAGTTCATCTAAAATAAGGCTGTTTCATCCCCAGAGCCCTTGCTGGTATGGCTCCAGCCCAGCTTGGAGAACCAGCACGAGGAGAAATCAGTATGTTCAGAGTGTCAGTCAGTTTCTTTCCTGTGGTCTCTGCCAAAGACCACTAATTGTACCAGTTGCCATCATGCCAGAGTGGGGAAATGGAGAGAAGCACGAGGGAGATTTTGACAGAAGTGTGTATCATATGTGTGCTGACGCCAACCCAAACCACTCATTAACTTCACTTCACTTCTACAGTTTCTGTAGATGCAAGTTAAATGAAGTTGTAATTATCTCTGGACTAAACTGGTTTGTTGGTCTCATCTTCTGTATTTTGGTTTCGATCAGCAGGTAATGCTCAGCCATCCAGCAAACTTCCAGGTAGTGTAGCTGGCCTTCATTTGAAAGGTGCCACAGTGAGCTGTGCCATGAGCTTGTCTGATATCACCCCCCCCCAGCAGATGTGCCTTAGCAGCCTTAGGAGAGAGGATATTTATGAATGGGGGGAACAAAAGCAGTATCTGCCTCCAACAGTATGGCCCACACATGGGCAGTGGGGGGGCCTGCAGTGCTGTTTTACATCCCTGCCCTCCCAACATTTGTTTTCCTAGGATCAGTACCAGTAAGAAACTGGCATCCCATTTGTTTTCTCTGAGGAGAGTGGCAGCAGTGGTACAGACCTGTAAGTGTGCTGTGCACATCTGCATCTCCTGTGAGGCTGATGCTGGGAATAATTACCACCTGTGTTGTCACTCTTTTCTGTCTTCTATAGATCCATTTTTTAACAGATGGCAGTCCATTGAGTCTACACAGCAATAGCTCTAGCTGGACTGAGATAATCATTTGTTATTCCTGTACTTACTATTTTTTCTTTTTCTTTTTTTTTTTTCTTTTTCCGAGTGATTAAATAGGGCTAAATGTTGAAAAGGCTATGCGGAATTAGTGTCTCCTATAGGCATCAAAGGCAGAGTAACAGATGAGAATGGACTTTGAGTTGTATTCATTTCAGTCCCAGAGATGCTGAAGGTGTTGAATCAGGATTGTGTTACCCATGGTACAAACCTGACTCTGACAAAAGATTGTCTGACATAATTATCTCTGACTCATGACAGTCATTACTGCGTTGTTTGGTGAGTGTGAAGAATAGGAAGAAAAGAAATAATGAAAGTGTAACTTCTGTAGCTCCAATTACCTCAAGAGTAAATCTAAGCATAATTACAATAAATCCACATTATTCAGGGTTGTGCTGTATTTCAGTATGTGGATGCTTTCTAAATGCAGCTATTTTTAATTGATTTTTATTCATAGAAGTGATGGATTCTTAAAATTTTTAACCATTGGTTAACACTGTTATTGCTCATAATACAGGACTGTTAGTGTAAACAGAAGGAAGTTCTTATTTTGGTATAGTCAGTTTAATTTGTTTGAAATAAGCTCAGAGTCAATGTATGTTGGGAATCAGCGTTGAGAGAGAGAGGTCCATCAGCGTCTATGGAGAGTAGGGTATGATGAGGTTTGTTTTACTTTAAGCAGTAGTATTTAATTTGAAGCAATGTGAATATTTTGAAGTTAGGCCTGGTTTGCTGTTATCCCAGGACTCTCCATTTTTGGTAAGGTTTCTTTTCCATGAAAGCCTAAGGGGTAGAAGAGGATGTTTCTGTGTTTCAATTCTTCTTGGAGAACTTGCTGCCGCCTCCAGGCCCTGCATGCTCTTTCAAGTAACAGAGGGGAGCTGTTGCTGAGCGTGGCTGTGAATGAATGCAGAGCTTTCATCTTCGCTCCAAAGAATCTAGTGACCCAATTTCTGTTACGATTTCCTGAAAGGCACTGATGTGCCTCGTTGTATTGGATGGTGTATTTATTATTACTACCCAAATTCCTGTGATACTGTCAGTGCTTAGTAACAGTTATGATGAAAAAGAACCTATAATAAGACATGCTTCGGAATGGTTGTGGTGAATTCCCACGCTATGTGCCTGTCACAGAGACCTGTCCTGGGAAGCATTGGCTGCCCTCCTTTTCCACTGATCACAGGGATGGTGTCCAGCACCTCTTGGTGAAAGCTGGTAGCAGAAGAATTACAGCATATTTTGTTACGATCTTTCCCCTCTCTCTATCTATGCATAAGAGCAGGAATTCCCATGGATACAGTAACACAAAAACCTTCACAAGAGAAGCGCAAATCATTACAGTTCCCATGACACAACCCAAAGTAAGGTCAGTGCTGGGAGTGATAATAGCAGAGCAAGAGACCAGTGATGTGTTTGTATCTGGTTTTGTAGAACACGCTAAGGAGTTTTTTTTACCTATTTTTTCTGAAGTTTTCCAGAACACTTCAGAATTTGCAAAAGAAACTGCTGAAAATTATTCAAAATAAAACATTGTCATCACATGGCTGTAGCGAGCAGCTGGCAGTAATGTAGCCCAAGTAAACCTCCTGCTCACTGCCAGCAGGAGTTTCTCCTGTAGTTAGTCTGTTGTAAAGTCTCTGAGAAAAATCTTCCTTCTGTCATGACTCAGAGCTTACAGTAACACCCAAGCAGAGGCTGCAGTTAGGCGTGTCCATAACCACTTCTGTTTGCCTGCACTCAGGCAAGCCCTATTGACTTACTTTATTGCAAATGTTTGGCCATGTGTTTGAGGAGGATGGGAGGTGGGAAGGCAGATTAATTTAATATTTATTCTAACATACTAGGTCACTTTTTTATACCATTTTTCCTTTTTGGCAGCTGCCTAATTTTTCTGCCTTATTACCTAGAGGGTGAGGGGGTGGAAGCAGCTTTTTTTCCTGTTCTCCATGCATCAGCCAGCAGGAGATGCTATAATCCATAATGTGGTTTCCCTGACCTCATCTTTTCTGAGACCAAGCCTATTAAATTAGAGCAAAGCTTTGCTCCAATCAAGAATTAGGAATCTCAAAAGCCATGTGTTTGACCATCCTATTTGGGCTGAATAATCTTTACTTGTGTTATAACAGAAAATTTTAATTGCCCCCTCACTAGTTACCACTGGTGCCCCTTCCCTGATGCTGGAGTTTCCTTCTTCATGCTTTGGATGGTAACATTAACAGCCTGATTGATTGTTTGAAAGTACTATAAGAATGTAATTTAAGTTACTACAGCCTTCAGTAAAGGGCTGTCATTTTTTTCCTTTGTTTCTCTGATATGAATTTTGCTGTGTTTCATGTATTGCTATTTCACCCTTGGTTTTCCAAGAAGTTGAGGGGTGGATTTCCAGCACCAGTGGAGTACTCCATTCATTAATAGTACAGCCTATGCCAAAGAATAGGAATTCTCCTTGGATCTTCTTAGTCTTGCCAAAACATAAGATTCATTTGAGAGTCTTGTTAAAGACTTTTGTTTCCATGCATAGAGGAGTCTGCGGGAGAATTGGAAAAGCGTGTTGCATTGTAACAGGTACAGAATAATGTGATACAGAGTTTCATTCTGCTGCATATACCTATGACAAGTGGTACATGAGTACAGTTGTAATATCATTAAAATTAATTATGCTAATGAGTGAGAGAAACGCTTCACCATGAGAAAATGTGTCTGGCTTGCAGATACAAATGTCAGCAATGTGCTTCTCAAAATTAAACTAAAACCTGGAAACAGTTAACAGCTAGGAATTTGCCTAAGCAGCTATTCTTGTATCAAGACCGACCTCCTGGGAGAATTAAACTTTTATGCTCTCGTTACTTATGACAAATATTTCCCACTAATTTCAGCAAGCAGTGTCGTCACCAGCTAATGTGTAATATATCTCTCACCAAAGTAGTCATTGGATACTCCTTTGATTTTCATATGAGTAACCACAGATCAAACCCAGACATGGTTACCTATGGGGGCTGACATTGCACATTTTAGATTTGCACAGCCCTTGCAATTCGTGCTCTTGGGAAAAAAAATAATTTATGACCTCTGTTAATTTTCTTTAAAATTTTAGGAGCCATTATTTGTAACTTCAGGATATGATGCAGATTATCACGTCTTAGTTTCATGCAGTTTTCTATAAACAGCCTCTGCAAGGATTAGAGGTCTGTGAAGCTTTCTTAATGAAACCCAAAACCTTTAAAATTCCAGTTGCAAAGCCCCGGACTTAGATCAATTTCACTCATGGCCATGAACTTTTAAGGGAATCTGGGATGCATTTCAAGGAAGTTGCTGTCATGTTTCACTTGATGTGGGCTTGTATGTTATTGAAACTGGAGAACACTAGTTGGTTTTAGCTGAAACTTAGAATTTTCCATAGGGCTTTACGTCAGAGTTTTGGGGCTGAAGTAATTCAAGGCTAAGCACCCAGTTACAGCACACTAGTAAATCTAGGTTACATGACCACTAGGCAGTAGAAAAGCTGTGTACAGTCACTAGTACAAAGGTGGAGAAATTGAAAAAGGCTATTTGACTGGGGGGCTCATTAAAATCAGACAGTCTTTCAAGGAAATAGATATTTAGTCCAGCTATGATTTCATGATGTGATCGATTTGCAGTGAATCCAGATTAGCAGGCCATTGATATTGTGGTCCCAATAAAGGGGAGTCTTCCCTGGCTTAAAGAGGGTGCTGTTGTGGCACACCTTTGCTACTGCTTTCCACCTCTGGATAGAAGTGTTCCCAATAAGCAGCAATTTGGGTCCTCGTTTGCTTGTGCTCTGAGAAGAAATGTCCAAATTCTGGATTTTTTGCGAGGTTTGGGATAAGGTGTGGTTGCCTGTAAAAGGAATGCCAATTTAATTGAGCATCTCGGAGTCTGTTAATTAGGAAGGGAGATCAGAGCCCAGCCTAGGCAGAGAAGTTGAAAGTCACACTAAAATACTTCATAAAGCCACCACTTCTGGACCAGCATTTCTCTTTCCAGTTCTTATTTGTGTTCTTTTCTAGCACTGAACCTGAGGGGCAAGATCAAAAAAAGTATCTAAGTTCACCAAGTTAAAAAACATGTAAGCAAGGTTTATTTTTGTTTCAAATTAGCCCTTTATAAGGGGAAATTCTCCAGGGATTTTTGTCAAAAGAATTAAAAAAGAGAAAATAAAAAAAGCTTGGTAAAGAGCTTAAGTTACATTTCCTATAGAGACAGCCTCCACTCTAGTGGTGGTGTTTGAGGGTCACTCTTCGTCCTGGCTTTGCAGAGATTCTCTGTATTTCTTCTTTCACTGAAATTCCATAGACAGTAATTAAGGAACTGGAGGCCAGCAAGAGGTCAGCAAGCCTTCGTCAGTGAAAACAGGGATTGTTTGCCATGTACAACACTCCCTTTTTTCCTTGTGGTGAATAGAAGATTTGCTTAGAGCTGATGACTTATGCCTTTCTTGCAAGTTATGCAGCTAGCGAGTAACTAGGGGAATCAATCAGTGAGCAGAAAACAGCTAATTGAGTCCAGCATCACGCTTTTTTCTTCTTTACATATTCAGCACTGGAATCGGAGCCAGTTTGGTGTCTGATAATGTAACTCGAGAGAAGAGGCATTTTGTGTGCAGGATTCAGAGCAAATTCAATACTTAAGAAGAAGTGTCTGCTCCTAAACTTTAGGGTTACAAAGCTGACAGCGGTTGAGGACTCGGGGGAAAATACTTGAAACTGAGCTTTAGGTCTATAAATGCCGAAGCTGGTAAGTCACTGAGCATGTAGCGTGATGTGGAGAGGATGTGCCTCCTGTTTCAGAGAGGGAGAAAGAGAAAAGGCTTTTGTGGTTATTCTTAGGCACAGCGCAGCATGTATTGCTTTTCTCAGTTTTCCTTTTCCTTTCCTTGGGCTTTTAAGTTCTTTTCTGTCCTATTTTCCTGTCTCTGACTTTATCCAGGCATCTTTAATAAAAAACTTTTTAAAGTTAGAATGGTTGGGATTTTTGGCAGATGGAAAGCCTGTTAGAAAGAAGAAAGGACACGTGTAGCCACATCTCCTAAAGGGAACAGCAAAGTCTCTTTGCATTTACTATAGAGCACGTAGTTCTGAGGTGAACTAGCTAGGGCTGGGGGATGAGATGTGTCTGTGAATCTAAATGTGGTTTTTTGCCCCACTTTGCTGAACAAGAATTGTCTGATAGAGAAAAAGAACTGCAGCTTAAGTTCAACCAGGTATTAAAAGATTTCCTTTTTTCTTAGACGGAAGGTTTCCTAGAGATTTCAGTTTGGGGCTGAACTATTACTGGGCATAAAGTGAACTGTAAAATTTTAACATCTCTAAATGGCTTCACACAGCTCATGTAAAAATCATATATGCTTGGGGTTTTCTCTGGAGCTGAAGCAAATTAATCAGCTTTAACTGGATGTTGTCCTAGTGTTTCTTACACATTTTTTATTGGGACATGGCTACCAAGCTTTGCCTGTTTTTTAAGAGCTGCTGCTATAACCCTGAAGTGTTTCCAAACATAGTCCTGTCAAAAGCCAGCTACTTACTTCTGGTTTACATTTTGCCAATTAATTCCAAGAACGCTAATAAATGTTGCTTTTCTCTCTCTCACTCTCCCTCTCTCTCTGTGAAGCACTAATTCAGAAAGGGAGGTTAAGATTGTTATTTCTGTGGCGTGTGAAATGGGCTGGATGTTAGAGAGCAGCAGAGCAAGGCGTGTGCCCTGCCTCCCGAGCAAGCAGCGGCAAAGAGCCTGCGTGAGAAAAGCAGGAGAAAAAGTGAAAAGAGTGCCAGGAGCAGAACTGTAGAGAGCTCCTAGAATGTCAGAGAACACGTGCTGATTTCCTATTTGTTCCTGAACATAAAGCTCTTTACTTTGATCTTACATATGAGGTGATGCAAAGTGTGGCCTTTGGAGGTGCACAAGTAGGGAATTTTCTGAGATGAAGGGATGCGGGAGATGGTAGAGGGGATTTTTAGAGCATCTTCATTGTTTGTGACCACGTTTGCTTGCCGCGAAAAGCTGGGCAGTGGGTATGGCCTCTCTGTAGTTTTCCAGCCGTGTGGTACGTGGTGGCTGCAGTCCTCTGCATGCAGTTCTTGGTATTTCCAGATGCTGTTAATAATATACTCCCTGTTTCCCTGCAGCCCTTCACGTTTGTGCAGCCAAGCTCTCGGAGCTGGCGGGTTTCCGCACCGTGAGAGCATCGCAGATGCGGGATGCACTTGCTCCAAGGCGCGGGGAAGGGCGGCTCCGCCCAGCCAGCCCCGCCAAGGGCCCCGCGGGCTGCGCCGGCAGCCCGGCCGAGCCCCGCGCTCGCTCTCAACCAGCGCGAGTTCTGTGCGTCGGCTTTGGCCAATTTGCTATGGTTTAGGGCCGTGGAGCCAGCTGTCTGCAATCTGATGTAATGTTGCCCTGGAAACCAGAAATGAAACACTTAAGCATTCACCACAGAGTTACTACATACAGCATTAGCCAAAGTAATTAAAAGTTGAGCCATATGGGCTTTCGGATGGAAAAATTTGGAGCGGAGGAGATGGAAGTTAAGTTGTTCCTATTTGCAGTACTGCAAATCCGTTTGTTGTCCCCTTGAGGGCACAGGGAGAGGCCTGCTTTGTCTGGGTGCAGGGGTACAGGGAGCTGGAGGGGGTCTGGCTGTTTCATTGGGACGTTGAGGACACCGAGGCTTTGCCTGGTGGAAGAGCCATGTGCCAGGGGCCAGCAGGCACTGGTGGACAGGGTGCAGCGTGGACTCCTCCAGTGCCGGAGAGCCTCTGGCTGAACATCATGCAAACTCATCCACTCTATAATAGACCATGTCTACCCTTGTGCAGTGCTGCAGCACTCTGGAGTGCCTGTGAAGGGGGAAGAGACCAGGAGGGGGCTGTCAGCCGGCTACATCCAAGCCCTGTGCCAAGGCTTCGCTGCTAGAGCTGTCCAGGAAGCCATTTGCCCAGCTTGCCATTCTTTGGGGACATGGGGGTAATTTTCCCATCTGAAGTCAGGGACAGCTACAAAAAAAAAGCAATTCAGTCACCATGAAAAAAGGGAGGGTAGAGTGGGTTGGGGAAGTCAAAGCATGGAAGTTCAGTGATTTCCAAATATGTCAGTTATGGCCTGAATGCTTTACATTTCTGTTTTCTGTTTAATATTAGCTATAAAAGAAAGCATTGCTTGAGCTGGAAAATTAGGCTCTGTTTCCCATGTGCCAAAGTGGAAACTTTTGATAATTCCAAGGCCTTCCTTAAAAAGTTGATTCAAAAACAGGAAGCAAGTGAAGAGTAACGCTTTTTGAAAATGCATTCATTTTCAAGGAATTGGCATTTTTTGACAATGAAATTTCCTGAGCAGCATCACTGGTGTAGTCACAATTTTTAGTCCTTTTTCCATAAACTTGCTGCCCATCCTTTTTTGCTGTAGATTTCTCTGTCACATGCTACCTGGTATGATAGGAAGTAGGCTTCTGGAGGGAGACTGTCTTTGTCTTTCATCTACCCATAAAGCACAAGCTTCTTCTCACCTACTTACAAAGCACTGGTGATAAAAAGGACCTGTCGCTGCTTGTGGAGGACCCCAGCTCAAAAGGGTACTAGGAGTCCTGAAGCATTGGGGAAAAGACACTGGCACTTAATTGGACTTTATTTATTCTGGAGTATGGTGAGCACCCTCTGTACCACCCACTCAGGTTTGCTTTCAGTACCTTGTGCTGAGGCTACTTTTACGCTTGCTTTTGCTGGGGCACTTGTGAATGCAAATGTCAGACATTGTAAAAGCTCTTTCTTCGTTGTTGTTGTTGAGTCTTCATAAGCCTGAGGGGGCTCAGTTCCTTATCAGATATCAGTGGTGCAACGTAGGACTAGCTGTTTATTCTTCAGTGAAATCCTGGGTGGGAGGACCAGGTGTGAGCTGTTCTCTAAGTCTTACAAGAGCTCACAGTTTCAAAAACAGTAGTCTTGCAAACTGAGGGTGTACAGAAAGTAATGATGGAAAGCAATCCCCTAGAGTAATTGCATTTAAAATAAACTTATCTTGAGTGCAGAATATGCATGATGGTTGCTTGCCAGGATGCACTTAATGGCCCAAGAAGTCTTGACTGAACTTCTTGATTACAGTCAATAATCCATTCATCATCTTATCTAAATGTGTCTCTCTTGTTTGACATATCACTAAGCTGTCCTAGACATAATCTCTGAATTAATGCTCTTGTTGTTGCTTAATTTACTTGATGTAAACAACCCTGGTACTCTTTACAGTCCTATTTTTCCCTAAGGAAGTTTAGTAATTACCTAGCCAGTCTGTAACCGCAATAAACACATTTGTGCAATTCTTGGATGATAGAATGACAATTCCTGCTGCCATATGTGGTCAGTTTGGTATTCCTCCTTATTTTGGAGTAATGCAAAGTTTGTGGAAGACTAGTAATGGACGGTGCCCTTGTTCTGGGGCCCTTGTGAGGTGTATGCTTGGGAGGCAGGCCTTCTGAGCTGCCCTGGCTCTGTCAGGCACTGTGTGTGCCTTTGGAAGCATTCCAATGCAGCTGCTAATTGCTGTCCTGCCCCATGGCATCTGCCTGTAGTACCTCATCCTGGTATTTAAGTGCGCTACAAAAGTAGAAAGCATTTTTTTATGTTCAGCCTCTCTTATTCATCCTCCAGATAAGCAGACAGCATTTTTGCTGGGAAGGGAATGGGATGGGGTTTTTTGTTTGTTTGTTTTTACTTGGCTTGCATCTCTTGGGGATCTTTATTTTTAAAAGTTTAATTAAGGAGAAGCAGAAAAAAGGATGAGCACACTGTGGAAACCCAGATAGCTGCACTGACAGGAAGTTGCATGAGGGTTTTTAGAGCTGACTATCAGGAATGCTGTGAGTTGGCTGGGACTGTGAGTGCAAACAAAGTAAGGTATACGATCCATACCGCACTCCAGCTGGAGCCTGTGCTGTGCGCAGGAATGTGCAGCAGCACAGGATGCCAGGGCTGTCCTGGCCAAGCCAGAGAGCCTTGCTGGCCTCCTCTCCTCTCCCCTTCCCTGCCCTTCCCCCCGCTGCCTTCCACATTCTGAACTGATTAAAACAGAGGAAGTAGCACGTTGAACATTGGATCTGGCTCGAAAATCGAAGTTGTCTTCTCGTTCACAAGGAATGGATTGTTTCAGCTTGTTGTGTCACTGCTGCTGGAGAGAAGGGAATTTTTTTTTGTCTCTGTAATGTTTGATACTTGAGGGAAAACAGCTGGAACTGAGCATACTGGATCAGATGCAAAACGAAACGGGATGCTGGGGAATATGGACTGCACTGTATATCTGAAAAGGTCAGAGTTTTCCCTTGGTCAGTGCTGGAGGAATGCTCTGTCCATCTTAACTCCAGCCTCGAGAGCCTTCAGGAGGAGCGTAAGGAGCAGGGAGGAGAAAGGGAATATTTTGTAGCTGTGGCAGTCCGTGAGTGAGGCAGATGAGGTCTCCTCCTTCCTCTCCTTCCCATCTCCTTTCTTGTGCTGCTGGTTTTGATTTTCTGGGAAGACTGGGAGGAAAAAAAGAGAAGTCGTCAGTGACAGAGCTTCAGTTTGGAAAAGCTGTTTATAACCGGGTTTAAACAGCAAGTTCTGAGATGCCAGACAGACCAGGGACTGATTAAACCACGGGCGTATAACTGGTATGGTAAGAAGAATCCTGGAAAAGAGCCCTGCCTGAAACATACTGGAAGAGGACGTGGAAGTAGTTATTACACAATGCATGTGAAGAAAGACAAGGGCAGGAATGCATTTCAGTGCCTAGGATCTTACGTTGTACAGATTTAGAAATCAAAATGGTATGTCATGCTTTNGGGAGGGGTGGAGTATTCATAAGGGATGGTAGGAACAACTGCCTTGTCTGTTGTGCATGCCTTAGGTTATTGAATTTTTAGGCTTTAGAAGGAGGAAAGTGACAGCCTAGAATGTGGTTACTGCTGATCTGGTATTCTCAGAGCAGTGCTGGAGAGCCCCTCATTAAGAGATTAGAAGTTGGCTTATGTTTTATGCCCCATACTGGGGAGGGAACGAGGCTGGGAGCAATCCCAGCCAGCTACCCCACAAGCTCAGCAAGATGGTAAGTGGAGCCATTACCACACTGCTCCCTCCTCCCAGGCCCTGGGTGGCACACAGGTGAAGCTCCTGCTCATTTTGGGAGGGTAGCAGCTGGCTGGTGGTGCAGCTGAACTACATGGCATCAACCCTGTGGCAAAAATACAAAACCTCTATGAGACATTCTTGTGGGATAGAGGCTGCCTCATGACTTCTACTTCTGGGGGATCCTGTCTGCAATTTGGCTTCTGAATGAGCTCTGCTCCCTACAGAGAGGGGGAGAGAAGGGAGGAGGAGGAGGAGGGTGGGGAAAGGGAAGCAGAGTTCAGGCCCTGGGAACACCATGCTGCAGCATTAACTCCAGATGACCTGTATGCATGTGTGAGCACTCAGATTAATGGAGCCTGATCCTCAGGAGCCTCTCTNGGAGCGTAAGGAGCAGGGAGGAGAAAGGGAATATTTTGTAGCTGTGGCAGTCCGTGAGTGAGGCAGATGAGGTCTCCTCCTTCCTCTCCTTCCCATCTCCTTTCTTGTGCTGCTGGTTTTGATTTTCTGGGAAGACTGGGAGGAAAAAAAGAGAAGTCGTCAGTGACAGAGCTTCAGTTTGGAAAAGCTGTTTATAACCGGGTTTAAACAGCAAGTTCTGAGATGCCAGACAGACCAGGGACTGATTAAACCACGGGCGTATAACTGGTATGGTAAGAAGAATCCTGGAAAAGAGCCCTGCCTGAAACATACTGGAAGAGGACGTGGAAGTAGTTATTACACAATGCATGTGAAGAAAGACAAGGGCAGGAATGCATTTCAGTGCCTAGGATCTTACGTTGTACAGATTTAGAAATCAAAATGGTATGTCATGCTTTCACAAAAAGAAAAAAAAAAGAAAACAAGAAAACCCTCAGTAATTTAAATGTTTCTCTCTGACCCAAGCTGAAAATACAACACCAGTTCCAGAGCTGCATTGACACAACGCAGCAGATGAGCTGGGTTAACTTGACTTGAAGGAGCAAGCCATGGAATTGCTGCTTTATTAATATTGCCTTTGTTTCTTTGCCAGTCAAGAGAACAATCCGATGATGAAACAGAGGAGTCGGTGAAGTTTAAGAGGTTGCACAAGCTGGTGAATTCTACTCGCAGAGTCAGGAAGAAACTCATAAGAGTTGAAGAAATGAAAAAACCCAGCACAGAAGGTAAAAAGTGACGTGGTTAAAACTGTTTGTGTGAATACGTGTTTCTGTTGAGAGGGGACAGAAGGTGGAGGGTTGGGGGAGGGNTCTGCAATTTGGCTTCTGAATGAGCTCTGCTCCCTACAGAGAGGGGGAGAGAAGGGAGGAGGAGGAGGAGGGTGGGGAAAGGGAAGCAGAGTTCAGGCCCTGGGAACACCATGCTGCAGCATTAACTCCAGATGACCTGTATGCATGTGTGAGCACTCAGATTAATGGAGCCTGATCCTCAGGAGCCTCTCTGCACAGCTATGCTTGAGTCCCTACTGGAATTGTGGGCACCTCTCTTGTGTTGGTGGCCTTCCCAGCATCGGATGCCAGTTCCCCTCAGCTCTGCGGTGAGCTGAGCAGAATTGTGATTCTTTCCTAGTGCATTTAAGGAGAACACGTGCATCTTGCATATGTGGCAGGAAGCTGCTGGCAGATCTGTGATCTAGCCTGCCTCCCCTACATTATGGATGGTGTTACTGGCTGGTGTGAAAGGCACAGGCAGTCTAGAGCTGTGGAATGGGCAGCTGTCTCTGTCTGGAAAGGTTTTATCACCTCATATGGTGAGCATAAAGCTGGGATACCTTGGAAACAAAACTGTGGATTTTGAGATGGAACAGACAAAATAGGACTGTTTTTCCACTGCTCTGGGGAAAGATGGCCCTCAGAGAAGCCTGTCCTACCTCCTCCTCCTCTCCCCAGGAGTCCGGGAAAAGCTGTAGGAAGCAATCAGAAAGAGGCTCCAGGGATGGGAGCAGATGCAGGAGCAGGCAGCTCAGGGGCTGCTGGGCATGCAGATGCCTTCCTGCATTTGGACCAGACTTTCTCTTCAGCATATTAAATATCTGTCTTGCTCTCTATATCCTCTCTTAGTGTCTTACCTTCTTATTTCCTTTTTTCCCTCAGTCTTTCACTTAAGTGTGCTATTCCTTCCAGGTTTCTTATTTCCATTGAGTTTTTCCACCCCTGCCCCCTGCAGAAAACACACTGAACTAGCAATTGTATATATAAAAAAAAAAGTTTGTTCTCCTTCCTTCTTTTTCCATTTCTGTCTTCTCTAGCTCTAGGCTTCTCTGATTACTTTATATGTCACTCTGGAATTTCTTTGTAGATTCACTCTTGGAAAACTTGATAGCAGAACCACTTATTGCTAAATAACAACATCGATTAATGCTGCGTAACTTCTATATAACTGGAAGGCCCCCTAAGTAGCCAAGTCTACCTCAGCAGAGGTATACCTATGACTTTTCTTTCAGGAAATTTGATACCCAAGTTTTCATATGGCAAATTAAAAGTGCTTCATAAATGTTGTCCATCCCAATCTCTCATAATACAGGTCTGTATTCCCAATTGGATATGTCAGAGGGCTGTGCAAGATCACAAAAAATAGGGTGGTCAGATTTGGGATTGCTGTCTGGCTTTCCAGGTTACCTGCAGTTGACTGGATTGGTTTTTGAGCTGTTCGCTGTGGTTCTTTGAGTCTGTGTTACGAATGTGAAGTAATGTGAAATCATAGGCGACTAGGTTTTGGGGACTTGGCTATAATATTTGATTGTGTAACATCATTACAATTTAAATAAATTCGTTAATGTTCCACAGCCTTTATTATAGTGTAAGAGTAGTTATTTTGAAAACTGATATGCAGTTTCCTGGAAGAAAGATTCTGCATAATCCTACTCAATAATTTCTTCACAAGGAACAACTTGGCTGTATTTCCCTTATGTGTTCCTATAGATTTTAAAGAGAATCACACTAGTCTCAGATTCTCCCCCCACGTTTCTCTTACTGACTCTGTTATCACAATGAATATACATTTGGCTGAGCTGATACTCACTAGAATTTGCTAATATCTGAATCCATATGTATTTTGTCTTAATCTGCTTCTAAGTGAGCCAAATAACTGAAACTTCCTAATTCCTGGGCACCATTCTTATATAGCACTTAAAAATGCATCATATCTACATCTGTGTCATTATGGCTTTGTGTCATGAACTCACTCCAAATAACATCTGTTAGTGTTCACACACAATGCATATTTTACAAGCTGTTTAAAAACATATTTACTTAGTGGACTAAAATTGTTTATCAGTATATACTCAGTCCCAGGAGAATGTCTATTTTCTGTTCAAATTAAGATGTAGGGGGCAAGAAGTGCAAGCTGGACAGTCCAGGGAAAGTGGTGTCAAAACAAGATTCCAATCTACAGACATACCCCAAAAAATTTCTCAAGAGTGAAAGTTGCATGTCAGATGTAATCCAGTATCCCTTCAATGTCATGATGAGCTTTATCAATAAATAGCATCTTAGGTTTCAACAAATGTATGTCGAATATATTTTGCCAACAGAGTGAACTGAAGGTGAGGCAGAAATCCTATACAGGGCTGCTAATCTGCATCATGAAAGGTGTCCCTTGTTATTGAATGAGCCAGTTTAGTAAATCGTAGATATTTTGGTAACAGTTCAAATTTGGCTCTGCTGTAAGACTGTGGAAGAAGCAATCAAAGATGAAGGCCAAGTTAGGTCATTAAGATACTTATGTTGGGAAGAAATAAATACAGTCATATTTGTGCATGTGTGTGTGTGACACATAGCTATGAATGCTGTGAAATTTGTCAGGGAGACAGAGGAGGATATGTGGGGTTTTTTAACTCTTGTTACTGCATCTAAAACCTGTGCCTATACTTTGCTCAAAAGAAAACACCAGAGGAAAGTTTCTTATATGATAAATGTGAAAAGGAATTGCAGTTTCAAATTCTTTATTCCTTCTCTCCACTCCAAAAAGGAAACCTGGCCCATGTCCAGTACTTATGTTGCAAAATATTCCTGTGAAATATTTTCTGGAAAAATTTGGTGAAAACTAAGTGTTTCTTTCATTACCAGGACACTGTTGAAATTGGCACATCTGCAGTTTGACCTACTTCTTTGTTTTTGCATCTGCTAAATAAATTCTGTGTGATTAAAACTGGTGTGTCCTCCCCATCAAAACACCAGAACTTTAAATTTCATCCTGGAGTTCAGCTCCATAACTTTCTGCAAAAAATGCTCCTTTTTGCAGCCACAGGAGCACTAGGTATTGGAAAAATGGACCTGAGAGGTGCTTGTTTGGGTTTTAATACCTAGGTGTACTTCTGACCTATTGTAAGCTCACTAGAGCTGAGCATCATATGCAAGTATCAGAAGAAAAACATGAGAAACAGATCCCAGCTCCAGCTTTTAAGGGATTGTTAATGGGAGCATCTGTGGTCTTAGCTGTAGATGAAAGAGCAAAACTTAAAATAATGATGAGCTTACAGGATGTTGTCTTCTGTCTGTTGTTAACTGATCCCACCATTCTCACTTGACAAATGGAAGGAACTGCTCCAGGTTTATCCACTCAAAAATAACTTCTGAGCAATTTACATCAAAAATAGTTTTCTTCCAATTTAAGTGGGTGATACCTTGAATAAATACAGTAAGACTCTACAGGAAAACATCTTAGAGAATTATGAACAATGACAAGAATTGTGCTGCTTTTATCCCCTGTAGGTGTGGAAGAGCACTCACTTGACAACTCTCCTATACTGGATGACAGATCAGCACTTTACTCTGGAGTTCACAAGAAGCCATTCTACTTTGACAGCTCCTGTGAAAAGCAGCCAGAGGACGACTCGGACTCACTTACTACTTCTCCCTCATCCAGCAGTCTGGATACCTGGGGAGCGAACCGGAAGCTGGTGAAGACCTTCAGCAAAACCGATAGCCGTGGCCTTATCAAGCCTCCCAAGAAACTTGGGACATTTTTCTCTTACCCAGAAGAGGAGAAGTCCCAGAAAGTTTGCCGCTCCTTGACAGATGGGGAAATGAAGAAGAGCCTCGGCTCGCTGAGCCACGGGGTAAGTACAGAAAGCATTTGCTTTTATGACAGCAACAGGCACAAGCACCATCTTCTGGTGTCCCTGGAGGAGATTCAGAGTGTAAGGAAGCAGATCCGATTGAAGAAAATGGATACTAACTATTCCTGTTCCAGAGCTTTTCTTTGCCAGCGCCCTGCTAGGAAAGGAGCATCCCCCACAACTTGCGACCTGCAATTACTGCGGCACAAAACGAAAGGGGGTGGAGGTTGTGGCTTCCCAAACAGAAGGCTACGAGGGCGCACCTCTGTCAGCGAGTTCAATATTACCTATGTGGTGGAGAGAAGCCTGTACAGTCACCTCAACCTCTCACAGCTGGTGCGTCCCGTTACTGACAGGACCCTGAGCAAGGCCGACAAGCAGGACCTGAGGAGATGCCTGCTGGAGGAGGATGAGGAGGCCAAGAGGAAGTGGGCTGCCACAGTGGATCGCTGTACTAAAAGGGTTCTCTTGAGAATCCACCAAAAGTCTGTGAGTCAAAGAGTTGCCATGAAGGTGGTCTTCCAATTTCTGTGAGGTTGCAGTGAAGACTTTCTGCTTTGTACTTTTAACTAAAATTCAGTGCTTCTGCTTTCTTTGCCATTAGAAACTCTTAAGTGCTGTCATGCAGGTATAAAGGAAGAGCTTGATATAATCTTGTCAGAGAAGAGTTTTGTTGACTCTGCCATTTCTGTGTGTATGGAATAACTCAGCGGGAGAGAGCAAATATGACAAAATTCTGCCTTTTAATTCACCTAGTGCAGAAATAGAGATCACCAGTGAACAGAAAAGTTTTGAGATGCTATAAATATGTTTTTTGTGATGCTTTGGGAGTCAGTATTCTCTTCAAGGGGTACCAAGACATGAACAAGATTTTCAGAGTAACTGAGTGTTATTACTCAACTGTGCTCTATTTATCCTCAGCTGTCATTGCCTTCAGTTGGCCCTTCCCTTCTCAGATTGTATCTCATCAGTTCACTTAACCAATCAGTATCCTCCCTTACATATACAGCTGCAGAAAGACAGAGAGTTTTGCATTAGATAGTCACTGTCCTCCTGCTTGCTGCTCACCACCGTCAGAATTGTCACTACTGCTCCTTCTTTCTAGCTTGGAATGAAGGTGGCACCTTCCCTCAGAGCATTACAGAAAGGGAACAAGGGGTGGCCAAAAGAGGAAATTGTGCTTACAGTGAGAAATTAAGTGATTTGAACACTCCAGAGGCATCCAAAGCTGCTTCCTGATTATATGACCCAGTTTTGACAGTTCCGTTAACCATGATTCTGAGTTTCCTAGGAACTTGCCTTTGGTGCCAGATCTCTAAAGCTGAGCCAGCTAGTCTGTTGTCTAGTTGACAATGTTCCCCTACTTTAGTGGATGGAAACAGCAGTGCACCCATAACATTAAGCAAGATATTCCAGTGAACAATACGGTAGAAACAGTTTTTCCTCTTAAATAACAGATTTTTTGGTTTTTGAGAGAGAAAGATCTCTGCCTAATTTCCTCTGATACAAGGTATAAGAGTGACAGCTGTGGTCTCCTTAAATAGTTTGTGAGAGGTGACCAGGCCTTCATGGTTCACTTTTTGCTCTTTGGCCACAAAATGCATATTTTTTTTTTCCTACCCAATACCATAAACATTTTCTCTTGGCAGCTTTACTGTTTCTTCTGCATTGACTGCTTACCCTCCCCCTCACAGGATATTTTTCATTGCTACAGACACTGTACTCAGAAGATGTTGTTTTCCTTTAAGGATATTACGGTGATAGGAGAACCCTTGCTCGTCCTTCTGTGGGTTAAATAACAAGGTTATCTTGAACCAAAAAGCATATTCATATGTTCTAGAGATGCCCCATAATTAAAAACTGTCTAAAACTGTCTTGGTAAATACAGATGACAGAAACAAACTCTGCAGTTCTTCTAATAAGTTAGTCTTGTCTCGCCATAGTAATTTCATTATGAACACTATCTGCACTGACCTTTGCTTATCACAGAGATAGAGTTAAAGAAATGGACAGTGTTCTGTTGTTGTTGAGGAACTTCTCAGTCAGCTGCTTCTCCTTGTTTGAATGGAATAAATCTTGGAGACCTGCTGCACTTAGTAACTTTTTCAATGCACTTCTTCCTGAAACCACAGATAGCTGACAAGCTTCAACTAATGCCGCTCCTTCCTAGAAACGCTTAATGTTTGTTTGCTGCAACCTCAGGGAAATTGTAATGCCTCTGTATTCAGTGGAATTGGTCATTCTGTCTTGCCTTGCCATTCATTTTTGTCATTTATATTTGTTTCAGTGGCCTGGACATGCATGAAATTTTCAAATGGCATCAGTTTTTCTTTTCTCCCAGAAGAATAATATTTTTGATTGCATGGCCATTCCATTGAATATCCCTCTCCTCATCCACAGACCTTTTGTTTGCTGCAGGATTGCCAGGGTCCCTACCGGAATCTGAAGGTGGAAGTTAAATTTCAAATATATGGAGAGGTGCACAGTGAAACAACAAGCATCCTTAATAAGGTGCATTTACTCAGAAGCTTTTAACCAACAGTTGTTTTGCTCTCCAAGAAGACTTCTTTAGGAGGGGCTCTGGCTGGTTTGACAGACAAGTTGGCTCAGAGCAGTTCCAGACGTCCTCTCTTCATTGCTGGGATTACCATACGCTGTAGGATTAGTTATGATGGTTCTTCACAGAAGGACCAAATTACTCCTAGTTAAACATGCTGGGCTTTACAAACCAATCTTATTATGTGTGGTTGGTCTCAAATGTTTTCTAAAAATAATTTTTAAAACCTGTGCCATAGTCTCATTGCCTTCTGGAAAAAAAACCACTTAGAAAAATTCTATATCACAGCATTGTCTCTAATGTGTGTGGGGCCTAGACGGCAAAGCTGACTTTGAGTTCCACTAGAGTTGTAGTGGGTACAAAAACTGTCATCCAAGTTTGTTGGGTGTAAGCAGCAAGAAGTTTAGAAATAGAACCTTTTAAAGGATATTAATATGTTTGCTTCTAAGAGGTGAACAGGCAGAGTGTTTACTTTAAAAGAATGAATTCCTATAATTGTTTATTAAGTGTCACAGTTTATACAGCTTGCTTCTTCCTAATAGACGAAGTGGGCTGGTAGTTCTCAGGTGGTGGGTTTTCACTGACTCACAATCCTTTGTAGGTCTGAGCCAATACCTAATCAATACCTAATTGATTCTTAAAGTGTCTTTGAAGTTATTCTGTTGCGTAGTTCAGGCCCTAAGAACATTTAGTTCACAAGTGGTGGTCTTCTGCCTCCTGTTTATCTCAGGTCTGACTCTAAAAAGAATACTTAGAGTAGGCATCTGCCTGTCTTCAAAACCACACTCAGAGCACAGTTGAAGTTGTGCAAGTTAATTGTAATGGCCATACCTTCATTCCCCTGCATTGCCCCATGAGACTTCTGCCAAGGCCAGTTACTTGAGTACTGTGCAGCTGGTTGTTCATTGGTCAGGTTTTATTACCTCTTGGATTGCAAAGAAAAAGCTGGAAGTGACTAATCTGGAATCAGGGCTTGCTGAGTCTCTGGGGACACAATGCTTATGGATAGCTGGACTGGGTTTTTCCCTCCTCTTACCAAGGGCTTACCCGACTAGGCTTCCAGTGATTCCATGTATTTCAGTGGAAATGCAGCCTGTGCAGCTATTCAGAAGGTAGGTTATTTAATGCTTTAAAAGATTTAGAAGATCGGTGGTTCTTTGTTTCAATGCTGCTGTGGACTTATTTATGAAGGCAGATGGGAGTGAAGAGATGGAGTTGCCAGCACCTTGGAAAACTTGATGCATAAGATCAACAGTTTCCTCAGACCAAGAAGTCTTTTTTCTTTTTAAAAAGAGGAGTAGGCAGTAGATGACTCAACAGCAGCAGACCTTAGGCCAAGGAGTTGTCTCTGGAAAAGAGAGACTCACATTTCCTCACAACAGATTTCCTGATTTATAATCTCTCATCCCTTTGTTTGTTTCTTTCTTTCCATGTTTGCAGACATTTGCATTTTAATTGGTGTTCTCCAAATTGCAGATGTTCTAAGAGAGCTCATCATGGTGATAAAACTATCTGTCCTTGTTTTTTTGCAGAGAACGTGTAGCTTTGGAGGCTTTGATTTGACAAACCGTTCCCTTCATATTGGAAACAGTTCTGACCAAATGGTGAGTTTGAGAAGGTGCAGACTTAAAATAGCATAAAATGAAATGCACAGTAGAGTTATAATAGACTGAAGTGTAATTTAGGTCTGTAATAATAGTTTGGGGATCCAAGAAAACAGAGCATCTTTGTTAACCTCAAACTTCCTTAGCTTTGAGAATAACATACCCACCCATATCCATGTGTGTATAAGTATTTATATACAGTATGTCTAAAGAAGTAGGAAGAAGTGATCAAAGCACAGATCTGGGGGCACATCTGTGGGCTATTCTTATATCTGACTTCCTCAGAGCATCACCCAAGGCAAAACATGTGCTTGCTAAACTTCCTTGGTAAAAATACTTACTATTTGGAATGATGAAGCTGACTTTGATGAAGATCTGCAAATTATTTTCATGGAGGTCATTATGTAAGAAGTTCATTATTAGTTTTCTCATTGTGTCTCAGAGCTCTGGAGTAGACCAGGATCCCATTGTGCTGGGTGCTGTGCAATTATCTCAGAGCATTCTTGTGTTTAAAAAAAACCACATCTCCCCTGAGAATTAATTCCATTTTATGTTACTCATGTTGATCCCACTGTTACTGTTGGTTGGCCTGTGGCCAAAAATGACAGAACAGAAATGAGCCAGAACATTATGTCAAATGAAATTGCGAACATATTTTTTCCTTTTGCCCATATATGTTTTTCTTTTCTGTTTCAGCATTGTATCTGATAACTTTTCTGTCCACTTAAATCAAGTCTAAAATGTCAATGATTTTGTATGCTGGCATTATATTTTTATGTCATCTGAGGTTTTTGGATGTTTTTTGTTGCCTTATTTCTTTTAACATCATAAATTACCCCTGAATTTGCTAAATCTGTGGGTGGTTATTTTACTCACCAGTTTTCAGCATCAGTAAACAAATTAACTTCTGAACTTATAGTGTTTCTCTTTAAACATAGATACTTGTTTTGATCAGATGTGTTTTAATATAAGAAAGTGTGAAGTCTAGACGTTATATTTATCCCTGGGAGCATCAGTAGTGGGAGCGATGCACTAGAACAATATATGTGGATCAAAGTGGTTTTTTTCTTGAAAACATGTAAGTCGATTAAGTAGAGGGGTTTTTTGAAAAAGATTAGGCAAAAAGCTGTCCTTAATTTCTGGTAAAAGACCAAAATTACCAAGTAGGTGGTAATTATGAACAGCTTTTAAGGGGAAAAATAATGTATTGTCAGAAATGAAGTATCAGTTGAATTTCAGAGAAACTTTTTTAAGAACATTGATGAAGTAGAAAACGTACATAAATGTAGAAAAAAAAGATAAATCTTTAATGTACATTTATTTTAGGGTTTGCTGTCTTCTTGTAGCTAAATTTAACAAAGTCAGAGACCAAGCTCAGTAGTCAGTCTCTTAGGCCAGGTGGATTTTGGTCCTTTTTTGTGTTGTGATTTTTGGTGCACCCTTGCCAATGGAGGGTGCTGGAGTACATCCAATAGAGCTGCATTGCTCAGTGGTTGCTGAAACAGAGTAGAACATAAGACTGTTTAATGTCCTGCCTGGACATTAGTCTGAATTAAGGGCTGAATCATACAAGTTTGGTAAAGTGTCAGCTGATCCATGCTAACGGAGTACTTGTGACATAAGTAAGTGCTTGGTACATTAAGCTGGTTTAGAAAAGGTTAAATGAATTCAAAGCAGCTGGTCTTTGTCATCCACTGTATAATTTAGTTCTTCAGTACCCTGTTGTGTGCCTTAAAAAAAGCAGTGCAAGTTAAACCTACCATGGTTGATGGATTTAGCACTTTTTTTTTGAGGTGTTTGGGTTTTGGTTGGTTTTTTTACAGTCTGTAGTAAAACCACAGAGATCAGCAGAATGTCTGTCTGAAAATAAAAAAGTAAATTTGGGTAGCCAAATATAGATATCCACATATATATATATATATGCACACACAGGTATATATATATGGCTAGTATCTCAGAGGTACGTTTATTCCTGTTAAACTCTTTGTAGTATTGACCAAAACGAGCCACAGCTGCTGTTGTGTATCCTGTTAGAAAAGTTAGCCTGAAACATGGGGCTTTCTATCAGATCAAATCTTACTGAAATTCAAAGGGATAAAGGCATCCTAGCAGTCCCCAATACGTCTACACACAATACTTTCACAAAAATTTACACATCAGGCCTGAAGGGTAAGCTACAGTGGACTGCTTCAGTGGTTTGCACAAGGCCTTAACAGTGAATTTGGAGCAGGCAACAGGACACTGCTGCTCTCCTGTGTCTACCTGGACACCTCTGCAATAGCTGCTGGCTGAGGGAAAAAAAGCCTCTTCTATTTTAAAGGCTTAAGCCATATTTTATTTTGCAGGGCAAAGAAGGAGACTTTGTTTATAAAGAAGTGATCAAATCACCCTCTGCCTCCCGTATATCCTTGGGCAAAAAGGTGAAGTCTGTAAAAGAAACCATGAAGAAAAGGATGTCAAAAAAATACAGCAGCTCTTTGTCTGAGCAGGTATGTAAGGTCTGCAGTGGAATCCACTCAATAATGTAGAAGTGTTAATCAATATTGATTCCCATGCATCAAGGCATCTCTGAAGAAATTTCTAACAAGATTATATAGTGTGACTCATTCCTATGTTCTTATAAAATCTCTCACTGTGAAATTACTTCCTATAGATGGCAGTACCATGGAAAATGCATTTTCAGATTTTCATTTAAGTAGCTCATCAGAAGTCTGTCGTTGATGGCACTACACACCTCACTCTCTATTTCCATTTCTTTTCTATCATAATTTATTAGGGGAACCAGTCTGTGACACAGGGTCACAGTAATATATTTAATCTGCGATTTACACCCTAGTTTAAATTCCCAGCATAACTTCACATATACAGCTCTTCTCTGCTATTACAGGTCTTTTCTCCATCACAGTTTGCCCTGTGCAGCAGCCCATTAAAACAGAGGCACAGTCTAGTCAGAAAGGGGCATCTGACAGAAGATTTTCCTATTCTTTCATTACAGATTTTTATAGTCTATTCTTAAAGGCAAACCTGAAGTACATTAGTTCTAAATTAGGCTTTCAGTTTCAGTGGCCTAGAAACAATTGCTGTCTTTTTCCCTTTTCCTTTAGTGGAGCGTCAAAAATCTTCGGCATTTGTTTGAAAGCGGGCTTGCCGCTTGGATTGTGTAAGGAGTGGGTTGGAAAGCCGCTGGGAAAGCAGAGCTCTCCCTGGTTAACACCGCCCCCAAGTGGGCTCGGGCCGCTCGTGGGGGATGCTCGCAGTCCTGGGAAATGGGGAATGGAAGTTTTGCTCTTAATGCAAAGCCTTAGTGCCTGTAAAAGGAGCAGTTCGTAACATTCACAGTAACAACCCCAAACTGAAGGATCCCGAGGTAGCAAGAGAGGCAGAATTGTGGCCAGTGTTATGCTGTGCTTTGTGGTTATAGAATTCCTTTCCTGCAGAGCTGTTTATTAGACATACTTATTCATAAGCAGGGCAGTGCTACAGTTACAGTTATTTAATTTAAATGTACAATTAAAATATTTGAATGTGTAACATGATTTAATATTGATAAGAAGATGGTTTGGTGTCTTACTAGCTTTACAGTGCACTTCTGCAAAGTCTGCCAAAAATAAGGGATCCTTTAATAAATTGCTTTACAGTGATTTAGGAATACTTTTACTCTCTGTCTCTCTCTCTCTGAGGTTGACTTTACCTCTGAAGTCATATGCTGGGATGAGATTTTCCTAATGATTATGCAGCATGCAATAATAGTGTTCATCTAAAAGTTCTATGGTCATGCATCTCCACAAAACACTCTTGTATGCAAGCTACAGTTCTTTTGTTTTCAAACTTTATGGCATAGTTGTTTTAGAATATTTATAACTTTTAGGCATCATGATTGAAAGTATGTTCCAATATTTCTTTCTGCATGCATTAAAACAAGCAAAAGTTATGCTGGCCACAAGTATCTGCTGCTTTGTTTTAACTGTGCTTCACAAAGGCTGATAGAATTTCAGTTTAGGAAAGACCCTTTTGATTTTCTGTAATGTTTGACTGAATGAAAAGAGAAACTGTCTCACCTATTGCGCACTGTAGCAACCAGAACACACATGTAGCAAAATCTTTCTATATTTATGCATTTATGTTTATGAGTATTTGTACTGTGCACAAGCTACATTTTCTAGTTAATGCTTTTTTTTGTTCTTAAAGGTAAATGAGCAAAGATAAAAAAATTCACTAAAATCCCCAAAAACATTGCTTCATGTCTCACTTGCATTGTCTGATTTGTTTGTGTTCATCTTTGTACAAAATCTTGATTTGGAAACCTGAATTTGGCACTAGGTCTTTTGCAAGCACTGCTGGCAAAAATACCATGTGTCATGAAAACCCTTCAATTGAGAGTTTTGTGTAAGGTGGTTTTATTTCTACTTACAATGCTAGCTTTTTCAGACTGGTCTGTTTGCTCCCATCACCACTATCATGCCTAATAAAGTGGAATTTCTACCACAGCTGGGTACTGCTAAATAAGTAGACCGAAGTTTTCAGCCTGTCTGATAAAGAGCAGGAAAACAGAATCTTTGTCCTTGGGGGGGTGGACAAGCAGCTCTTGTCAGTGCCTGTGTTCATTTATCAAACTTTAATGGTCCAATTCCTTTCAGGAGTCCAGCCCTGGGATCGTGCCGGGTTCCCCACAGTCGCCACCACCAGACACTGACTCCCTGGACAAACCCAAGCTGAAAGCTGGTGGCTCAGTGGAGAGCCTGAGGAGTTCCTTAAGTGGTCAGAGCTCAATGAGTAAGTTCAGTTGAAATTGTGTTGCTCCGTTTCTGTGGCTTCAGGGTGCAGAGATCTCCTCTGTAAACAGAATCAGAGAAAGTCAAAGCAGAAACAGTGGTTAAAATGTGCAAAGGCTGATGAGTTAGTCATTCGAGGTTTTCAAGGAACTATAAGCTCTTTGGTGCAAAGACAGGGGCTTTTATTGCTTTATGTTTACACAGAACCCTGAAAAAGTGAAATCCTGCTGTCTGCTGGGTCCTGCTATTACAATATAAATGTTCTGATATAAATGTAATGTAATAATGAACCTGTTTACTGCTGGTCAAATAGTAAACAGGCTCATCTTTACCCTGGATTTCTCCTGAGCACTCCAGATAGGCCTTCCACCGTCCCTCAAGAGAAACCTTGAGTTTCTCATTAACTAGTTAAAGGCAGAGTAGTATTTAAAGCCTGTCTGATTTAGACTGTCTACAAGCAACAGCTTAAATGGAACACAAGTGATGTGAACTTGCTACACTATTGACCAAATTTCTGGACTTGAGAGGGATTCTGGAACCCCCATGCAGGTTTCAGAGCTTGTTTTCCTCATAAACGTTTTGTGAACAAAACTTCCCAGAGAGAAGTCGTCAATCTCTCGTGACATACCATAGATGAGACACTTGTTAAACAGCTTCTCGGTTAAATATTGAGGGGGTGAATTCAGGAAAGCAGGAGTGCAGAGTAGATTTGCTAACTCTCCCCGCCACATGTGTGTATACAAAATAGAAGCATTTAAGGACTTTTAACTTTGATTACTATACATTGTGGAAAGAAGACCCATTTTCTGTCTTGCCTCTGTTTCTGAAGCTTCTTCACAAAGCAACTTTTTTGTGAACTGTCTCTCTCACACAGGTGGTCAGACAGTGAGCACAACAGATTCTTCAACCAGCAACAGGGAGAGTGTGAAATCAGAAGATGGTGATGATGAAGAGCCTCCTTACAGAGGACCTTTTTGTGGAAGAGCCAGGGTTCACACTGATTTTACTCCAAGTCCTTATGATACAGATTCTCTGAAGCTCAAGGTACCAGCTATATCTGTTTTTAAAGAGTCAAACATTTATTTTGCTAAAATTCTAACTTAAGATATTTTTACAATAACTATAGTGTTCTTAATCTTTTGATGAATTTATATGTGTTTTTGAAGCCCTTTAACTTGTCTTCTACATTTAAGATTTTCTTATATAGCAATTACAGAATTATAGCAAAATGTTATAGAATGTAAGTAAGTACTAGTGTTTTTCTGCATCCATGGAAAGACACTTGTGTCTTTAGTTTCTGGAAAATTAAAGATGTGGCGTGAATTCATTTCCATTTTGCAAGGGTTTTGCTTGAAAGATTGGAAAAATACTTTGTCTGCCGTAATGAAATAATCCTTAATGGAAAAAATTTCAGAACTCTTGGAAGAAATGTGCGTGCACCTGCACACAATGTCTCTTAAAAGCATTTCAGTTAAAATAAATTGGCTTGAGTTAATAGTGAAATATATTGCTAACTGAGTGGTCACCCCCCTTTAATTTTTCTGGATATCAGCTTTGATTATTTTTAGTTGTGCTGTATTCCGTTCAAACTATCTGACTCCTTACATCCATTACTTAAAATTCCAGGAGCAGCTAATTCCTATTAAACCTGATGCATGTAAGGTAATCTCTTGAGGCATGCAAAGGCAGTCGTGTCTCTCTTTTTTTGCTATGGTCAGGAGCACATTAGGGGAAGCAACTTTATTGGTTTCTTGTGCATTGGCTTCCTTTGCTCAGGAGATCTGATTTGAAATTCTGCTCATATATACTGAGCATGTTCTTATTTGCACCAGTTTCAGGTAGTTGCAAGCACAGAGACTTTTGTACCACAAAGCACTGATGCTCTACAGAGATGTCAGCAGGTTTGTGAATCTGGACAGTTGGGGTCCATTCCAGGATGTTTTGTTGACTTGCTCTGTGATCTGAGGCATGTTGCCTAATTCCTTATTCTTCCATTTGTAAAACAAGTATAATCAGACATTTTTGCAAAAGCTGTGGTTAACCTTTTGAAAACTGAAGCATGTTGTCCATCCCATGTACATGGAAATTCAAGTGGGTGTGTTTGCTTAAATATCTGTCAGAAATCTAAATGGCTTTCTTGCTTCTTTGGTCTGCAGAAAGGTGACATCATTGATATAATCAGCAAACCCCCCATGGGCACTTGGATGGGTCTGTTGAACAACAAAGTTGGCACCTTCAAATTTATCTATGTGGATGTGTTAAATGAAGAGGAGGAGAAGCCGAAGCGGCCCACCAGGAGACGTCGAAAGAGTAGACCACCCCAGCCCAAGTCAGTTGAGGATCTCTTGGATCGCATCAATTTGAAGGTCCAAATTCTCACTCTCTGCTTACCCTTTCAGTTTTGCTTGCAGGAAGGGGACCGTGCCTTTGAAGTTGTTAGTTTTGGAAGCTGCACACCAGATTCATAATCCTAAGGATTGTGAGACTGCTTAGCAGAACCAGGTCTTAGCTGCAGAGTGAAAATAGCTGGAGCCAGGCAGAACTGCCTGTCAGGCTTGATGAAGTGCCACAGGCTATGAGTTGTGTGCACTCAGATACTGTAAATCATTGCATAGTAGGACCATAGGCTAGCGCACTCCACAGGCAAGCAAAAAGTGTAAAATAATAGTTACCCTGTCTTTAAAGTGGACATTTTTTCCATGTTTCTATTCAGAAGCACTTGGGATAAATTGGTGTGGATGTCATTCCCCCTTCATACTTCTCCCCGCATGCTGAGCCATGCCATGTTGTGTCTTCAGGTACCATGATAGCCAGGCCATCTAATACACTGCATTCCAAACACCACAGTACCTGCAGCATTCTAGTTCTGGCACAGCTACCTCCCTGAACTCAGAGCAGTGTTTATGCAAACTATAATATTATAATTTTGCTGTTTTGCACCGGTTTGCACTTAACTTACTGCTTTCCTTGCTGGTTGCAAAAATCTCTTTTAGTATCTTTACTGACAAAATAAGTTGAATAAATATGTTGTCTTACCACTCTTCTTATTTTTTTCCCTTTGTGCAGGAGCACATGCCCACTTTTCTGTTCAATGGTTATGAAGATCTGGATACTTTTAAGCTTTTAGAAGAAGAAGATTTGGATGAACTGAACATCCGAGATCCTGAGCACAGAGCTGTTCTCCTCACAGCAGTGGAACTTCTTCAGGAATATGATAGTATGTGGGATGTTTGAGGTTTTCTGTTTTACTGCTGCTCTGCCAAGAACCTTGTGAACCCCTTAAAGCAGAAAACTTGTTCCAGGATTTTGATCTCTTTTTTTTTTCCTAATATAGTTATTTCCAGGGTAATCCTGTGTAACGTTAGATTCTTGAGGGGTGACTTAAGACTTATTTTGTTCTGCTGGCATTACTCTGTCCATGTAAGCCTAGCCACCCAACTTATTTAATTAATATCAAGTGGACAACACATAACACTTTAGATAGCCTTCTCAAAGTAGGAGACTGAGACACAGAGAATAGGAAAGAAGAAATTTCCAGATTAGAGGGAAAAGATTATCAAGAGTAAAAAAAATCAAAGCCCAGAGGGCTGTGGAGAAGTGTAATGTGAATTAATTTCATCTGCACATGCTTTTGCCTCTTGGACTGTTAATTGCAGGATTATAAAAGTAGCTTCAGGTTGTGTATATGACAACACAGCAATTTTCAGAGGGAGCAAATGTATCAGTTAAGTGCAAAGAGTGGAAAAGCAGCAACACACCTATTTATGTACAGCAGTGCAGTTTTGCTCACTGAACACATGGTCTTGGGCAAGTAGTTTCAAAGACAAGGAAAAGTGGAATAATCCATGGCAGTCAAATGCAAGGGTGTCTTTGCTGCACAGGAATAAGCAGAGCCTGGCTGCAGCAACCTAAGACAGTACTGAATATGCCCTTCAACACCAAGAAGGCTGGTATCCAACGAGCAGAGTCAGTAGAATGGATTGTGTGAGGGCTTTCTCAGCTGCTTCTGTGCAAATTCCTATGTTTTAGCTTAAACTGCCATAGCAGCACTTTAAACAGCTGTTATTAAGTGGGAAATGCTTAGTTCAATTACAGCAATATGTGTGGTGAATATCTTTAGACAGTGCTGTGTGGCCTGTGTAGCTTTCCTGTTCATATTCCAAAGAGGCATCCACTCTTTACTTGCCCTACTCTAGGTCCCAGTAAAGTTGCAGTTGCAGAATTAATTTCTTTTCACTTATATCAGAGTAGCTTTTTGTCACCTAAGATGAGCTTCTCTTCATTATTTGCAGGCCTATTTAGAATGATAAACTTCCCTGAAGTAATAATTTTTTTCAGACCCTTCAATTTTGGTTTACAAACTTGAAGATTTGGTGGTTGGAAAGTACAAATTCCAGCTGCAAGTCAGGATGATGAGGAGAAAGAGAAGTGCAGACCAGTCAGACGGAATCTGGGAAGGGCAACAGCACATAGTTCCACCCCATAATTACCTGTCATGTGCTGAGAATAGGAATTGGAGTAGCCATTTCTGGCATTTTATTGCAGAGGAAAAAAAATACCACAGCATGAAATGTATTCTTGTATCATGACACTGATTTTCTGTATCTTCAGCTCCAGATTTATCTTCTTTAAAAAATACAATTTCTGACAAAAATTCTGGGTAAATTCCTGGAATCCAAGCTGGATATGTATGCAAGCTGGATACCACACTTGAGTGTTGGCTTTTTACATAGACCAAGGAAGGAAAGAATTGGCATCATTAGTCTCCTTCATGTCCCTTCATCCTTTGTTAGGGGACAGTATTTAATGGGCCAGACTCAGTCCCAGTCCTTCCTCCAGGTCTTCTAGAAGGTATTTCAGCATTAGGATTTTATTCTTTTTCACTTGACTTGGTTCTTTTCAGCTATTTTCTTCTGGTTTGGGTATTGGAGGGTTTTTTAAGTCTTAGAAAGAACTTTGCCACAATCATTTTAAATAAATTTCTGTGGTGGTAAATTTCAGAAATTTCTTGGCCCCAAGACAGCTGAGGAGCACAGGAATTCCATTCTGCTTTCATCGTGTACCATGCTGCTCCTTCACACTCTTCCTGAAGATGTTGTTAATCAATTACAGGATGAATGTTTCCAACATTTGTGATGGCTTTTCCTAATGCTCACTCTTTTCTGATATAAGTAATACAATAGGAAAGACCATAGAATCAATTAGGTGGTAAAGACCTTTAGATACAGCAAGTCCAACCAAGTCCACCACTAAACCTGCCCCTAAGGGCCACATCTACACGTCTTTGAAACACCTCCAGTGATGGTGACTGAACCACTGCCCTGGGCAACCTGTTCCAGTGCCTGACCACTTTTTCAGTGAAGAAATTTTTCTTAATTCATGAACTAAACCTCCCCTGGCACAACTTGAGGCCATTTCCTTTAGTCCCATTGTTTGTTGCTTGGCAAAAGAGGCCAACCCCCACCTTGCTACAACAATGCAATTCTAGAGGTCATTTAGGTCTCCCCTCAGCCTCCTTTTCTCCAGGCTGCACACTCCCAGCTCCCTTGACCACCCCCCATAAGGCTTGTGCTCCAGACCCTTCACCAGCTGTGTTGCCCTTCTCTGGACACACAAGATAATGGTCTTTGAAATGGGAGGTTGAGAAATTCAGCTGCATTTTCTGTTTGCCTGTTTTTCACTGTATTCTCACATCCTCTAGGTAACAGCGACCAGTCGGGATCTCAGGAGAAACTTCTCATTGAAGGCCAAGGCCTATCCGGATGCTCTCCTCGGGATTCTGGCTGCTACGAAAGCAGTGAAAACCTGGAGAATGGTAATGGTGACAGCAATGAGCCTTACAGTTCCTGCAGGGTTTTTTTTTTTCAGTAGATAACTTCATATACTTTTGCTTCTGTTCCTAGCTAACATGAGATACTTCCTACTTGACTTTGTCCTTTGCTCTGATTACCTTTTTCCCTCTTGGCTTGAGCCACTGGTTTTCACTGCTACTGCTGCTAATTTATTTATTTACATTAGTAGGAAACAGATCCCATTTCACAGAGTCTTTGTTTTGTGACCCTAAAGCAACAGTCTTTCTTACTGCCATTCCCCTGCCTTCTCCACTCCCAATCTTACTCTCATGCCACTGTGCCTCGTGAGGCTTGGCCTGGCTGCACACTCAAGTGTAAGAGACCACCAATAGAGAAGTCTCTGAACTGTACTGAGATTAGGGGGATTTCTTTTGAACCCATACAAAAGCTGTTAAGAAAAAATATTCTCTAGTTTAGGCCATATTTTTCTCTTTGCTTTGGGTTGCATGTTGCATTGTCCTCTGATCAGAACCTAACTGCAGGGATTTAGGACTTTTTAGTGTATGAACACTTGAAAGTTAAATTATTGAGAAGTTGGCAAGGAAATAAACTGTGAAAAAATGCTAATCATATCAGTTCCCATTGCCTTACCCTGATAATGACAATGATAACTGATAATGATATCAGTTCCCATTGCAAAGGTGATGCACTTAAAAATTACCAAGACACAGGATGTTAATAGAGATCTCTGTCTCTGATCTGAAAAAACAGGTTATAGTGCTGATTGAACATGTTTTACTTGAGGGATGGTCTAAACTTGTCATTAGGGATGAAATATTAAAAGAGTTGAAACGGGTTTGAGTTGGGCATTTTCACTCCAAGCATTTGAGCCATGTCTTGGCCTCAGACTGCCTGGATTCATTGCTAACATTCACCATAAATAGGAAACCAGGAACAGTATAAACAGATTCTGTACACCCCTTATACTGGCCATTTTTCCAATTTAAAATAAGAGCTAAGAATCCTTCTCATGGGATGTGCATTTTCTGTTAGTCTGCCTCTAAAAATGACCATTTATTGAAGAAAATTGCAATTTGCTTTGAAGCTAAATGTCTGAAATTGACAGTATACCAAATTCCTGAAAGTAGGGAAGCTTTTTTCTTGAATAGGAATCCACATCCACTAAGCATGCTGGAATAGAATCATAGCAAAATATATGGCATATGTGACAATTTTATTTTCTTTTTATCTCTAAGTACAATCATAATGATAGCTGTAACATTCAAGTTAAAGTGCTGCCTGTACATTTTCCTTATTTTAACAATATAATAAAACCTTTAGAAAGCAGTTGGCATTGCCTGTTTGGTTGGATACTTACATTTAAATTAATATTTCTGTCTTGAGTTTTCCAGAACGTGAAATGCTGATGATTTTTATATTTTTTTTATGTATGACTTGCTGCATTTCTGCATCATTTTTTGCTCACAAATGCATTTAGTGCTTGTCTTGAAAACCATTATGAAAAGAGCACTTGATTCATTCAGAGATTTTGTCAAGGCTATTTAATCTGAAAAATACTCCACCTTCTTTGCAAAGTTCATGGTCCGTAGTTGTTTATATGCATATTGTTTTCAAAATACATTCTGTTCTCATTTAGGATAGTCACTTGTCTGGCATAACCATCATAGTGTGCAGATCTGCACTTCATAAAGGGCAAGTGCATTCTGAGAAGAAGCCAGTCTTCAGATTTTCTGAGGAATGGTTATACATAATACTTTTATGACTAGAACAGTGTCCACTTTGGAACTAATGTTGGACCTTTTGGCATCATTTCAAGATTTCAGAGCTGCCCTTACATTGTGGCCAGGAAATGGTTTGCTATGTACTATAGCAGAGTATCTTTTGTAAGTACTTTTGTGGATCCTGCTGCAGAAATACTTGAATATTCTCTTAGGTATCTACAGTGTACGTATAGCAGGACTGTGGTTTTATTTCAATTCATGGAGAACAAGGAGCATGTGACCTATCCAGTGTCAGGCAGAAAAAACCTCAGAGCAAGAAGTAACCATCCATGATCAGACAATTAGTCTATATAGAAACAGAGCAGAGAGAGCAAACTGTCCCTTAGACTTGTGACAGTGGTGCAGTTACTGGCTTGTTTTGCCTGCAGGCATCGACAGTCTGAGGTGCGTTTGGAAACCATATCAGAACTCCGGTTCTCACAGGACTGGCCTGAAGCAGAAGGCTACAGAATGGTGTAAGAACAGAGCATATTTGATATTTCCCAGGACAGTCTTGGGGAATGATTATTATTTAAGGACTTAAAAATTTGGGTGCTGTTTCCTGGCATCCACTGATTTTGTTGAAACTTTTTATGAAGGTCCCTGGTCTTCCTTAGAATCTCCATACCTATTCTGTATATAGACCTCTGTCATATTCCTTCCCAAGTCATCTCTTTGCTAGTCTGAGAGGGCCTTTAACCCTTTCAGGTTGTTTTCCCTTTTTTTTCTTAAGGTAGGAAATGATGCATTTGTGGGCATTATTTATAAAACTCTCCACTTTGTGAGAACAACTTTAAAATTTATTTTAAAATCTGTTTTCAGAAAATATTACCTTCCTGTTTCAGTGTCTCAAAAGCATAATGAAATTATACCTGACAGTCAGGAGGAGGGAAGGAATAGATGGAAAAAGAAAAATAAATCATAGCTCCCCTCCTGATATTGCTCTTCACTTAAATCACATTAAAATAAATTACATTCTCAGCTACTGTCCTTAGTACAAAGCAATAGCATTGAACCCAGCAGTATCTTTTAGACCATTTTGAAGCCGAGAGCTTAAAGATTACGTTTGGTTATATATGTTATAGACAAAATATTTTGAACTTCCTCCCATTCTCACCTCATTTGTATATGTATGCCTAACAGGGTTGGAATTATAAAGATTTGATTTTACTTTCACAAAATTTCTCATTCCTTGTTGTGGTTTTTTCCTTCATTTTCCTGTTCCTCATTTCTTCTTTTTATCATTCCCAGGCTACTGGCTTTACACAGACCTACCCCATTTCTAAAGAAATTAAATGCTGTTTATTAAATACTCTTATGGCTTTCAGTAAGAGCTTATATTGCGCAGCAATAGGGTTTTGCACAACTTTTCTTTTGGTGCTCAGGTTCCTGCGTGGGCTTTCCTAAAATCGGTGTAACCCCTGATAAATGTATCAGATTGTAAAGAAGGCACATGAGCTGTGACAGCAAGTCCCAGACAACAGGGTGAATTACTGCACAAGTCAGGCATGTGCTAGAAAATATGAATAATGCAAAGAGAACACTCCTTTCCATGCTCATTAAATATTGCCATTAGCACCTGGAGGCACTAAAAAAGGAATGTAGCTTTTCTTACACATCTTTCTAATGAGATTGCAGGTTATTTTCAGAAGGCAGTGGCCTAGCTTCATGGAAGGGTGCAGACAGGTTCTTTCTCCTTCTCTGAGTTACCTGAACTCAAGGTAGCACCAACAGAGACAACTTCAGTGTGGGATGTGTCTCTATTAGCATTTTGGGAAAATGCTGATATTTAGCTTGAGTTGAACTGTACAGTTCCTGAAAAAGGAGTTTCTGTGTGCCCACATTTGTCCTTATGGGCCCACCTTGATTTTAACTTTCTTTGATGGGGTTGTTTTCCTTACACCTCCTTGAATGTAACCACCATTTTATTTGCTACTTTTCTGGATACTTTGGTTTTCAAACTCCTTAAGCAGAGTAGGAGGCAAGAGAAAGAAAGGTATTTATTGTTTTGGGTTAAACAGGTTCTTTCATTCATATGCAAGCTGAACAGCCTTCAAAAGCCAAGCACTGAACTTTTGCACGATAAAGCTGAAGGGAAACAGTACAAGAAGAAAGCATTTTATTGCTCACTATGACATGAGACTAACACTAACACTAGTCACACTTGAAACTCCTTTTCAAAAAATTTCTTCATCTCATAAGATCTTTTTCTGTAAAACTCTGCCATCCCTGTAAGTAGCTTTCCAAAGGGGCTGATGCAAAGCCTCAGTCTTCATGCACTTTCTTGCTGTCTGTTTTGCCATTGCAAATAGTTTGCTGCTCATTTAAAAGAAGAAATAACACTATTGGCATATAATTTAAAAATTCGTAAACAGAGTATTTTTAAAAAATCCTATGTGAACTAGTAAACCTTATTAAAAGATCAACATTATTATTTATATACTGAAAGTAGAGACTAAGAAAATGTACATCTTTTGAGTTGTTTCAGGGGGACCTGTCAAAGAACTTCATACAATGAGTGTAGGGTATCAGTTCTAATGGTAGGATACAGTATTTCTGTACTGAAGAAGATTACATGAGCTAAACCTCAGATCTCTGCAAACTGGAGAGTAGGAAGGATACTAAGTATTTCGGATGTATTTTACCTAACAGATAACATTTACTAATAAAGCTGAAGTTCAAATCAAATCTTTATGCTTGAAATGCCAGTGAGTTCTTCTATATTTAGAATTAGCAAAAGGAATAAATCATTTTGTCTCAAAAGCATGTGGAAGGGATCTATTACTTATGCTGCAGATTTTACTTTTAATGGTGGATTTATTTGTTTCTAGGTAAAACTCGAAGGACCTGTCTTCCAGCCTCAAAATCAGCAAGTGAGCATAGCTTTAGGGATTTCAGCAGAAACCAGCTATCAAATTATCCCACACTTCCACTGCCCAAGTCAATAGAAACTCTGCAGCCAGGGGAAAAAGAAATCCGGCTGGGTTGTGCCCATCGTGCTGTGAAGAGCTCTGTCAAGCCTCCGGCCGTCACGGGTCTGAAGAAGAACCGCAGAAGTTTGCCAGTTGCTGTGTGTCGAAGCTATGAAACTCTGGATGGCCCCCAGGGTGTGGATACATGGCCAAGATCTCACTCTCTGGATGATCTCCAGGGAGAGCCCAATACTGACTTACAGGACATTAACAAGAAAGTAGGTTCTTTTCCTCAGGATTCACTGGATACAGCTAAAAAGGCAACTGGCTCTGCCTTGCCGCCTCAGTCTCATGGAGGCAGCTGTAAGGTAGATGATGTCATGGCTAAGCAGGGCAAAGGAGCTGCTAATTCTCAGAAGGGAAGAGCTAAGGAATGGAACTGCTCTGTAATGGAAACTGCAGGTGGAAAGCCTGCTCTGTTCCCCCTGAAAAACTGTGAAGCTCAGCCTGCTTTTGTGATGCATCATGCAACAAGGACACCTCTGGAAATCCAGAGCAAAAGTTTTCATGACCTTGCACGGGCTGATTATGCTCCAGTCCTCAAGGGAGGTCTAGAAGCCGAGCAAAAAAGCACAAATGAGGCAAGAATGCAACCAAAAAATCCTTCTCAGCCGCCACCTGTCCCTGCCAAAAAATGCCGAGAACGCCTTTCTAATGGATTATATCATCCTCCCACGACCACAAGTGGAAACCACTCAAGTTTAGAAGCACCATGTTTGCCAGTAAAAAAGACCAGCTCATCCACTCCCATTGATTGTCATGGAGTACCTGTCCATAGGACATCTTCTGAACAGGAGCCCAGTAGCCCTCCTAGCCCGCTGCCACCCTGGCTGTCGGAGCTCCCAGAGACTGCTAGTGTTCAGCAGCATGTGGTAAAGCTCGGTCCTGCATCAGCAAGGAAAGTCTCTTGCAGCAGAGGAATGGATCTGGAAATGGTGATAGAAAACAAGCTGCAGTCTGAAGACATTGATCTTACTGAAGAACCGTACTCAGACAAGGTAAGTGGTAATCACTTCAGTGGTTTATTCTGCTAGCATTCCAAGGGATAGTCTGTCATTCGTTGTATGTGTCATTTTTTGTGGGTAAGATAAACAAACAATCACTAGGACATTAGACTCTTGTCTAAGGTAACTTGTTTGTCTTTGCTATCAGACTTCATGCCTAAAGTAATTCTTGTGCTGTGGGGGACTCAGAAATCCCAGACTTATTCTGAACCTTCATCTTTTCAGTGGCTTCATCTTGGTGGCACTGGGCACGAGAATGTGTCTTTTTCTGCTAATGTGGGGGACTAGAGTTGAAAAAGGAAGTAATGACTAGATTTTATGTTTCCAAGAAACTCTGAATTGATAGTATCAACTTGTACATCTTTTTGTGGGGTGAAGGGAGGAGTCTTTTAGGGATTGCTTTTTCAGTTTTCATGGAACCTCGAGGAAAGCTCCTTCTTGCTCCCATCCTGCACTTCTCTTTCTGTTGCATTTGTTTGTTTGTTCTGTATAGATACACTTCTTTAATCTGTCCTCTCTCCTTTGTGTCTGGCTGGGAACATTCAGCATGGTCGCTGTGGCATTCCTGAGGCTTTGGTACAGAGGTACTCTGAAGACTTAGAGCAGCCTGAAAAGGATGTGGCTACAAACATGGACCAAATCCGGGTAAAGCAGCTGAGGAAGCAGCATCGCATGGCAGTGAGTATTTCCATAAGGCAGATTTTCTTATTTGTGAGCATTCTTTTAAAAGGACTGACTTTTTTTAAAGGGAGATACTTGAGAAGTCCTGTTACAGAAGTGCTCCTTTATGTTCATCCAGCAGGTACAACGTAGGTATTGCAGACGCAGGAGTAACCTCCCCCAGTCCCAAAGGAGGACAGTCAGTAGTTGAAAGGAGAGTGGATAGCCCTCTCTTGTCCAAATAATCATCTTAAAAGTCTAAGCAGACTGCAAGCAATGGTAACAGAGACTTGCTCAGTAAGGGTGGCATATATTAAATGCTTATGTGTTGAAATTTGAAAGGCTTTACACTCCTTTTTCATTGCTTAAACTATAGTAGTGTCCACGTCTCCTTAGCAAAAGCAGAAGGGAGAAACCATCAAAAACTTTAATGGCTTTTTCTGAGAGAACTTGGTCTGTCTGAGGAGGTAATAGGCAAAATCGGTATTCCCTTGCCTTACTGATAAATGAAATGGACCACTCTGAAAAGTCTTACTGGGTATTCTTTATTGATCTCAAACTAATTCAGAATGATATATGAAAGTCAGCCAAGCAGCTGGATACTGCCCACTGTGTCTGTATTGCCAAAGTTGTTGTCAGGACTTCAGGCCAAGGGATCTGAGCCTTTCAGCTGACACCACTCTCATACTGACAAATGTGACATGAGAGAAGTTAGAACATCTGCTATGAAATTCTACCAGTTTGGAAGAGAAAACAAACAAAAAAAAGACTTTTAAACCAAGCAGATTGTTTAACATTAAGGGTTCTCTGTTCTTTCTTTTTTTACTGCCCAGATTCCAAGTGGAGGACTCACAGAAATTTGCCGTAAACCTGTATCCCCAGGACTCATCACCTCTGTATCTGACTGGCTGATTTCCATTGGCCTGCCTATGTATTCCAGCCTGCTCACAGAAGCAGGATTCAACACGCTGAGCAAAGTGCCTTCTCTGTCACAAACTTGCCTTCAAAAAGCTGGCATCACAGAGGAAAGGCACATAAGCAAGCTCCTGGCAGCAGCAAGACTCTTCAAACCTCTTGATCCAGAGGCAATTTAACATGTTCCATAGTGTGACATTGCCTGGTTGAGAATCCACTGCTTCTTCCTGCACCAGTATCACTCTAATTACTTCACATAGCTAAGGGGATCAAGGAAGTGGCTCCCCAGGACAGGCAGATATCTTCTTCAAAGGATATGAAAGTCTTTGATGACGGAAGGAGAAGAGAGGCAACCACCAGGTATCATAGATGTGGTACTTCCCTCCCCCCTCACTCCCATCTAAAGTATTCCTGTTTTATAAACTGCACAGGGTTGGCCTGAGAATCAGACAGCTTCACAGAATTAAGGGACCCTTGCACATTTTCCTCAAGTTTGTGATAGTGATACTAGTAACAGGTCTTTTGTACATCTAGGTTCCAGGTACCTGAAATCAGTCCTAAAGACCAGGTACAAATCAAGGTGCAAATTCTAGTAAAAGGTGTTTGGCAAATGCCTTTTGTTTATTTTAGCAGTCTAGAACTCGCCAGTCATCTTTGCTGTTGCTTGGTGTAGGTCCCAGTTGCCACAAAGCCTTTAGCTAGGCTGGGATTGATGGACTGAAATTAGTTTTCAGTGTGGTCCATCTCTGTCACTTCAATGCAACTAACCCACGGAGATTCAGAAGGCTTCTTTTTATTTGTACAGAGCTGAGGTCGTTTTTATAACTGCTTTCTAGCAATCAGCTTTTTATTTGCCTTAAAATAAGCTTTTAAGCAGTTACCTAGTGTTCACTTTACCTGTATTCACATTTCCCAAGCCTTGTTTCAACCTGTCACATTTAAGTTGCATTTAGGGTGATTTCCAGCTGAAGTAGCTTCTATAAAATGCCTCATCATAACATCTGCTGTGTTGTAGAGGTGCTTTTACAAATGCAGGGTTATGCTAGGTTTCGGTTGTCAGGTTAACTCCTTGTTCACTACAGTCTGCATTTACTGTTGTTACTAAACTGTTCCAAGATATACTGCCTTGTATATATGTAACTGCTTTTCATTTTAATCATATTCTGTGTACTGTGTTATATTGTCAATCATTATGCTGCAGCTTTGACTTGGTATCCTGACCATATTGATTCCAAACAGTGGGTTTCTGCAAATGAAAATTCACTTGCATTGAAAAAGCAAATTGTGTCCCATAGAAATCATTAGACCCAGTAATTCCATTGCATAGACAAGAAAATTCTCAGTCTTATGAATAACACTGTGATTTTTAGAACAGTTGATATCCCTCACCACTGCATTAATATTACCTCTCACTGGAAAAGAGCATTGTTCTGGCAAATGTGATGAACCATTTTTCATGATACAGTGGTATTTTTCTGCCTAACTCCATGTGAAAGGTTCCAGTCACATATGTGACTAATGACAGATTTTATTTTTCTATATTGGGTACACGTTTTATATACCAAATACAAATTATCATGAATAGCACATAACCAGCTTTTTCTTTGGGGTCTATATATGGTGTGTCCTTCAGCTTCTTGTAGTGCAAATGCTCCATGGAAGACCGAGCAAGCTGAGTCTGGCAGGTAAAGGGAGGTAGAATAGAGACCTGGGCACAGACCAGGGTGTGTGGCTGTTTCCAATATCAGTTCTGACATCAATTTACTTCATAAAACCAGACAAGGCACTTCACTGTTTGGTCCCAGTCTCTCTCATACTGAGCTAATGACTTCTGATAAAATGCTGTCAGATGGATGAATGAAAAATTATGGTTACTCCACGATTCCTTACTATATCTGGCCATTTCATGGTCATGTTTTAAGTGGATGAATATGCTTTTTACTACAGATGATAACTAATTTGCCTCCTGGTAGAATTGCTGGCTGTTAGGTTTACTTCCCACATTTCGTATTTCACCAGTGTCTACTGCACACCATCATATGAAGGCAACTAAGTCACTGATACAACTTGAAATTGTTCTCAAGCAAAGCTCTGTAATATTCTCCTTGGTGTCTGATTAGCAGCATGTTCTGATATGACAGAATCAGGAGACATACAGCAGACATGTTTTGTAAAGCTGGTGAAAATCTGTGCAGCCTCACCTCGAGTCCTGTGTGCAGCTTTGGGCACCAGAATATAAAAATTACATGAAGCTGTTGGGGAGCATCCAAAGGAGGGCCAGGAGGATGGTGAAGGGTCTGGAGGGGAAGCTTTGTGAGGAACAGCTGAGTCTCTTCAGCCTGGAGAGACTGAGACCTCACTGCAGTCTCAACATCCTCACAAGAGGAGGCAGAGGGGCAGGTACTGATCTCTTCACTCCAGGGACAGGACCTGAGGGAATGGCCTGAAGCTGAGTCAGGGGAGGTTTAGTTGGAGATATCAGGAAAAGCTTCTTCACCCACCAGAGAGTGGTTGGGCACTGGAACAGGCTCCCCAGGGAAGTGGTCACTGCTCCAAGCCTGAGTTCAAGAGATGTTTGGACAATGCTCTCGGGTACGTGGTGAGACTCTTGGATGGTGCTGTGCAGGGCCAGGAGTTGGACTCGATGGATCCCCTTTTGTAGCTCAGTATAGTTTAAGATTCTAAAAGAAAAGAAAAAAAATAGAAAAAGATTAAGTCTTTTTTTTAAAAAACAATTATTATTTTTCTCTTGTTCCTCTCTGAGGCTTACATGGTGACTGTCAGTAAGCAGGAGATGGAAAGGGTATTGAGACTTCCTGGGATGTCAGGCAGGGACCAGAACAGAGTAGAAGTAAGTGGATAGCATTTACACTGGAGCAAGGGAATAGTCCAAGCTGACTATAGCAATAAAAAAGGAAACAAATTTCCTTGTGTTGCAGGGAAGACAAGTCATAAAATAAAGCTCTCCCATATTAATCACTTTCCTCTCTCTTAATAACAGAAGGAGAATTATGGGAATAAGCTGAACGTGTTTGCCAAACTCTCTTTGTAAATCCATTCTTTTTAAATGATTATGTGACCCAGGGAAACCAAATCACACCCTTCAGGACTGGAGTGAGCAGTTTGAGATTTATGAGTTTTAATATTTGGTTTGTTTTCTTTTAAGGAATGTGCTTTGTGGTCTTACTTGAATTACAATTTTAGTTTATATTCTCATCTAAAAAAAGCCTTAAGCTTCTCAGTGTTTGAGCTTCCCTGCTGTGGTTTCAGTGATCTGTGGCGTTCCCCAAGCAGGTGAGGTGGTGCATTACCAGAGCCATAACCTCTTGCATCTTTTTGCAACCTTCAGTGCTCTAAGCAAAAGTTCACTCATTAACTCTTGGAAAGCACAGAAGAAACCTGCTGCTGGAATCCTCATCTGCTCTGCTCAGGCTCACCATGTTAAGTATCTATCCATTGTATCTTAGTAACTCAAACAGCTATTTAACAATAGAAGCAGCAAGCCCAAAATATTAGCAAATGCCATCATAATCATATGCTTTGATCAATAACCCGTTGTTGCCTCCAGGTGGCAATTCCCTGTGCTCTTACATGGGCCTGGCTGTGGATGCAGACTGGGAGCATGATCAGAAGCATTAAACACTGCATTATTCAAACAGGCCATCATGTCTAAGAGCAGCAATAGTGGTCGATTCACTAAGTCACAGCTGTGCAGTTGTACTGTATTATTTTTAGAATAAATAATACTTTCAGTCCAAGATACTTTTAGCATTAATTGACACCCTTTGGGGAATCAAAACTGTCAAGCAAGTTATATAACAACTAACAAAGTTGCACTTTCTGTATATGAAATCAATATTTAAATAACTTATTTTTCTCCATTTGCTGTTCTTAAATGATGTAAGTAGCTGTAATATACCAGTACTCAATATGTCCTGCAGTTTGCTTCAACCCAAGAAAGCTGTGTATTGTAAAGAAAAAAAACAAAAACAAAAACAAATTATGAATGTGTAAAGATTATTGTGCTGTTTCATTTAGCAAAAAAATGGTTGACAAAAGGGTTTTCCTGTGTATCAAAACTTGTCTATAATTATATGTCATACTGTTCATAGATAAAAAGTAAATAAATTTCCATGGTCTCTCTCTTTTTTCTTTTTTTCTTTTGTTGTTGTTGGGTTGTTTTTGTTTTTGTTTTGATTTTGCTAACAGATCCTCTATTTAGTGCTTGGATAGCAGTGTCCAGTGATGTAACTTTTTTGCTTATATCTTTGGCCCTCGCCCTGTAGCTTACCAAGCCTCTAGTTACTCTCCTTGTAAGCACTCTCAACACATCTACAGCAGGAGAAAAAGGTTTTAAAAAAATTAAATATTAAAAGCCGTGATAATTCAGGACTAGAAGCAGCTGTTAAATTATATTATGTGACTCAGGACTGTCTAAATTTTGCCTGTTATATCCTGTGAACGTCCAGCTGCTCAGTGAGGTATGTGTGAGAGGTCTCCCAGGTCTCCCCTTGGGAGCTTTACCACTTTGCAGTGGAATAATTAATAATTGGTGAACCCAGAGGAAGGGCTCATGAGTACAATGCTGTGGAGTTGTAGTTACAGCTCTTGCCTGCAAGAAGGGATTTCAAACCTGGTTTGCAAATGCAGCTCTGCTTCGTTTGGCTGGTGAGGTGCTGTAACTCCTGAGCAATCAGGTAGTGTCTCCAGTCTGGAATAAGATGCCAGTGTCCAGGGTCTGGGGCAGAGGAGCCTTGGGACATGATTCTTGGTGCTTCCTTCCAGCTCACGTGAGTTAACTTCTTGCTTACTGTTTTGCATTTGTTAGTCTGGTTAAATTTGCTGTGTAATTCATGGTTATGCTTCGCTGCCTAGCAGCGTGCTGCCAGCTCCTCATGGCGACAGCTTGAAGTTAATCCTTTGTGGATTTAGCCCCCAGGAACGAGGGGCGGCTGTGCCTGCACGGGTTGTCGTTAACCGGAAGCTGAACTCGAGCAACGACAGAAAGTGGAGAACAAAAGAATCTTTGGGGCTGGATGCAGACAGCGGAATGCCCGTGTCCCGCCGGGCCGCGCTCCCCCGGAGCCGTGGCGGGAGTGAGGCCCGAGGGCTCCGTGCGGCCCTGAGGCGCTGTGGCGGCAGAGGGCGCCGGCAGCGCCGGGCCCCGCTGTTTCCAAGGGTCTCTCCAGTAACAAAACAGAAATAAAAACAAAACAAACACTGCGCAACATGAAAAGCCAGGGCGCTTGCCATTCCTGCAGCTGGAAGGAGTATTGCTTCCCTTCCAAGATTGCTGTGGTCCAGGATTGCGTTGGGAGCAGCTGAAACACAAAGCCCCCATCTATCGCTCTCTGTGTTTTGCTGCTGTTTGATCCAAACGTGTGCTAACCGCAGTAGCTGCTGCCAAAACCAACCACCACCCCCCAAGACATACATACATATCCTTATTCTAAAAGTTCTCTTTCCACTTGTGTTTGCAACAGAAAACGTGATGTGGGAGAAACGGGCTAAAAAATTCTTGCTGCTAATACTTAGAAAAAAAACTTTATGCCTGAGCAGAGGGTTCACATGTAAGCCCACAGAAGCATAAAGCTATGAAAGCTAATCTTACATGTACCAGCAGAACTACCTCAGGCATTCACTAACGGATGATCCTTTAACATTCAAGAAGCAGTACAAAACAAGTGATGTGACTCTTGGGGATGGTGCTGTGCAGGGATGGGAGTTTGACTCCATAATCCTTGTGGGTCCCTTCCAACTCAGGATATACCAGGAAAGCAGGAAGGTTTGGTGGTTGATAGTGAAATGCTACAGATGTTGTCTCCTTGATGTAGGAGAAGTAAATCTAGATAACTGCAAAGGTCTGTCAGGTTGCCCCCTGAAGCTTGTGCAAGGTTTTCACAATGCCAGATTAGGAAACTTTTTATTTCTCTTATTTGTTTTCAGTTATTTCCAGTATCAGCCCCAAAGCGTTCCTTACCTCTGTTTAATCCTGCATGTGCTGTGGGAATAACATTTACAGGCTGTGCCTCTCTTCTTCCTTCATGCCCTCCCAAGGTGTGCCTGAACCGCTCAACCATGGCAGTCCCTCCAAGCAGCCAGAGTGAAAATCCAGCTCTGTAGTATTCCTGGCATGTATTTGCTCTGGCTGCATTAAGGGCACAGGAGGAAGGAAAAGGGATCAGCCAGCTCATGGAACAGCTGAGGTGGTAGTGAGGCTTACTAGGAGAGACAGGAGGGAAAGAAGGAAGGGCTGGATGAAGATTAGGGGAAAGCTGATGAATGTCTTCAAAACAAGAACAGCATTTCTCACCTTCTGGGAACGCAGAGGTCTGACATTCTCAGGTGTATATTTGGTGTGAATTAGGCGAGGCAGTACCTTGCCTTATTATGCATTTAAGAAGTTAGTTTAGGCATATATTTTTAAAGGATAAATTCCTTAAAAGCATATGAAGAATTAAGGACAAGAAGAATGTTCTCCTGTATTCCCACTTGTGGGAGCTACATGCTGTTCTCCCCCAGAAGAGGCATCTCTTGGCTCAGGACAATTACCACTGGATAAGGTGAGAAATCAGGCTCTTGCCGTGGGTCGCTGTTCTATGTATCTGTGCTGTTCTGTGCAGGCTCTGGCTAACTCTGAATCACAACATCCAATTCATCCTCCCTCACACATAGCAGTGGGAACATAAAACAGATTGTTTGTTTTCCCAGACATACCATTTCTGCTCTCTGGCTTAACCTATGAAGGAAGCAGCCACTACAAGGTTTGTCACCACCTTTGCATTAGTTATGTCTAAAACCCAAGGTCTTTTTAAACCAACTAAACAAAACCCAAATGATGACAGCAGACCAAATGAGCAGCCCCACTCTTGCTGCTAGTGAGCCAGTTAGCAAGAAAACAGTGTAAGCCTCTCTGAGCCACATTTGTACAGAAACTCTGCCACTTGCTGCCATGATCTCCATCCCATGGAAACCTGTGATTTCCTTCAAGCGCCAGCTTGATTCAAGGTGGAGTGCGAATAGTAATTGATGCCTGGTACAAGGTTCTGAAAATGTAAACTGTTTTGCAGGGCTGCTGCTTTCATCTCTGTTACACAAGGGTCAAATATTTGACATTTTTGCCCCTATCAAGCCATACTTTTAGAAATCAAAAAGCTTCAAAACAAATGCATAAATGAAGTGATGAAGAAAGTCTATGAGGACTCAGAGATATTAGCAAAATACACTTGAATCTCTATTGATTCCTTGCCTTCCCTTCACTTTCTTGCTTACTGACTTGTCACTCTTTTCCACGGAAGGGTGTGTCCTACCTCTCTCCAGGTAACCTCGCTGGAATATGGGTCTCTGTGCCTGTGCAGCCCTGAGCTGGGACACAGCCATTGGATGATGAGGAGCACTTCAGCCATCCTTATATCATGCAATGCACAGCTGGTGCCAACCCCCCTGCTCTCCCTTCTGGTGCCCTAAATCCATACCTCCCCTAGCTCCCTGCTCTTGTACCCACTTGTACCCACCCCAACCCCTGCAGAAGGCTCTGGTGACCTGGGCATGTGGGACAGGTGGGTAGCCAGGCTGGCAGCTGAGGCAGGGTCTGTGCCAAATCTGACATATTCTGTGGGTTTTATTTCCCAGTAACAACCCCAGAAATGTCCCTGGAGCAATGTGAATAAGCAGGCAAGGTACAAACACTCTGTGACACACAGCTACCTTCTGGAGAGCAGATCAATCAGAAGGGAGAGAATTCAGAGAGTTCTGTGCAATCTTTTGTTAAGCACAGGAAATACTCCAAGAGCAAGTAAACTTCCACATAAGAAGATACCAAAATGTACAGTTTTACTTCCCAAGTCTTCTAAAAATCCATGCAAGAAACATAACTAAAACAAGAAGCCATTAAAGACATTAAAATTTTGCCCTGCTCTGAAAAGCCATTTCCACATTCACTCCTCAAGTCTTATTTGTTCTGGTATTCTCTCATGCTGACCAGCAATATAATAAAACACTACTTGAATGACTCACTTGGATAAAGTTTTCAGTCCAAAGCTGGACTTAGAATACATAACTAAAGCCCCCACAGACTTGTATACAGAGAAGGGTCTCCACATGACTGTTTTATTGGCCAAGTGTTGGATTGCCATCTACTGGAGAGTAAAGAAATAAAATCCAATAAACAGCTATTTCATACTGAGGGAACTATGTTGTCTGCATTTTTGGCTTTAACTTTCCATGCTTCTGTACAGTTAATACAAGTCTGTGATGGCCTATAAAGCTGTTTCTCTGTTACGGTAAGCAGCTTCTGGTCTTCACTATCTTCAAAGTTAGAGTGCATAAATGTTACTTTTAGAACGAGACATTTGAGAAGTTTTTTAAAAGGTTTCTTCAAAATGAGCATATATGGTCCATTTAAAGCTGGAATTACTGGATAAGCAGCAAGTAAAAATGTTTCTAAAGATTAATGTTTTCTTAGTTCTGATCTACTGTATTTGTGTGACCTTTGTGTTCTTACAGTTGTAAGAATGGTTACTGGATATCTATATAGTATTACTACTGGGAGATAAAACTACTGGTGGCAGAATTTATGCCGAAGGCAAGTTAAAGTGAAACATTTAAAGCTTTCTCCCTCTATCTGCTTTTGTCTGTGAAATGAATCTGTGTATTTAACCCTATTAATATACAGAAATCTCTTGCTGACTTCCATTTACTTTTTTTAAAGACCATAAAGCCCAATACTCTTAGAAGGTAGAGAAAAGAACAATTTGTCACATGGCCTCAACTCACCCTACCTAGTGCACTACAGCTGCCTTGATGAGCAAGCTGAATGTTCTTCTCATAGGATGCTCTTCTCATTTGCTGCAGAACTTGATCCTGTCCAGGTGGCAGGTTTAAAAGAAGGGGAAAAAAAATAAATCTACAGGACTGTGAACTAAATTACTGAGGAAGCTTGGGGCAGATATCAAATGAGGCAGGTAAGTACAGTAAGAGAAAGAATGGTTTCATGGCTGTGTCAGTTGGGGCTGGTTTGAGTCATGCTTGTAACAGAAAATAGGGGAAAACCAGCTACTTTGTTTAAAAAGACAGATGAAGATTATTGAAAAGTTGGCTGTATTTCAAGAGGAGCAAGCTCCAGCCACCGCAGCTCTTGTGAGTCCTTCTGTGCTCCCACATGCCTGCCTCCTGCCCACCTTTCCTTATGCCTGTCCTTTTTGATCCTGTGTTTTCACTCCCCCTTTTCTCCTCACTGCCTCTCCTTGCTTAACTTGTCATTAGATCATCTGTTGAGGTGTTTGTTCCAGTCTGTTCCTCTCTGTTGAACACCACAGCCGTGAGTGTTTCACTCAAGGCAGCTTCACTCATTGCTGCCGAGGCTCAGCTGGTGCAGCGGGAGAAACGCTTTGTGGGGAACATCCCATCCAGATCCTGCCGTGTTATGGCAAATCTGCTGAACAGATTCATATGGTGCACAGGGGCTGCAGCCAGCATTAAGACTCCCTTTGAGCTGGACCATTTTCAGTGCAAAATAAATTAAACCTACTCATCGTTTAACTGTTACATCTTAGCAAGTAAGCAAACAGAAATGATGAGACTCAGGCTTTGCCAATAGCTGTGATCCTAAAGCAAGGAGGTAGCAAGTGCTCAGTGGCAGAAGAGGAATAAGTACAGTTGAGGGATTATTGTTGGTATTATATAATTTTCCCTAAATTTTTTCTTGAAATGGTTGAATGAATTTTCTTTCAGGAGGAAACAGATCACTCTGCAGCTTAAGCAGGGAAGTCCAGCCTCCCAGGACTGCACTCTAATACTTATTAGAATGGTGTTTACCCCCTTAATTTGGAGATTTCTCTTTCAGAAGTACATATCTCCTAATCTCCTTTCTTGAAAACAAAGCACGTTTTTGTCTCTGTATCTCATGCTGATGTGCTGCGCCTCCCTGAAGAAAATTTGCAACACCATCTGACTTTTGCAGCAACCCTTAAGACTGGGTAAATCTCAGTGTTGAGCAATGTATGACTGAAAGGAAAAGAAACCCAAATCAGTTTGCTATTAGCAGTTATCCTCCAAGCTCCAAGTCAGGTGACCAGTCTATTGGCTCAATTTTCTGTGCAGCAGTTTGGATATTTTTCCATTTTGATGAGACTGTATTTCTTGAAAACAGAGACAAAAAGCCAAACAGGGTGGGGAGCTGGGGAGGTTTCCAAGCAGCTCTGAGAGACAGCATAGAGAAGACAGAAATGTCATAAATAATAGCATATTTCTTCTTTTCCAATAAAATTTCTGAGTGGCATCAAAAAACAAAACAAAACAAAAATCTGCAATTCAGTGTCCTGTCACTCAATAACAATTCATGTATCTCTGTGCAAAGCCCTTTTATTTGCTTCTTGTGGCTCCTACAAGAACCAGGAGCACATTAGGCAGCCATCCATGTATGCCCACCATGCCACCTAAGTGTCTCCCTCCAGCCCAGCTGTGCAGGCCAGGCCTGGCACAGCTGGCAGCTCAGTCAGAGCCCCATTACCCACCAGGTTTGATGGGAAGGTGCAAAACTGAGGAAAGTCTTATGTCTGCTAGAGGACTTCCCTGTCCTCAGATCTAGAATCTGGGCTTAACAGCAAATGATCACTGTCTTGATTTTGTGTCTTGCTGCAGGGGTTACTTTATATTTGTCTGAAATTGAGTGTTTATGTTGTCCTTGCCTCATCCTGAGTCAGCCCATACCACCCTCTGCGGTAGAGATGGGAAAACAATTCACCTGGATGGCCAGCTGTGCCTTGCAGAAGCTGAAGTATCTTACAGAAGGGGCAAGAGAATAAGGCTGTGAACTGCTTTTTGCAAAACCTTTTAATTGCCTTTTTCAGAGACTGCAGCCCAGCTGACATGTCATTCCTTTAAGTTTTGTTACTTTCTCTTTACAGGAACAAAATGTATGGGTATTCTTCCATATACTTCCATGGGCTACCCTGAACTAAGGCACTTGTTTCTCCCATCCTGATCCATAAAAATGATAGACCAACCTATTGCTGGAACTGGTATCATAATGAAGCCTAGCATATATCTTGATATTATTACCCAAGCATGGGTTTGTGCATTTGTTTGTTTGTTTATTTTGTGCATCCTTTGCCTTCTTGAGGACATGAAGACAGACTTTTCCCACCTAAAATATGCATATTCAGCCTTCTTTATGCACAAATAGTGCTTCCCTGTAGCTATCCTCCTCTAAATCTTCCAGGGGCTCCCTAACCCTAACCCAATGACCCTACCCACTTTATTTTTTGGCTACTATGGCTACTATCATTAACCCTGCACTCAGTACTTTCCCTCCAAAGTATTAACCCTATTTTAGCCTCAACTGTCTTAAAAACTAACCCCATGAAGTTCCTGCCCCTTTTCTTCCCCTCTCATAGCACTACGATGCAGGCTGCCCCTGCCTTCCTCCTGCCATTGGAGGGTTGCCTTTCTCAGGGGGAAATGTGCTTTGGGCAAACCTTGCTCTGTGCTAGGGCAGATATAGGACTTGGCACAACTGGAAGAGCCCAAGAGGACATTTCTGGGGTTGCTGTAAGGCAAATGTGGGTCCAGCAGAGCAGTGAGGACATTTTTCTTTCAGTTGTCTGAGTTAATAATATTTAATTGAGTAACTTCCTTCCTACCTTAGAAGTCAAAGAGTTTGCATGTTTATCTATATCTTACCTGCTGAACGCCATTACAGCCACTGCTATCCCAGAAAACGTTGTGTCAGAATTGGATACAGCACAGGATGAGGGCAGGGACGGTCAGTGCAGCACAGCTTTCCTAAGAAGGGAGACAAAATAGCCCTGAGGTCTGAGTGGAGAGACTGATGCAGAATGGGATGAGGAGCATTGAAGTGATGATGGCCAGGGAAAGTGTGAATGGAGAACAGTTTGCTCAGGGTCTTCACAACCCAGTGAACAACTGATATTCAATCAGCAAAAGGAAATAATGGTTCATGGTTGCATAGTTATGTTGTGGTGGTGTTTACAGCAGACTGTTTCAGAGGCCACAAGAATGAATAAATTAAGGAGATTGTGAAATTAATCTTTGTTTATGGCTGCTAAAAAGATTATGGTGTGAGTGCAGGCTTTACATCAGGACATGTAAAAACCACAGAGAGCTGGAAGAGTGTACAGGGGGAAAGATTTCATACTCTTTCCACAAACATAGTTAAGATGCTCCTGAAGGAAAGATACTGGGATGAATAAACCCTTAGTCTGACCTAAGACAACTGTTCTGATATTAATGAATTTGGGAGACTTACTGGAAGACTGGAAGGTGCAGCTTGTGCTTCCTTGTATCTCATTTTTTTCCATAGTTAGGACCAGTGGTAACAAGATGGATTTAGCCACAGTGGTCAAATATGAGGTCACTTTTCTTTTGCCTAAGAGCAATCTGTGGTACCACAAACTCCAGTTTAATTGTCCAGAACCCTGTAGGAATTGAAATTGCATAGGAAAGGGCCTTTCCATTAAAAACTGAGCAGCTCACTACTGTGTTACCCTACAGGACATCTCAAATTTCAACAATTGCCAACAGCAGCCGCTGAAGAATGATCTCTCCTGGCTGACACTCCCTTTTCATGCAGAATTTATGGCACTTAGTGTTAATATACGGCCACAAACAGATGCTCCTTTTCTCCTTGCATGTGATAATGAAGCTTGTGACAAAGCCAGGAGTACCTGATGAGAAGGAAAGGAAGCAGCAGTGTTTTTGTAAGGGTCACCTCACCACAGGGAGACTTTGGTGAATTAAGCACCTGCACAGTGGGTGACAGAAATGGGGTTCAGATGCTGTCTTTGACCTCCCACCCTTTCCTTCCAGCTTTCCACTAACGCCTCATAGAGTGGGAAACAGAAACTATCCATGCCATTTAGTCCAGACAAATTCCAGATATCTACTTTCTCACTCTTATTCCAATTACCACTTTTTCAGGGTAGAAACAATAGAGAAAAAACCACAGCAGACACGGCCAGACATCTAACGCCTCTCTGGGAGAGGCTGGGGGCTGCCACAGCTTGGAGGGAGAAGCCTGATGGAGCATCCTCAGCGCTGGCAGCCAGCCCACAGTGCTCGCTAGCCCCTTCTCCAGCAAAACCTCCTGGTACACGTTCCTCCAGGCTCCGCTTTGCCACCATTCCCAACAAATAAGCAGCTCTTTGCAGCCCAAAAAGCCCACGCTCACCACCCACAGACTCCTGCACCTTGGAGTCTGCTCCCTGCCCTTTTTTCCTACAGGGCAGTGACTAAAAATCCCTCCACCAGTGCCACGTTTTTCCACGAAAAGTGCCTGTTGTGAAGGAGTCTGTGCGCACGAGGGAGGTTTCCAAGCTTGAGCAATCCGTCTGGCAGCAGCACACACCACTGGAAGATCATTCCTGCAGTACAGGACCCAGAGCTGATTTAACTGCATTAGTCACCAGCAGCAGCACCGCTGATCTTGGACCCAGAGTGCTGGCTGGCCAGCAAGCCTCATGGTTATTTTAACTTTGTTTGCTTGACCTTTCCAGTGGTCCAGACCCCTCGAGGAGCTGAAGAATGCTTCATCCCCCGCTGTTGCCTCTGGAACACAGAGCAGCCAGGGCCAAGTGTTAGGCTAAGTATCAGGATGCACAGGCTGAGTAATGGTTCATCTTCACGAGGGGAAAATTTGCCTCTTACTGACTGACTTTAAAGAAACCAGTTTTAGAATAGTGATTGAATTTGATGGGAAAGAAGGAAATGGAGCTGGCTAATGTTTATTGTTCTGAGGATCATTAAACATTTCTTTATTTTGTTTATTAGCTGTGAGATTTCTTTATGGGCAAATAAATTCACAGATCTGCAGAACAGAATCAAAACCTGACAATTAGAGCCAGATTCAAGTTTTCCCAAAGTTTATGAGTATTCAACTCATGTTATCCACTGATTCAAGCAAGATATAAGGGAAGAAACTGGAAAAAGTTGTGTCCTGGAAGAAAGTTTTAAAAGTCCAGCAGGTAACAGTCTCCTTCAGGTAGCTCATTCAAAGATACATATTGTATATCTAATATGTTACTTGATATGATTCTTAACACTGTAGACAAACCATTGCACAAGTTTGAGTAAGCCTCCAAATAATACTTCTAAAAAGCTGTTTACTGCCAGACCATTATTTTTTTAACCTCTTAAGCCAAACTCTCTCATTCTGCACTGCATCTGGGGAGGAAATTATTGCTCCAACTGCCAATGTCAAGACAGATGCCAGACAAACTTAGCTACGTAGCAGTGATATCTCATTCACTGCTCTCTGAACAGCACACTCGTCCTGGAGTTCTGTGCTCCTCAACTTCAAGGAGAGCACTTGTCAGAGCGGAGCTGACACGAGAATTTGTACATAAGGAGCCATAACACAACTTGCTTTAATTTGGAAAGATTTACCATTACTCCTCCCATCAATGGGATTGCTGCCACGTGGCAGGTTCAAAATCAAGATAAAACTAGAGGAAATTGACACCAAATGATAAAACTGTGATACCAACACAGCAGTCATGTAGAAATAAGGATAAAATAGATAAAAATTAGTAAAATATATGTGATATTATGCAACTCCATACCCTATGGAGTTGGAAAGACCACCAGAAAACCGATAAATCTGACAGCCCAAAACAGGCTACTACAAGAATCAGATCTGTGTTTAAATAATCTTTTTCTCACAGCATCTTGGTAAATTTTGACAATTTATTATTTTTAAAAGATCCCATACCACTGAGTTTTGAGGGTGACAATAACAATCTAAATGTGCTAGTGAGCTATTTGTTCTTACATCAACAATGAGCACGTAAGCTGATGCTTCCAAAGTAGGAATAGTTACCCCTTGGGTTAAGGCTGCACTTAGCTGGAAATACTTTACTGTTTGAAACTTCCTGATTAACACTTCTTGGGATTCTGTAAATAGCTGGGGAGGAAAACATCTGTGCTCAGATAAAAGACATTTGTGGATTTGCTGTTGGAGATGTGCAGTTCCCAGAGCAGCATCACTAAGTGATCCCCATGAACGAAAGGAGATGACTGTGAAAATGATGCCTGCAGTCACACAGGGAGCAAGAGGGACAAACAGACTGTCACATGCAGGCCCTGGTTCTGGAGGTCAATTAGTACTCTGGGAGACTATCCAGTGAAATTTTTAACGGGAAGAAAGGTAACATTTAAATCCCTCCAGATTTGTTTTTGCTCAGTTTTACTCTAACCAGGGAGTCGGGGCAAGCAGCTGTGTTTTCAAAATTCACATTTTTATAGTGTGAAATTGCTTCACAGTCTTAGGGGAAGGGAAGGAGCTGAGGTTAGGTTTTAACAGAAAGGTGACTTTTCAGACTTAGCTCCTTTTAGCTAACTAAAACATGATAACCTTTCTTCCTGTACTGCCACATAAAAATATATGGTATGGCTCTGTCCCAGCTTCTGAGGTTAAGAGCTCCAACTCCAGCTCCACTCTGAAATGTTACTCTGTAAAAAAAACCCCAACATATTTATTGGTTCTGTGTCACTCAAACCTCAGACCTGTTCACTTAAAAATAAAAAAACTCCATGTTTTTTCTAGCTGCTGGTGCTTAAACTGCACCTGGCTCACAAATCATTTCTCACAGGCTTTGGCTGTACCTTCACCGCCCCTGTGAGGCATCTCAGTGGGACGGGATTATGGATGAGGTAGTCAGTGCCAGGAGGAACACAGCCTGTCTTTCACAGCCCTGAGAGGGTCTGCAGGGCTGGCAGTCTTATAAAACAGCTTTTTTTAGTCGTGAGCTGAATGCATTCAATCTGTTGGTCAGCTGAAACATTCCGGAATTCACATGATGTTGTGCCAAATACCCCAAGAGCAGAGGTGAGTGGTGGCACATGTTCATCTGGTAGTTAATGGAAAAGGTCACTCTTCTCACTTTAATGAGCTGGGCCACCTCCCTCACAACACCTCTGGCTTTCTCTCCAACACACCTCTCAGCAGAGACAGTGCAGTTATGTTACATGAACCACAAAGTCCTGCTGGAGGGAAGAAATGTCTCCGTGGGTAGGTAATTTAAGTGACACTGTTTACTTTTTTTTAAATGTGGTTTCGTGAACTTATAAAGCCAAGTCATCTCAGAAGATAGATCTCTCACAGCTGTCTAGTACACCAGGGAATGGTGAGGACCCCACAGGACACTGTGGCTCCCAGGGAAGGAGCTGAACTTGCAGCCACAGTCATAAGGAGGATGTGCTATTGAGGGAGCCACCAACCACCAGGCCTATCTACAGGAAATGCTTGGGCCCTGCTGCTGGAGAGGCTGGGGAGACACTAAAATATACGTGGGGAATGCCAAGTCCATGCTGGGTGCAGAGGGGAGCATGGAGCAGCAAAGACAAAGGCTGGAGCAGGTTCCAGGAGCCAAGCTGAGACCACAAGCACAGCAGCACCTGTAGCTGGGCTGGGCTAAAAAAAAAAGAAAGAAAATGGGGGGGGAAAGGGTGAAAAAGGCGGGGACGGCTCATGTGATAATTGCTAATAAGCTCTTGAGGGCTGGGTCAGAAACAGGCAGAGAGCTCTGAACTGGTTTTGCCAAGGTAAGCTCTGTGCTGATGTTTAAGCCATGGCTCAGCTCAGGGCAGCTACTGTGCAGTGGGGTCTCTGCTCTGGGGAGGGTGAGCAGGTTTTAAGGTCTTTCAGCTTTAGTTATAAACTTTCATTGCAGTTTAACTCTTTCTGGTTGCCCAGGTATTGGTGGAGATCTCTTAGCCTGTTTTCCTTTTCAGTGGGTTTTATTTCTCTTTTGTTATTCTTTAAATGGTTTCTTTTTCTTGTCTGTTCTCTCTCCTATAAGGTTTTACCTTCCCAATCTGCTTTGCCCCTTCAGGAACGTGGCAGTTTTTCTCTCTCATCCATGTATGTGTGACTCTGCCTATAACTAATAATAGTGTTCAGTGCTTTGCCCCACAAGGTCATTTCCTTGCATTACAAATGTTCATAAATGTCCTACTCTGACCTGTTTTGATCTGTGTTCTCACTTAGCAGGCTGATAAGAAACTCTTTGCTGAATAACTACCCATATATTTTCAAGCAGTCCACTTTAGAGTGGAAAAAATTTGGCAGCTACTTAATTTATTAAATCAATGTCAGTGCAATTATGCTTTTAAATGGGTGAAGCCTTTCATTGAAGGGAGCCATATCTGCCTAGTGCAGGTCATCAAAGTCACCACAAATTGTTTTTAAGTGTCAAAACCGCAGTAAAGAATTGCTGTGACTAAATGCATTATCGTCTTTAAGCTATAAGAACTAAACCATCCCCTACCCCTTTAGGAAGAAAGTTATAATTTATCAACCACTACACCTTCAGCATTTAAGAGTTTAAGATGGTCTCCAGTCCTGTAAGCACACGTTTTGCACAATGCTGAACCAGGAAAGAGGTATTTCAATTTTATTTTGAGGTTAAGAGGCACCTGAACCTTTCTCATGGGTGCTAGGAATACACATATATGTATATTGTTTCTAATTCATTTAAATCTCAGTAAACAGGGTTATGCTTACAACAACACAAACAATTTTGGAAGCTATAGTAGAAGGCAAGAGAGACTAAGTAGGATAGTTCACAGCACTAAGGAAAAGATAATGCCTTCTAGTTAGGATAAAGTATGTGGCTGTGGGGTGCGTGGGACCAGCCTCCCATTTAACCTCACCAATGGCACAAAGGAGAAGAGGTTGATTTCCCACCAGTTCCCACCAGCACTATGTGCTGTGGAAATTAGAGGGAGGGTTTTTCAAAAGAGGGAGGAAATGAATGTCACAAAATGGATGAAGACTACACTCCTTGCTGGTTTTGTTATATTATTGTCGTAGCTCCAGGGAGCACAAGACCATTGACTTGAGCCTGACCCGAGCTATTGGTGGCTGTAATTTCCACCATCCCTTATTTTAGGAAGATTTACCAGAGCATCATTTTTCTAAGTCACTGCGCAGAAGTGACAGCACTTGTAAACAGATGATGATGGATTACCTGTGAGAATTACTTCTCCTATATGTAGCGCTGCCGGCGGGTAATATGTGCCAGGTAGCTGGCAGCTGCAGAAATCCAGTGAGAGCAGAGGGACTAAAGAAACCAACCTTCCTTCTACTCTTCATGCCCTGCAACAGCTTGGCTTTTGGTGGACAGCTGTGGGACTAGGATAGAAAACATGCTGTTTGCATTGCCCATACAGTGATATGCTTAAATACCACAATTGCTGAAAGAAGAGGCTGGGAGGTAAGAAAGAGAAGAAAAGAGGGACAGCTGTAGCTTTCTCACACACAGAGGTATAAGCACTGCATACTCACTCTGTTCCCTTCTGCAGCACTAATTGTATCTCCAAAGCTCTCCAGCAAATCCACTCCTCCAATACCATCTACACTTACCATTTCACAAATACATTTGTCAAGGTCTGATTAAAACCAGAGCATGCTGCTTGTCAAGACCCAGACTAGGATATCCAAGGATCAGGCTGGGAGAGCCATAACGCTCTCTGGAGATGGGTACAGGTTTTTGGGGATGGAGCTGCATCCAGTTTCAACTTCTGCCAGCACTCACAGATGCTCTCCCCACCAACAGGCAATCCTTGCTTGTGCTGCCAACCACCTGGCTAGACAACACCTCAGCTGCTCCACTGACACCCCCTCATATAGCACCATATACCTCAGCCTTCTCTGGGATATGCGCAACAGCTTGAGTGTTGAGAACATACTTTCCATGTTTTAAGATGAGAGTTCTTTAAAAATAGAAAGAAAACAGGTGTCTTTACTTTTTTCCCCCAAAATCTCTCTCCTAAATAAGCATGTTGAGTAAAGAACTGTGAAAATGATGCTCTCTTCTCCCTTTACTTTCAACTCTAACAGACATCTTCAGCATTCAGTCTGGTCAATAAAAGCTAAAAATAGCAAAGCTTTCTTTCCCACCTTGCAAAAGTGCAGTCTTCTGCTGGCAACCAACAAGATCATGCATCTGTTGCTGTCATGTTTCATGGACGCAAGGACATTTCAAGCACCTCCTTTTATGAAATGCAGAACAAACATAGTGACTTTCCTGTATCACTCACTTAAGATTTTACACACACCTACATAAGCCAACAAACAGCAGCTTTTGTTTAGTTATTTCTATGGAAGAGTATTTTATTAATCTTCTTTATTGTGGAAAAAAACCTGCTTTTGTTGGAATACAGAAGGCGTGCAACATTCTTCTAGTATTAAGATATGAAACATGCGTATCTTGGCTTGGAGTTTGTTGAATCTTACCACAGGACTCATGCTTGGCAGTGTTTTGAGGCTGGGGTTGAGGTTTTTCTGTTCTTGTTCTCCTTTTTTTAAAGTGGACACATTAGTAAAAAAGGGCCTAACATCAGAGAGGACAGACTATGGTAATGTCTAGGAGCTGGTGGGTATCTATGTGAATAACTAGGTCTTTTCTAGTGCAATTCATGGCCCTCCCCTTCTCCCAGGGCCTGACAGAAGAATTAAGAGGACATGTTTATGCACCATCATGGTCCGTGTGCTATGTCTGTGATTTCTGAACAGCTACCTCTACCCAAGAAAGACTGGTGTGATGAAAAACACAGCTAACAGTGGGAGCATTTTGCATGGGCAGGAATGCAGGAGTGTCATTTGGGATATGGCTGGCACTGAAGTGTGAGTGAGGACCATACAAGTGGGCACACTGGTGCTTAGCCTGGCTCCATGGCTGAGGTGCAGAGCTGCTCAGGTTGCTGTGTGCTTCACAGCTGTGACATCCCCAGTGAGCTCTCCTGCTGCACTCAGCATCCTACCCTGAGGCAGGCTCCAGAGAGCCACACCATGCTCTGCACCACAGCAGGAGCCTCTGCAGAGCTGGACAGCTGAGCAAAGCGCAGCAAAGGTGTCCAGTGACAGAGCACTGGGCATAAGAGCTCCTGGCTGGGCTCTGACCTGAGCTGCTGGGTTGTCTCTGTGTCATGGTAACTTTTTAGCCCAGGACTCCTGCCCAGAGCCTCCCCAAAGCTGAGCAGTGCTGTGTTAGTGGGGCAGTTGAAGGGAATCACCTCACTCATAATTTAAATACACAAAACCACGGGAATTCGGTTATAATAAGGGTGTTGACTGCTGCTCTTCTAGAAGTACTGAACTGTCTGTTATGGTCATACTGACTGTTCTTCTTGATGCCAGACTCAAGCCCTCTGGAAATTTATGAATTTTTGACTATATAGATCAACATACATACAGACTGAATGGTGTTCTCATGACCCAGTTTCTGTAATGCTTCTAGCTGTGTGCTGGATATAAGAGTTTGAGGAACCTTTTTCACAAGTTAATGGCAAATGCAAGATAGCACACAGTACAGCAAACTGAACAAGAGATTTCATCCATGACCTGTATCAGATTGTGTGCCTGAGCTCCTGAGTCTACATCTGGAGATTGAAATGCCAACCATGATATTTTCAGAGAGATGTTTTTGTAAGTGTCCATCTTTACCTTTCTTGGCTACCTGTTCTACATTGTAAATGCTGCAAGAATTCCCTAAAGATTGAGCATTAGCTGATGGCCATGCCTCTCTTCCCCTTATGTAAGCGTGAAAGAAGAGGTGCAGAGATGGACTCCAAAAATACATTAGGATCTGCTGGGAGAAGGCCTGCATGAACCTACTCAGATATATTGTTTATTAACCGTGCTCTGGAAAAATCTGCAAAGTATGTTTCAGTTGTATCAAATCATGCTGAATACCACAGAGGTTGCAGAGCTTTGTACCTGGCACAGGAATAATGCCAGATACAAAGCCATGTTCAGGAGGCATTCAGGAAAACCAACATAAATCTTGATTGTTGGATTTAGTTTTCTCTCAGTGGAAAAGCAGATAAGGGTTCAGGATATCTAGCAGCATGCTAACTTTAAGGAAAATAATGCAGGAAAATCTATGGGGGGCAATGACAAACAGAGTTCCTGCGAGCACTATCTCTTGGCCCTGTTTATTTTTAGATCTCTGTCTCAAAAAAATGTTTTATTGTGGCTGTTTCCCCATTTAAAACTTGTGACAGACCCTAAAAAAAAAGAGGATTAAAAAACCCAGTCAATAGCCAATAACATGCAAATAAAAAGGTGATATAGGACCCTAGCACATTTTTGTAACTAGCAATTTTTTCATTAGAAAGGAAATAGCATAGTGGAATATAGAACACAAATCTACTATATGCATATTGTACACATATATTCCTATATGTCATTTGGCATTTAAGTTTTGACAATTTTCAATGAGTGACCTAATCATCTTCTCTAAGCTCCACCTCCCATGTATGCCTCACCACTTCTTGGTATGTCTTTACATTTTCTTCATCACTGAAGCTCACAGTGCATGCTAAAACATCCACTGCCAAGAGAAATAATGTTCCTCGTGGTGTTTTTAGGGATAAAATTGGGGTTTTAAGGCTCAAGTGCTAGTGCTAAACTCATTTACAGTTACTTTTGGCATTGTAAAATGTAGAGCTGTGCATTCTCTTGAGAAAGTACCTGATGACTTAGGTATCCAAAAACCACTTTTCCACTCATTTTTATCCCTTCTATACAGGAAGGAGGCAGCCTGTAGAGAAACTGTTGGAAACTTATTTCAAAGGCAGGTTATAGATGATTGAGGAGAGACGCTAAAATCTGGGATGAATGATCTGTCCCAAAGCCAAAAGATTTTGAGGGAAAAAGTTTACCCAGTTGGAAGAAAACAACAGATGATTTTGTCAGCTTGAATCAAGCAGCAGAGTAACACCCAGTTTCCTGGGAATTCATGAAAAGAGGTATTTAAAAAAA
>VYXD01007097.1:357380-374292 GCA_013397195.1 Hylia prasina | reverse complement strand
AAAAAGAGAAGAAGAAGAAGAAGAAAGAGAGTAAATAAGGATGCTACATCCAGATGGTCAAAATCACACAGTGAAAAACTGTCTTCAGCAGGTGGAGATTGCCAGCCTTTTTAAAAGTGGTAATGTCAACCCTCATCAGCCAAGGAACTGCAGAACTGGGTAGGAGGCAGCAGAAAAACATGGAAGCAGCACATTTTCCCCAGTCACTCAGTAGATGTCATTTCCCAGTGTCTCAGTGCTGAAAGGTGCTATTTTCAGAGTGCAACAGTAAAACTGAGCTGCTGACCTCCACATCCATTCAGGAGAGATTACTGCCAGTTTTGCATAACTAAAAGTAGTAAAGTAGTGATTTCCACTCAGCTTTTTTCTTTTTTCTTTTTTTTTTTTTTTAACTCTTACATTTCCAGGAGGACAGAATGTCTTAGAAATTTCAAAAACAATAATACAGATGTAAATGTTGGTATTGAAATTGCTGAGTTGAAGAAGACAATAGAACTAGTTCAGAAGTCCTGGCTCCAACTCCTTCAGGCTCTGGATACCCTGTGAAGAAAACCATATGTGGTTTTGTCACTGCTATGGGATGAAGTGTTAGGAGTGTCTGGCAGTCAAGGAGGAGGGATCGATGGCCTCAAAAGTTCCAGGTGTTTAAAGCTTTCCTACCTTGTGAGGTAAAGGTCTAAGCAGAGCTCTTGATGACTGCCTCATCAGGTCTTTAGGTACTGGTTTTGTCAGCTCCAGCTCTGGGTGCTGGTTTAAAATTCCAGGTGGAAACTTTTCCCTTCTACATTCTCTCCTAAATCTCCCATCTGGTCCTCTCTTCTACCAATGGGTTTTTTTGGTTGTTGTTTTTTTTTTACATATAAACCCTAAACATCTCCCTATCATTCCACATTTGTAATTCTGAGTCAATGACAACAAGACATTACACTTGCACTCATCTGTCTAGACTAGGTTGTTGAAGACTGAAATACTCGGGGTGTGGGGTTTGGTTTGGTTTGGTTTAGTAGGGTCTTGCTGCTGTTTTCATGGGCAAAGTTCACTTCCTGCCTTCTGTTCAGGCCACAGTAATTTGGGAAGCAAATGCCCAGCCCAGCTGAAGGAGACCAGAGGGTTAGGAGCTATTTTGACAGATATTAACTATATTAAAATCCATGGACCGGCTGATTCACATAAGAGCACTGGCTAAATAATAAACCTTCAAAAAGAAATCATTTGGGGATAAGTGAACCAATTTCCATCTCCCAACTCTAGAATATTTTTCTAGATGGCCTTGAAAAATTGTAGAGCTCATCAAAATAGACAGAAAAGAATAACCTATGAACATATTTTTGGTAAATTTTTTCTATTCAGAAATACCAAGTAAAATCAGTTTGATTGCACAGTGAGGCTGATTCAGTGCTCTAAGTGGAACATACGCATATTTTTGTCTTTAGGGGTTTTTTTTATTAGCTAGCTTGACTAAAATGATCAGCAGTTGAACAGTTAATGTTCACATCCTGTCTGTCATCTTCAGATTTCAGAGACAGGAATGAAAGGAATGAACAGGTCACATAGATTGAAAAATACTCTTTTGATTGTCTCTGGTCTCTTGAACATAAGATTACATCAGTCCTGTTTGATTCATGTCTTCAATGATTTCTTCACAGCCGTGACCCTGAAGAAGATAATTTTATTTTAAATGGGATGTGAGAATTCAGAGCACTGGTTTGACACCAAATTTAGTAAAGACATAAAACACTGTGTGAATGCAGCACAAGAAATTTAAGAATTCAACTGAACACACCCTTCTTCCTTCCACCTTGTTTTCTCCCTGTCATACTTAAGTTCAGGTTGGCATTTTTTTATGCAGTAAGCTAGCTCCAGCTATCATCTCTCAATTTTTCCTGCCTGTTTATTTCCATCTCTGTGAAATATTTATTGCTGTTTCTTATATTCTTTTATCCTGAGGCATATGGCTTTTGTTTGCATCGTAACAGAATTAAGCAGTAGGATGTGTTTGCACAAGCCTTACAGGCATGCTTCTGCTTGGGCTTTTCAGGTGTTAATTACGGCTGCTGATGTTTTGTAAGCAAAAGTCTGTGTTTCTGGTCCAACAGAAAGTCTTACAATACATAGCAAGAGAGAATGTGTCATTTTGGGACTATTACCTCAGATGAGCAGTTTATTTCCCTGCAGTAATAAATGTATTCTGCATCTTTCTACTCTTGATGTGATCCACAATTCTGTACCTTTGCCTATAATCAGATGTAGCTACAAACTAGTCACTTGGCAGAAGCTTTGCCAGATTAAAATCTGTTTGCCTGTCCTTAAAGCTGTTGTTAAACAATTTGTCACTTGTTGTTAAAACTATAGAAATATATAGTGGTCTTAACACTGCAGCACTTGATTTACAGGTGGACATTTCCCCCCTGTGCAATGTGTAGGAGGTGAGTTTTGAGACTTCCTCTTGCCTCAAACAATTTAAACTTGGATTTACCACTTTTCTGCAAAGCTCCCTCATTCAGAGCCTGCTGGTCCCTGCCCCTGGGCCCGGGGACCTTTGAGGCTTTATGCAAAGTGGAGCACCTGTGAAGAGGGTCAGTGTGGGAATGTCGCCGTGGGTGAGAGGGAGCTGAGCTCTCATGCTCAGTTTTCGTTGTGCGCTGAACAGTCCAATAGGAATCACAAAACCTCTACATGTCTGTCTGGCACTTGAGAGCTCTCAAGAAGCTCTCAGAGCTCTGAGGAAGATACTGTCAGTCCACTTCTGTGGCAAGAAATTGGGGATTTATTACAACTGATGCTAGACCCACAAACTTTGCAAACCGACTTACTTCTCCCAAGAAGTACTGAGAGGATTATATGTGTGGAATTGTATTTACAATTAAATAACTCTTCTGAGATGTTTCTGGGCAGGCCTCACTGGTTATGCCTGTAACTGCTTAATAACTGTGGCAGGAAGCAATGCAAGATGTATCCTGTCCTGGTCGTCCTGGTGTCCAGATTCCCTCTGAGCAGAATGTTCTGCACAGGGTTCTGCCCTGCACCTGCTCGGGGTCTGCTGCACTCAGGTCTGAGGAGGCAACAGGTAGCTTTTGGGGAGAAATCTCAGTATTTCCATTGCTGCAGAGGAAGACTGCACTGAGGGAAAACAGACTGCAGAAGGATTATTTTTTTTTCTCCACAGCTTATATTAGTGGGCTGCTTATTTGAGCCATAGGGTGCTAATGGCTTGGGAAAAGAAAAACAGACGTGACTTGCAATTTTTTAGAAATTTGTACCTTTACTATGGCTTTAATGGTCAAGAGGAGTAGAATACATGTGTTGAATAGTTGTGTCTAAAAATAATCAATGAACAGAAGTGAAGATTAAGACTGGAGCAGGACATACAAACAAGGATTAAGAGGTAAACATGCATGTTTACATAAAATATCTAAACATGTGTTTAAAGTATTGTAAACATACAATAAAAAGAACATAAATACAAATTAAAAAGAAACATTTTATTTCAGTTTTCATATTGTCATTTAGGCCTGAGCCATATCTTCGAAAGCAGATTTTAAAAACCTAATCTAATAACTTTCATAGAAAATTAGGCTCCTAAATCACTCAAATTTTGCAGAAAGTAATATCCCTCTTGCCTCAAAAATTAACTAACCACATTTTCTAATTATCTAACCATCTTAGAAAAGAACAGCTTAAGTTAAAATTTTGCATAGTTTATGATTTGTGGTAGGGAATAAGAAGGTTCCCTAAGTGAGAACTATGATTAATATGTGTGTATCTGCAAGAGGAAACAATTTAGACTTCCTTTGTTACATTTCAAGGAAGATGCTAGTTGGAAGATTAGTGCTTGATAATCAACTTTTAAAGATGATTCTCTTAATGAGCACTCTCACTTCATCACTTTTCCAAACCCATTGTCTGTGAAAATGAGAAGTTTGAGTCCCAGAGAGCAGACTTGAATGGTGAAAGGTAAAGCTCCTGCCTTGGTAAGAGATCATTAAACCATACAAACAGGGTTCATATAAAAAGGATCTTAAACAACTGAAGAGTTACAGGCAGCAACAGCAGCGAGCAGAACTGGAGAAAATATGTGACCAGTGACAAAATCACAGTAATTTGGTTTGTTTATCATAGAGAAAAGGTGACTTAGAAATACGGTAATAACAGTCCACAAAAATGCTACAGACCACCAGAAAAGCAAAACAAAACAACAACAAAAAAGATTAAACCCCTTTTCTGTCACCTCTGTGAATAGGAATAGCAAAGGACTGGAATTGTGTGTCTGGTGAATAATGTAGGGTCTGTCACCTCTGTGAATAGGAAAAAAAGTCACGATCTCAAACTGCATCAAGTGAGATGTAGATGAGACAACTGCAGTCAGAATAGCAAAGGACTGGAATTGTGTGTCTGGTGAATAATGTAGGGAAACTCAGGCTTCTGGTCATTGTCTGGATGCATAATTCCTATGCCTCACTGTCCTCTAAAGAGTAATAGAAAATTGCTTTACATATAAGAGAGAGAAAAAATTGCTTGAATGCTCCACCCTCACCACAGTAACTTTGAAGGAGAGGTGTTTTACATGGTCAAAAACACGACCTTCTTTTTGGAAAGTGCTTTTTATGTATATGGTCTAGGCTGCAGAAGATAAGAGTTAGTGATATATATCTGTATCCATTGAATATAGGGATTTTTTTCACTGAAGGTGATGGCAGAAACCCCAACTATAGCTGAGCTTTTTTCTCTTATGCCTTCCAGATTCCATAATTGGCTGGGCTTGTTCCTGGACTCAGTCCATACACTTATTCAAAGCAGTGAAAACTTGTCCCAACTCTGTAATTAAAGCCCCTTGGCCTTTCATGTTAAAATCTATAGGAGATAGGGTTTTTAGGTAATGAGATGGTTATCTGTTCAGCAAAATCTATACACATGTCTTTGGGAATTCATTTAGTTCTTGATACCTGGACATACTGAGGTGGGAGCCTTGCTGGATCACAACTGCAATGCTGTTGGAATCACTGGTTTTGGTGCTGGGAAGCACAGTGCTCCCTGGAAAAACCTGAATACCTCCTAAGTGTAGAAAATACTGTGAAAATGCTACGTACAGAGAGCAGGAGCTTTATTTTCTTCCAATCTACTTATATGCCTCCAGTCAGCACTCTTTTTTCTGGTCCTGCTATGCTCCTGGCCTACTGCAGGATGTCTGGTCCAGCTGACTCAGTCATTCACGCTACAAGATCTTCTCTTAACCACTGTTGACTTTCAGTTCACCATTCAGCACATCATTGCCTCTGCCATACTGCTTCCTTCCTAATTTCAGACTCCTTGACTGTTGTCTTTGATTCTATAATTTCTTTTCATTTCAGATCACCTTAGGTTAAGATCAAAGCTTTTCAATGTCCCTTCTATCTTAATCTGCATCACATCAACACCTTGCTTCTGTCCCTTGAAATGTCTATTCCCTACTGTGTGCACAGATAGATGCCCCTTCTACTTTCCTTATCAATGCTGGTTTTCACTTACACCTTTTGCTGTTCAAGTTATTAACATGGATTCAGTCACTTCCTCATACTGTCATGCTTTCTGGGGTTTAAAACTTGAGGATTCATTAGGATCCTTCAGAAACTCCACAGCGGAGGCAGGAGGACACTTACCGACTTGGATTTTGGCCACTGCAAGACATAGACCTCCCAAATGCTATGCCTGTAAGATGTGACCAGGAAGGATCAACAGCATTATGAACAAGAGCTCTGACCAGGGTTAAAGACAGTAATTAGGTCATGAGGTGAGCAAACTCTACTCCACCTGAGCATCTCACTAGGACTGCTGAGTGCTGCTGGGACCCTGGGTCTTCATATGGAACCCCAGCCCACACAAATCCACTTAGGGCAGAGTCCCGCATGCCCTATGACTAAATATAAAAGCTCAAAAATCAGTATTTTGTTTCAACAGAATAAATTTCTGGTGTTCTTTCCAACAGTCCTTTTCCTTTTTTTCTGTTAGCTCATATTTTCAAAGGGACAAAAGTGGATTTAACTCCATTAATGCCTCCTCCCAAGTTCTGCTTAAGCTGTGATCAGAGAAGGACAGAGAAATAAACGTTGCCAAAACTGAGATAGAAAATAAGTGCCAGGAGTTGTTTAAGCTGAATGAATAGCTAGGAAGAGCTGGTTACAGAATTGGGAATGTTTAGGAACAGCCTACGCTGTAGAATGTGAAAGAGCTGCAACTCAGAAGTAACACCAGATATTAGGTCTGAGAGACTGTCAGAGTGGCTAAATGCATGAAGAAAATAGAAAAAGAACACGTAGAGGATGATTGAGCAATTTTTCTACTGTACTAACAGCTGAAGATCTATGAGGTGCAAGGGAGATAGGCTGCAACATTAGCTTGGACAGGAGACTGATCTGAAGCGAATCTGCAAGACCACAAACCCACAGTAACTGCATTTGTGATCATAGCTCACACTGCCCAGAAATGAGGCAGGAAACAGTGTCCACAGAAAGCTGGGGAGGACAGAGGAGGGAGAGGAAGGAACCAAAGCCTATCCTGAAAGCTGGAGAGTGCCTGGCTTCAGGCAGAGTCAGTAGTGTGCACAGCATATGGCTGGTCACTGAGAAGTTCTGCAACCAGCACTGGATTAAGAAAATGGGCATATGAAAACTTGACAACAGCAGCCTGCCTCTTCTGTAGCTCTCTAAACTTTTAAAGGAACATTTTGTGTTTCTAAATCACTTCTAAGCCCCATAGGAAAGGCCCTGTGTCAAAGCTGAGTATTACAGTTTGATCTGCATCACTAATGTACAAGATGAATTTTGCTTATCACGTATTAATTTATTCATTCTTTCTATGTTTGGAAACCACTTCCATGGTAGGTATATCTGTAATATCAAAACACCAAAGGAATTGAAGTATTTGATAGTTTGTTTTGAACTGTTACTTCTTTAATCAGCTATATTATATTCAACTAAATGTGTGTTCTCTTAAAGAGAGAATTGATGTACTAAAAGGTGATAAACAAGCTACTTTTTTTTGTAGTGGAAGGGGACTTAAAATGCAACGCATAATATTTATATTTCCATAATGTGTAAAACTGTTTTGCTTCCAAAACACTAATCCTGCAGCTTGAGTTAGCAAAATTCATCCAGTCGTTCGGCTATTTTAATGTGATACATAGGTGACATAAAACACTATTTTCTTTTCTCTTTTGCTTCTATTAATAATAATGGTAAAAGTAAGAAAAACCTATAGGAAAAACTAAAAACCAAGCTATGTCAAACCATGACAGCAAGGCAAATTATTCAGTAAGCTAGTCATAATTCATACAGAGAGACAATATTGATTTTTATGAAAAGGCTGAAATGAGAAGATATAAAGCAGCCTTTTGTCAGATAGGCTTTGGGGGTTAACTACTTAAACCACATCCAGAAACAAAAACTACACTTCTAAAAAGAAAAATATATTAATAACTAAACAGAATGACCATGACACATTTATCTCAGTAATAAAACTTCTTTCATGGAAATTACAAAAAAGGAGAACATTTATGGTGGGCAGAATGATCCATTTGAATAAGATAATAGATGCAAATTTTGGTCTAACTTCTATTTTTTTCCATGGAAAACTCAATGAACTATGGTGTATAGTAGATTAGTTAATTATGTAAGATGTCAAACGCCATAAAGGATGTAAGATTTGATTTTACAAATCAGTTCTGCCCGTGGAAGTTTTGCAACAGTAAGTACTAGCAATTAAAATGTCAGCATGAGGGACTGCTGCAGATTCTACCACTCTAATAACAGAACATAATAATTACATGCTTGGAAAGTCCACATAATAACCATTACAAATTTCAAATTATTTTAAAGGGTGATTTAAACTGAAAATTTAAACAAGAAGCACTAAGTTACAGGAAGGTGGTCTCCACATGGGGCCCTTTTTTAATCAGTACATACTCTGCAGCTACCTTAGCAGCACGTTTACCACTCTGCCAGCCATAGAGCCTGTGTTTGGGGACTGTGTCAGGTTTTGTGTGTCTGGCTTCTGCAAAAATTGCACATGTTCTGAACATGATGCATTTGCAATTTCTTAAAATACTCTTCAATCCTCAGTTATTTGCATTCTTCAATTGCCAGCCAGCCAAATCCCAACAGGACTTGGCAGTTTCAATGACAGCAGTTTCTTCTCACTTTCTATGGCATAACAAACCGCTGCAGAATTCCTGTAGGCTTTACCTCTTAATGTACCATTTGCTTTTAATATAAGATCCAGTCCTTTCTTCCTGATAAGTCTTGTATTACTATTTTCAAGTGTGCAAGGAATGTGTTGCATCACCCAGCGGTGACAGCTCAGAAGTGAACTTTGCAGTGGCAGTTTAGGTTTATTTGATAGTCAGTGTCTTCTTTAAAAGATAAAGTGACATTATGTGTATTTCATATTTACCAAAATGAAGACTGTTGGAAAACAGTGGCAATGGAAAGTTTTGGGGGCTCTGAATTTGGAAATTTTTCTATTGTAACTTTTTTTCTGCATTCTTCTCCTATTTAGCATCTCCTTCCTTTTGCTTTCATTCCACTAGTTCTGTATGTGCTTGCAAGAATACAGCTCATCCCCTTTTGTTGTTATCATGGCTGTGTTCGGCAGACTTCAAGACTTCTGGTATTTTCTCAAAAAACTTTTCTTTGAAGCACTGCAGCCCCAGAAGCAACCTCTTTAAAAATTCCTTCTAGTTGGATGCACTGCCAAAGCAGGTATGGGATTACTCCTTTCAACATGGAGACTGCTGCAAAGCATGCTCAGAGTGCAAACATCTGTCAGCCTCTCTGAAGCAAAGAACTGAGCTGTGGACAGGAACTTCAGCGTCTCATCTCAGCTTCTCACCACAGACCTCCCCACAGCATTAACACGTTTGCATATTCACTCAGTAAAGGACAGTTATAGTTCAACTTTGGAGACACTGGACAAACTTTGAGAATTCTCACCTTGCTATCATCAGCTAATCTTTCCTCTCTCTAAGTTAGCGTGCAGTGCTGCAGGAGGGATTAGATTTCTACTTACTGTAGAAATCACACTATGAGTAATTTCCCTTGAAAAACATAAGACAATGATGTAAATGTTATAAAATGTTTCACAGTCACGCTGCCAAACTTCTTTGGGATCTTCCAGCCCTGCTTTAATATACAAAGGCCTTGAGCTGTGCAGAAAAACAGCACGTGGGGTACTCGTGCCTTCACCATTCCCCATTTAATAACTCCCACCATTAAGCAATGTTATCCCAAGTCTTCTGAAACTATATTCATTTTTTGGCTTCTCAGAATTTTCTCGGCTGTGAAACTTCTGTAAAATTACTATCATCACCCCCTTGTAGCTTTGGTTTCTTATTTACATTTCATGTATTCAATGGAAGACACCTTTAAAACAGAGCCAGAGGGTGAGAAGTAGAGGCATCCCCATGGAAGGAACATCTGTCCAATGGAGATACAGTAAATATGTGGGACTTCAGGTGAGCTGTGGCTCTGCCCCAACAGCAAATCATATGTAAATTTTTTAGACTTCCATGTCCACAAGCTTAGAGAAGTTGAAATGTCTCAGCTATAGTATAGGATGAGGTTCAGTTACACGAACTTTAGCTGCTTATTAGTATTAGAAAAAGTGATTAGTAATTAATAGGTAATAAGAGTCTTCATCATATACTCCCTTACGAATTCACAGAACACATCTGAAAAGCCTATGCAAAAAATAGAAAGTACAGTGAGTTGCAAAAGGGAAATGGAAGAGAATGTATCCTCTGTAATAAGAGATGAATGTTTGTCATTAGTTTAATGAAGGGGCCACAGAAACGTCCTGCAGCCCCCCATTAGTCTAACAGTTAGTCCATTGTACACATATACAATACACAGTCACTTGTCCTTGTGAGGGATCATGTCTGGGGTAAGTCCAAAGGCTAAAAATGAAGCCATTTCTACAGTTCTGAAGCTTAGACTTAAAGCATCAGGAATTTAAAAAACAAAACAAACCCAACACAACTTTTGACTGCCCTATTTTTCTACAACTGCATCCCATCCCTACAACAAACATTCTTCTTTGGTTTTGTCTGAGAGCTTGGTCTAATCATGATTTATTTCCACCTGATATTTATGTTTCTGGTTAAAATGAGAAGAATTTTCACAACATCAGTGTTCACCTTTGCACCTATTTCCCCTGGCTTGAACAAACATACCACATTTATGTGTTAGAGAAGACAGACATTTTGGTCACTGGTGTGAGCAGTACATGCAGTTATGCAGAGTGGGAATATTTTAGCTTTCCATCTTAAGAACAGTTAGAGGTACAAGGCTGTCATTTGGAAGGGGAGCTCGAATGAAGATAAAAGGTGCAGTTTATCCTCTAGCTGCTATAGGATCCACAAATGTATGCTTATGATAGAACACTCAAGCCAATAACAACTAAAGTAGCTATTAAAGTGTAATTTTGAGGGAAAATTTTAGAGACAAACAAGCCAATCAAATCTTTGGATTCAATGGGAGAATCACACTTTTGATCCTGTACCATAATTTCTTCCACAGCACTTGCATTTCATACATGTGCAGCTCAGTGTTGTAGTTTTTTCCTGACCTGGGATCAGACACAGATGATTGCAACAAGAATAATTCTTCTTCACATTGTGCTTGGCACAACGAACACAGGCTGAAATCCAGAAAAGTGGAGATTCAGCTGGTGCAATGTGCAGATTTTGGAGCAATAGCCTTATCCTGCCACCCTTTCCTGGTTATCTGTCCTGAAGGAAAGGGGGATTTACACACTACATAATCTCCATATGTATTTGGGGGTTTCCATTATGCAATTCAGGGTGAGATTTCCTACCCAGATGCACATCTGTCATCTCCCATCCTTGAGCCAACATAAGACTACAAATGTAAGAGGTCTGTAACTCATCTGAGGGTGTAAGCAGGGTCTGTCACACACAGTCCTTGAAACAGCCTGCTTTCCATGGATAAATATCATGAAATAAAAAGGCAAGGCTGAGGAGAAGGCAAAATTATCTTTCTTTTACAGTAAATTAACATTTTTCATAACGTTACAAAAATATGTAGTCTTTTTGATTTATGCTGTGAATATGAAAAAGCAGCATTTAAAGCAGATCTTCAAAAGACACAGTGTACTGTTCTTAAAAATGCAAACGACATATGGTTGAGTCTGCTTGTGTTAATTGGAGATAAAAAGAAAGGGAAAAAAAAGGTGACATCTTTTGAAAGAGCCTCCCATTAGGGCAATAGGAGCTGCCTTTACAAGGTGTGATGTTGAAGTCTGGCTTAGCTCAATCAGCAGCATACATGCAGTCCCACTGAAACTGCTAAGGTTGCTGCAGCAAGAGATAGGGAAGTAAAGCATAGTGCCAACAAAATACCAGCAGCAACAACAGAGTATTTTTTTTATTTCATCAAGCAACAGAAATCAGACCAGTTGATCATAATTGTTACTCTGTTTTTTTAAACTCAAGTCTCTAAATCAGGAGATTACTCAGCTGAAGACCCAGTATAATGAGAATACATGCTTTCTTTTTCCACAAGAATTGGAAGTGGTATGATCTAAGACTGACAACTCCAGCATCTGGGAGTGCTTAAAGCAATTCATAGTTTTGCTCCAGTCATGTGGCTCTGGACAAAGACTGAACAAAAATCAAACTGGTTCAGAGGAAGTCCCAATGTTGAATAGGACTCAATAAATTGAGCAAGGAGACTTTGATTTATTTGCTTTTATTCCTTATAAATGAATTACGTTCTTCCTCATCTTGCAAATGCTTGGCTGCTATTTTTGTGTAAACATTCATGACTATGTTAATTGCATTGTATCTTTTTATATTCAATGTATAGATTTTATTGCTCTACTTTAGAGGTCCTAAATATTTGATTTATATAGTATACTTTTTCAACAAGCATTTTCATAAGCATTATCTTCCAGATGTACTTTGTATAGTTTCAAAAGAAATGCATACCACATTCCAGAAGTACTGTTGCCAAAGAATCTAATTTAAACGTGGAAATACTTTATGATATGCAGATCTACTTTCTGCTTTGCATATTTCACATTTTAGCAACAACATGAAACTACAAGAGTAGCAAGAATTAATTATTTGAGAGCTATTCTTACAGAATTAAAAAAATTAATAAATTCCTTATTTCCCACAGTTACTCTGCAAGCTGATACTGAATAAAACTCCTAATCTGAATGTATAGAATCAAAACGGAACTTTACATATAACTTCAAAACTTTCAGGTTTATATCTGTGTGTGTCAAGGCAGGGATGGGAACCCAAGATTCTATCTGTAACCATCTGGGAAATGAGTCAAAAAACTAAGTTAGAAAAAGAAATCTCTGAGCTGTTGCATTAAGGTGCCTGAACCACTCTAAGTCAGCATTTTACACCTCTAGGTACCTCTTACCAGTCCCTCATGTGAGGGGGAATTATCAGACGCTGGTATGCAATTAGCATGTTAATCTGTTGGCTTGCTGTTTTTAAATTTTGATCTTCCATTTCAGTTCTCAGCCATGCCTCACCACTCTGCAGACAAAACCTTGCTGACAGAACGAAGTGCCTAGAAGAACAAGTTACCTGTGCAGCAAATGCCAACAGTTCTGAGGGACATCCCTTCTGCTGTGGCTCACGAGGGAAGCTTGTATCCACTGAAATACGATGTGCTTCTGGTTTGGGGTTGGGAACAGCAAGACGTGGGCAGCCAAAGGAGGAGCTCAGGCTGTTTCATGCAACACATGCACTGAATGGCCACCACTCTCGTAGGAGGTTAGAAGATGAAGTAGCCTGATTCACAGGCTTTACAGTAAACTCCATCTTCTGTGTAAATCCTTTTTTTGTACACTGTTTTTTCCAAAATTTGATGTGATATATGTGATGACATCGCTGTGGCAGATTATACAAAAGCAGCCAACGCATAACTATTTTTGGTTAATATCATTTTCCCAAGCAAGGGATCCATGCAACAGAGCTTGACACTAGATGACTTCCTGATAAGTGAACAAACAGTTTTTTCTGAAATACTTCGATTACATCCAATCTGTCTATGAATAATTGAGTAAAAAAAAAATCTTTCCGCTTGTGACTTTTTTTCATATATAAGGTCTGAGATGAGCTGAAAAAAAACAGGGCCAAATTTACTGAGGGATTTACCCCCTGTTGTTCAGACAGCTGCCTTTAAAAGTCCTATCTGGAGTCTGAGACTGCTAAGCACTAAAGGCATATCAGCTGCTCTTTTCCCACCCCACTAGGAAAGAATTTCCTTCTTCTCCTCTGTAAGTACAAATCACCCCTCCACCTTGCACTAGGTGTAGGATCTTTGTCTTCACCTTTGGTGGACCAGTCTTTTCCAGTCCCTCATATGAACTTGCTTCCCACTTCTTTTTTAACTTCACTTTGGCCTTTCCTTCTCCTTACACTCCCTGCCCCAAAACCCTAAAACCAAACAAGCTGGAGAATCATGTCGCACTGTGACAAAGAGAGACCTTGTTTTCAGGTCTGCCTTATTTTATGAGACCACAGTGGTGGCACAACTCTTAGTATGATACCAGGAGTTAGAATATTAATTTTAGGACTAGTTTTAGACATCTGGATTGAGGTTCCATACAGACTAGACTAGGTAGCTGCTTCATCTTCCCACAGTGTTCCCAGCTCCGACACCAACACACCTCTCGGTGTATTAGCGTACTTCTCCCTGAAGCTTTTTCCGGTGCTACAGAATGTGGCGCTCTACGGGAAGCTGTAAAAGGTCTCACAAATTGGCTGAGGTAAATTAGGATGGCTCCCCGCCCACTCTGGCTGGTCCTGCTGAGAGCCCGGAGCTAACCTGTCGCTGCTGCTCTCTGGTGTTGCAGTGCTGTAACACTGCGTGGGGTTGCATGTATGCTCCCAACTATTTTGGAGGTAGCTGTGTGTTTCTAACATATTTTGCATTTCCTGGATTTAGCCATTCCTGCCTATGTACTTTAATTGGTGCCTAATTAGCACCAGTACTGTGTTTCCCCATGTGACTGTCTCCATCTTTACATGTCTAAATCTGTCCAGTCCATCATATGGTGTTTCTCTGTTAACTGTCTAAACAAATGTAGCTTTTAATGGGTCTGTTATGTGAAAAGTCATGTTTATACGTTGAAACTTCTGCCTTTCTATTAGTAGTTTCTGCAGACAAATGCAGGAATTAGACTACTACTCAAAATTCAGTGGACACAAAGGGAACGTGGTTGGGGTGTTCTGGGTGGATATTTATGAGAGGAAAGGACTGATCATCAAGACTATATATTACACAACATCTTTTATTTCTAGCTTTGATTGGCCTTTCTGAATGATATGCATGCTGATTAAAAAGGAAAGCAATCTGGCTGAATGTTCTTGTTACCCCATTTTCTGAGAAAATTAACTAAAACAAATAAAAACGATGGTATCAGGACTTAAGATGGCCCTGTAACTAGCATTTTGCTGGAAATAGCCAGCCATGCCGAGGGATTCATACATTAATTATTAATTAAAATTAATAAATTCCTTGTGACAAATGCATCATACTCCAAGTGACATAGATAGAACAGGCTAAGGTAATTCCAAATACCATTTCAATTACAAATTATAAATTTCTCTTCTGCAGGGAACCTGCTCTGTTAGAGTGTCACTAAGTTGTATCCATCTGGCACACAAGCTCATTGCCCTGTCTTCAGATATTTACTATCGTATTTTTCACAGGCATATATATTCCTGAACCTTCCACAAAGGACAGAAATGAATACCACCAGCAGAGAGCTGCAATTCCAGTTTAGCCAAGGCAGATGAATCTTGAAAGAATTCTATATGTATGAAATCAAAGAGTATGGTGCATTCTTATTTCATCTTCATCAAATGATGAGCTGTTGCTGAGTAAAGCAAAAAAAAGCTTGCATAGTTGCCATCAATTACTCTGTTATACTCTGAACCCTTTCTGAATTGCAGAGTGCTGGAGGAATTCAAATCTGAAATCTTTCATGGGTGCTTCCCAGATGACATCACATTATGTCATTCTGTTATATCAGTGAACCTTTACTCAGTGAAGCCTTACATCTAGATTTCTTCTATCCTTACTGTCTTGTGAAAAATAGGGCCCAGTCTGTATCTTATTCCTATTTATACCTTTGCAAACTGTCAATTCTGAAATATAACAGCTGAGAAATTTTGCTTAATGAGAATTCACTTCAAGAATTTACTTAGAAAATAATAATTTAAAAAAGGTGTTCAGATGTTCCTAGGAATAAGAAAAATATGTTTTGCCTAGCAGATCTGACCAGCCAGTAGGTAACCCATCCTGATCTGGCCAAATGAGTCTCTCTGCCAAGAGCTGCCAGACACACAACCTCCTTGCGCTCTTTATCTCACTTGCTGAACTTGTTTTTGAATCCATGCATTTGGAATTGTGATTCAGTGCAGGAATATCTAGCACAGTATGAATGTGGACTCACTTGGAAGTTTTAGGCAGCTATGCTCTCTGCTCCTTTGTACAGAGGAGCATCCTTTTCCAGCCCTGGGGAAGTGCCTCTGTGCTCACAATGTCCTCCTTGCTGGAACTGTTGCAGCCAGGAGGGGGATCCAGTCTGAGCACAAGCTGGACCTAGTCTGGATGAGGTCATGGAAGAAAACAGATTTGGACAAAGATTTTGGAGCTGAGACTAGATCTAGAAGGGGAGGAAAAATAGCAACACAAGGTCAGGGCAAGCAGAGGATGAGGACTGCTGCAGTGAATACCACTCTGAAAATGATTGATTTTGTGTCTGCAAGCACCAGAGTGCTCCTATATGATGTCAGGTGCATTACTTGAACTACAGGTGGCCACTGAGTGCTCTTTTTACACTTGGTGTTAGGTTTGAGAGCCTGGGGTCTGATTTGTAGAAGTAGTTAGCATTCACAGCTGTGTCAGAAGTCAAAGGGAGCTATGCTTCAAATGTTCAAAGCACTGCATCATGCTAACTATTTCACCTAGGCAAACCCCAGTCATCTCAAGGCTGGCAACCAAAATTAATAGGCATATTCAACCTTAATCTCTCTGTCTCATTTCCCAATAAGTAAAATGTTGATGTTCCCTGCATCTCATGAACATAATTCATAAACATTCATTATATGTTCAAGGTGCTGTAACAATGAATGCTGTAGAAAAGCCTGCTACAATGTCAATAATTCCACATTACAAGCAGGATTAAACAGCTTTAGACAAAGCCTGAGGACATATGCTGAACAAAGAGATTAAATGTAAACCAAAAGGCTGCACAGGGTCTGTCCCATGCACTCTACAAGGCAGTGGTCCTCTGAGCAAAACAGTATCACCACACAATTAAAGGCTAAATTGTAAGCCATACCCTCTACAAGTCAAAACAAGCTTGTCTGAAAACTCTTACCTTTGGCCTATCCTAAAGTGTCAATACTTGGCTTTTAAACCATAATATTTCTTTCATGTGGGGCTTGTGTTTTGAATTCTTTGGGGGTTTTGGTGTGAACAGAACGTAATAATTTAAGGATATATATACATATATTTTAACTGCTTTACACTGTGTGCAGGCAAAATCATACTGGTTTTGTTAAAGCAGGTGAGTACTAGGGGAAAAATAAAAATAGGAAAACAGTTACATCATATCAAGCTATAGCACAAAGTAAATTGCATTTATTTTCCTGCACATTGCTGTAGCTAGGAATTGTAATAATAGGTGCGATAGTTCACATACATGAAAGTAAATAACTTTACAGCTAATTTACATGTTTAAGTGTATGTTTCAGCAACAAAGATTTCTATTTCTTCTTCCTCTCAAGAGATGGGGTTTTTTTTAATCTGTTGATGCTTAGAAATATGGCAAGAACTCTCCACAATACAGTCTTCCACGTAAATTTTCCTCCACTGATTGGTCTGTT
>VYXD01007097.1:305419-353594 GCA_013397195.1 Hylia prasina | reverse complement strand
GGGTGAAAAGAATTGTTTTTTTAAAAAAAAAAAAAAAAAAAAGCCTAACCACAAATGACCAAACCAAAAACCCCAGGTGCGCTTCGTGAGCCAAGCATCCATCCTTGTGCAGGAGGTTGGAGTCTGGAGAGAAGGGTGTGCTTAGCAGGGTCAGTGCAGCAGCGCTCGGACACTCGAGCTCACTCTGGTGCTTTGCCAGCCTAACCGGCGTAACCCCGAAGGAGGTGCCCCGGTGGAGCGGGTGGGTGTAAGCTCCACGCTGTAGATTGTAGTTCTCATCCTCATGCTGACCCCAGGTTTTCACGTGATTTTTCTTTGTAGCCAGTGTCCACATCGCTAAATGTTGCTTCCCTGCTCAGCAGAGAAGTTGTGTGAAAAAGAGTTTATCGTGAGGTCGCAGGACTAATTCAGGTGGTGGTAGGACAAGGGGGAATGACTGTAAAATTGAAAGAGGGTAGATTTCGTTTAGCTGTTAGGAAGAAATTCTTCACTATGAGAGTGGTGAGGCACCAGAACAGATTGCCCAGAGAAGCTATCTGCCCTGTCCTTGGTAATGTTCAAGGCTGGATGGGGCTTTGACCCACCTGGTCTAGTGGAAGGTGTTCCCTGTCTGTAGTGGGAAGATTGGTTTAGATTGGCAAGGACCTTAAAGACCATTTAATTCCATTCTGTGATTCTATGATAGGAAATATGGAACAACACCCGAGTGTTTCTCAGTATAGGAGGACTACTACTGAATAATTTGTGGTGTGTGTTTTTACCGCATTAGCTGCTCTGCTTTACTTGTTTGTGAACGTAAGGCGTTGGTGGTACATGCTGCAGAATTACAAGCCGTAAGAGACAATGTTAGGTTACAAACAAAAATACAGTTTATGTACTTCAGAAGAGTAATCTGTAGATCCTTTTCTATGTGTCCGTATTTTATGAACATTTTGAGAATACATCCCTGTGTGTGTTGCTTTTCCTTATGGGTAAACTATGCCACATCTTTATTTAACTAGTGAGAGAGTATGGAGAGGCAGTAGGACAAGAGACAACAAACACAAGTTGCAACAAGGGAAATTCCAATGAGATATCAGGGGAAAATTTTCAGTGTGAGAAGAGTCAGATGTTAGGACAGGCTACCCAGGGAGGTTGGGATGTCATTGTAGATATTCAGAACTCAGCTGGACAAGCCTCTGAGCAGCCCAAGTCAATTTGTTCCTGTTTTATTGGGGAAATAACACCAGGAGAACAGAAGTCCCTTCCAGATAATATTATTCTGTGATTCTGCTGTAAAAAGTCAGTGAAAATTCAAGTGAAAACAGGAGAAGAAATGCTTTGGATATTACTTCATGAATACAACAGCAATTTTAGCTTGAGTTTTAACGACTTTTTTTTCCCCTTTAATATTACAATTAGGAGGAAATTCCTCCACTGAAGAGGAAATTGACAAAATTTTCGCCACAGAATTACTAGGGTTGGAAGGCATCTTTGGAAATCATCTAGTCTATTTCCCATCCCAAGGCAGGGTTACCTAGAGCAGATCAACACAGGAATGTATCCAGGTGGGTTTTGAATGTCTCCAGCCAAGGAGACTCTACAGTCTTCATGGGCAGCCTGTTCCAGTGCTCTACCACTTCTTGTATTTTAGTTCATGTCCATTGCTCCTCATCCTGTCACTGGGCAACATGGAGAAGAGCCTGGCACCATCCTCTTGACACCCACCCTTGAGATATTTATATGCATTAATGATGTTCCCTCTCAGTCTTTTCTTTTCTGGACTAAAAAGGCACAGCTCATGCTGGTAGATTCTGTTTGCAATTGATTGGGGTTTTAGTGGGATTAAACACAATCTCAGGTTTCCAGAGGAACATTTTTGTCAATTTTTAAAGTTTTCATCTTCTTCAGGGGTAGATGTTGCTTAGCTTGGGTGAAAATAGAATGCGAGAAACACAGGGTTACTGAGCTTCTCCCTTTGTGGCCTTTTGACTGCTTTTGAGGGCTGGGGGAAATCAAACTAGGATCTACTACCCTAACCACTCTAGCCAGCAGTTGCACGTCTGCTGGAAAACCTTCTGAGGCCTGCAGATGAAAGGCTTGGAAACCACTGCGTCTTGGAGAATGGGTCATGATAATTTTTTCGAGGTGCTCAGCAAGAGCAGAAAAGCCTTTGTTGTGTGTGCCTGAACATGATGAGCCTCTGGGGATGGAGTGCAGTCTTACTGAAAATGTTTTGGGGTTCTTTTGAAGTGTAGAATTCTCACAGGAGAAAGTAGACAGATCTATTAATCTCTGCTAATGAACTTCTGCACTTGTTATATGAATTAGTATAAGATTTTCCTTTCTGTGCCTGAGTGACCTGGGATGTTAGGGAGATACAGATTTGGCTAACATCTGGCACCAGGCTAGTGGCTGACAGGGAAGCAGAGTCCTTGTGGCTGGAGTCCTAGTACCCACTAAGCAGGTGGTGCTGCTGCCTCTGCATACAAGTGGGATATACTTCGGGTATTAAGGTGTCTGTTTGCATGCAACTTTATGAAGTTACTTTGTACTTCCTTCTTCCTTGGGATGCAGTTTCATTTGGATTGTCAAAGTTGATCCACATGGGTGACATTGCTGAACATTTTATTTTTTAATATTTAGAGTGGTGCGTACTCCTTGAGGTATCCAGCTGGGATGGCTTTCAAATTAGTAACTTTTTTTTTTTGTAACTAGGAGGCTTATTGTCTTCCAGGGAGCTAACAGAGCAACTTGGAGGAATGGATATTGAGCATCCTGCCCTGCTAACTACCAAAGCCATACATGTAAATGTGTGTTTTATGCAGCAGCTGGAAGTGTCATGGTGTTAAAAAAGAAACAAACCAAAACCAAACAAACCAAACAACTTTTTTCCTCCCTGAAGCCACAGATTCAGTGTACAAGCAACTCTTTCCTTGTAGTCCTTCCAACCCACAATTTATGGTGTTGAAATTTACATCTCCAAACAAAAATGAGCACTTAGTTTGTAAACCGGGTTTTCAGTGTGTGAATTTTGCAGTTGCCCTCATTGTATTTAAATCTACAGAAAGCAAGGAGTAGCCTAAAGGGAGTACTGATTTTTCTATTTTGTGCCCTCCATAGTGTGGGAGGGGTCACCTTGTCTGACTTGAAAGTTTTTGTTTACATTTGCAAGTTTCAGTGCATTACTCATGCTTATTTATGTTATTGTGAGGGAAATGCTTAGATTTTTTTTTTTTAACCTTAGAACTTGAAAGGAAGTTTCTGAGCAACAACGCAAAACTTAAGTAGTGGTCTGGACAGAAATCACACCTGCATCAGGCAGGTGTGTGCATAGAAGAAAATCAAGACTGTGAAAACACTTGGTTTGAAAAAGTTTCATTTTTTTTATTAAGATTGCATCATATGCTGTGGAGGAGGTATACATTTATTTTCAAAGGAATGAAGTGTGAACATTTGCTGGTTCTATTAACTTTCCTTTGGAGGTGGGGAAGACAAATGTTTTTGAATTCTGAGTTTTCAGAATATTCAAACTATTAGTAATTTTTCTCTCCCAGACCAGCTTCTCTGGTGTCTTGTCCATATATGCCTCTTTTTGCTTGGTTGCCACACTGATTGGAGAGAATCTTGGAAAAACATTATGGCAGTTTGTAGGGTAGACAATAGCTATATTCAGTATTTCCACTTCACATCGCCATCTCTTCTCTTTTATACCGGAGTCATCCCAAGCAAATGAGAGTAGAGTGGTAGCTATGAGGCTGTGTTTTGTTGTTTATCCTGTTCTGACTTCCAGCTCACAGTAATTCAGAGTGCAGAAGGTCTGTGGAAAGCTGATGGTTTCTGCTGTCTGTTCGGGATGTGGCTCACAGTGACACGGCTCAAGTTTCACACTGTAGTCATCCCGTCAGGAGGGATCTATAGAGTCCTGGTTTTCAGCATGAAATTATTGGGGAAGGCATAGACATATGTGGGTTATTTCTAAAGAATCTGTGAAAGATACTTAAAAGTGCATCTGTTGCCAGTAGGCTTAAGTTTGCTGTATGGGGGTGCATACCAGTCCTGGACCGTCCATGAGTTCCAAAAAACAGGAAGGTTTAAAAACTGCAGGCTTTCCAGTAATGAACTGCAGTATTGGGATTTGCACAAATGAGGTCTTGCTCGTTGATTCTGCCAAGGTAATCCTGGCTCACTAATTGAAAACCAACTCCAGCAGTGGAAGGAAGTGAGAAGAGTCTTCCCTTAGATGAGTAAGACACAAATAGTAAATCTTGGACAGCCCAGTGGCTTTTGGGGAATGCACTAGGGACTCCACTCCCCTGCAACTGCAGTGGTTTTGCATTGCTTCATTCTTCCTTGCTTTGACTTGATATATACACGCTTCAAATTATGGAAATGAGAATTTGCAAGGGCCAGTAGCAACCCTCTAATGGCTCATAAAAACATAAAACCTTTGGATCTTCAGTATTTGCCATGCAAACTTGTTGTTTGTGTCAATTAAAACGTTTCCCCTGTTGAACTTGCCAGGAGCACATACAAGTGCACTGGTTTGATTGCATGTGAAAGTTGCCTGTGCTGTGGTTTTCTATGCAGGACAAAAGTCTTAAGTGCCCACTTGTGTGTCCTCAAACAATTGCTGTGTTGCTCTCCCTCTTCATGATGCTGGAAGTTCTCAATATTTTGGCCAAGAAGGGCTTGATAGCTTTAAAGTTGTCAGAGCAACAGTTGTGTTTATTTTGGGCACATGAGGGAATAAAATCATTCAAGAAAGAAACAGAAAGAAATCTGAGTATTTGCGGAGGCTGTTACAAAAATATTCAAAATATTTAAAACTAAACTGCAACTGAAACTTTATTTAAGTCAAGGTAGTATGAATTTGCTTTATTTTGGTAGGGTGTTGTGGTTGAATTTTTTTGTTTGGTTGGTTTTGTTTTCTTTTTTCCCTGACCTATCTGACTTTTTCCTGTTAACCTGTTAAGAGAGGGGAAAAAAAGAAAACCTGACTATCCAAAGAAAACAGTTAAAGTAAATGTCAGTGTTTTGTATGCAAAAAATTTTATAAGCTGTAGAAGGGAGGGACAACAGTAGGGGTTTTGGGTTTCTTGAGAGGGATTGGTTGAGGGTTTTATTCTGGTAATACTGCATTTATATATAGGTTGATGTAAAGCACAGAATTCTTCAGGGTAAGCTTTTCTAAAATATAGAAGCACCTACCATGCTTTGTTTTTGCAGGTAGACATCATGCTGCCTTTACACGGCCAAAAAGTGTTGTCTCATCCAGTTTTGTTTTGCACATGCATGGATCAGGAATCCTTTACAGTTTTGAAGGTCCTTCAGGTGTGTGAGTAGGAGAAACACACTCAAGGAGAGACAATCGGGTCTGTAGGTGACGCTGACTATGGTGATGCAGTACCCATTTCTGAGATGCCTAAGCCTTTAAAAAGGCATGGGTTGTGTTCTTATTGACAAGTATTTTTTCTTATTGCTCTCAAAAGAGAGAGCTCTTCTGTACCCTGAAGCATTTTGATTTTGGTCTGACTTCTCAAAGGCTTATTTAGTTGAAAAACACGTGAAATTAATTACATTTCAAAATTCATTAACATTGTAGGGGACTGAAAGATCAGTTTAGAAGCTGCATCCTAAAAGTCTTGAAAAGAGATGGTCTGAACCTAAATCACAAGGCTGTAGCTGTATTCTTGTTAATTAACTCATTTTACTGTTGTGAAAACCATACATATTATCTTTTAGATAAAATATATTTGGGCTTCCATTTAGGTTACTAAATTCTCAAGTTATAAGTGAGCTTCTTTGAGAGACAAAAAAGGAACCTCATCTCCAAGCAGCTTTTGTTGAAAGACTGCTCATCACTCACAGCTTGTCTGATGATAAGATTAACAAAGCTTTGCCGAACACAAGGTGATGTCAGGAAATACTGTTGAGAACCAGAATGCACCTAATTTTATGACCAAGGTCATAAAACTCAAGCCTTTTCCTTTCAAAAAGATTTAGTGGTCTCTGGACTACATTTTGATGGCTGGCTAAAACACTCTGTACAGTGAAGTCATAGCAAAAAATGCTTGTGTGAATGTGTTGTGCTAATATTCTAAATATATTTGGAAAATCGGATGGCATTTATTCAGGGATGTATTTTCTGCTTCCAAAATCACACTCCAGTCTGGGAATCAAGAATTGCATAGAGGCATGTGTGTACATGTTTCTTTTTCGTATTGTCCACCTTGTCATTTGACAAGGGATTTAAAGGATTCAGTCCCTGATGAGAGGGAATATTACTACAGCTTTTTTAAAAAATTATTTTTGGTTTACTTTCAGGTTATGTGGCCATGTGGTATATACACCTGTGAGAAAACAAATCTGCTGGTTAAATGGGATGTTTCACTTGGGCCAGAGGAGATGAGAGAGGCTTCAGTTCCCTGCCCTGACAGACTCATGTGACATTGAACAAATTGTGTATTAATTCCCTCTAAACCCCTTTTGTCCAAATGACATTTTGAAGATTAATGTGGGACAGAGTAGAATAGTCTGAGATACTGTGGTGGTCATAGCCACAGAAATAGTGAGAGGAAAAAGGTGCTTTTGATAAACCCTTTTGTTGCGGACAGGTTTGGGCTGTGTCAGAGAGATAAGGCAGACAGTGTTAGAAGGGAGCTCCTGTGTTGACTCAGGCAAAGTCAGTGGTCCAGCTGCTCTTCTTTCAAGGGTGTCACCACTGTTGGCTATCACAGTCTCTGTTCAGTTTTACTTCAGGAGTTATTATATTTGGTTTCCAGAGACTCATGAAAGGGCTTCAATTTTTTAGATATGTCCTAATTTAGAAGACTTGATGTCCACAGAAGTTAACAAATCATTCATTTCTAGTTTCCCTGGGTGCTGCTTGGACTTGATTAATGAAAATGCAGTTTCTTGAACCTTGTTCATCCCGAGTGAATGGCAAGCACTTAATTCTCCATTGGAGAGTAGTCGGCCAAAAGAAATTGACTGTTATGAGGCAAAAAGTGTTTGTTGCAGTGATTCTCATGTTTTCATACAAAATTAGGGAGAAGGAAGGTTGCTTTTGCTTGGTGTTTTACAGAGACTGATAAACATTCAAGGGTGCTAGATTGAGACTCTGTAGCAAAGACTTCTACAGAAGCTACGCCACTTTATGTGGGGAAACTAAAGGCTATCTAATTTTTCCCCCTTTACCTCTAATAAAGGTTTGAGATTAAGATTTGTGCTGGCTCTCCTGCACTGATTCCTGATAAAAACTGTTTTGAAATCAGTAGTGCATGTCAAAATCACCAGTGACAGGAAGTGGAAGTTCTTTGTTATTTAAGCACAGGGCTCTTTTAGCAAAATTTGTGGAACATATGATGAAGGTATAACAGAGGGAACTGGATTTTACTCGATTTTTGGCAGGAACATTCTATAAAATGGTTGAGCAGGTATCCTTTTTTTACCCAGTTTCCAGATGGTAACTGGTCCTTTCTCTCCCATCATTTAAATTCTTGTTAATAGAAAGTGTGTCTGCTGTTTCTTGTGTCTAGCAAAAATCTGGCATTACTGAAATTTCTTGACTATTTTGTATGATAATCACCACTTTCTTTGGACATAAATTTTGAGCACTTCAGGAAGCCCTTTCTGGGTTGTTTTCTTAGTTTTATGTGCAAGTATTTGAACATTGTTAGCTTCTGGCTCCTGTAACCTATTCAAAAAGAGCTGGATGTTTTGTTTTTGTAGTTGTCCCTCTCTGCAAAGACAAGTTTTCAGGTAAGATATAAGAGTTTCTTTCATCTTGGACTGGACAAACAAGTCTGTTGTAGGGGTTTTTTTAAGTTGTGACTTTGCACCTGCTGCTGACCCCCTGTGAGCTCTGTTTTAAATTGCAGTGGTGTGAAAGAAAGCCCTGTGTTTCCTCTGTTACAGGTACACCCAAGCGGGTCAATAGCCACTCTGTGTGCTCACGTGAGTGTGTGTGAAATGCACTTACAAAAATCAACTGCTGCATTGTTATACAGGGCAGGTAACTTTTGAGAATGTTTGTGTTTGGATTATGTCTCCTGAAGAACTGGGGCTGGGGAGAGGTCCTTCTCTCCCCCTTCTGTGCTGGTGTTGGGGTTTTTGGACCAGTAAGTTTTGGAGCTAGGGCTTGCAAAGGTCTAGGTGCTGCTCATTCATACCATGGGGGCAGGGAAGACAAGAACCCTTTTGAAATTGTCAAGAATTAAGTTCCTCTTGGAATCTTGCTATAAGATTCATGGTCCTCTCAGATATCTGTCTTCTTTTCCTATCTCATCAGTGAGGGGGGAGAACCATTTCCAGGCCATTACAATTTATTACAGACATAATACAAGCAGGATCAGCCCTTTTTGGAGATGTCAGTTGTCTGTAGCCTGTTGACATTAACTTAGAAGGGAGCACCAAGCTTGGGTAGGCTGCCAAGCAGCAGTGGTGCTTGCCTGCAAGACCTGGTCTGACTGGTACAGCAGTGGTTCCTCAAGCTTTTAGCTTGTGATTTTTTCTTTTTTTAAGTTTTCAAGTGAAAGCTGTGGAAAGGGATGACATGATTTTTTTTCCACCAAGAAATGTTTCCTCATCGTTACTGGTGAGCAGGCAAGTAGATTTTCAAACATAACTTGTGTTTATATAATGAGGCATTTGTTTTTCTTTGTTTTAGAATCTGGGTTAGAGGATGTTTGGAGACTGGAGGGGTGGATGGGAAGTGGAGAGCAATTATTTGACTGAAATTTATTTTACTCTTTTGCTCTTTAGAGCTGCACTGAGGGAATCAGACCCTGTTGTGTTGAAAATGGATGTTTGGCTTTGTTTGTAAGCATGCAAGCACAGTGATTAGGTTTGTGTTACGGTTTCTGAGTACTAATGCCTTAGAAATAGACATTTGGATGCTTGCCAAGGCTTGCTACTTATCATACTTAATGATTCAGAGTAGAAGTCATCAGGAGACTGGGAAGGAGATCATAGTGCCTGTGCCTATTTGAGTGAAGAAGCAGTACATCTCTGCCATAAGTAAATAGTATGTTTCAGCACCCCTGAGAGTGTTTATTTTAAAACCTCTGCTGATCAAGTGGATGGTTGGTTCAGTTTAATGTAGCTGCCCCAGAGAGAGGATGCCAGCGCAACGCTGTACTCTTAACAATGTTACTGCTAGCAAGTGACAGGTCTGGGGGATGAGCTGCTGGTGCCTGGATTAACAGTTGCTAGTCAATGTGATTTATTATTTCCTCTTCTTTCTCTCTCNCTGATGTGGAATGTCTTGGGTTTTTCTGGGAGAGGACTTGCTCCTTACAACTCTTCTTGTAGTTTAGTAATAGATGTTTCTAAAATACATAAAACAAAGTTGTTCGAAAAAGTGAATTTTTCTTAGATTTTGTCTAATTACTGCTGGAGACTATTGTGAAGCTTCTCTCATTGCTTGGCCTTTGAATGTAATGGCATATTTCTTTGGAGGAAATTTAGGTTTTCTCAAATATCTTTATGTGGTGTTTTAACCCAGATTTCAAGGCTTGCTTTTGAAATCCAAATTCCAGTTATGTGTCTTTTTACCTTGTAAAATGCCTTAAGATTTCAGAATTCTTGTGCTGATTAGAGCTTGCATTGTTTCTCTGAATGTTCTGGTTTTTTTTTTTTTTAATTCTATCCAGATTGTGAAGTTTTATGCTTTTCCTCCATGGCAGTGTCTTGTGTTGAAATGGGCATGAGTCCTGAAGGGGTTGGGGCATGGGAAGCCTTATGACATTGTTTCAGAAAGGGTTTGAGAATTATCTCACAATATACAAGTTTTGGGTTGGTTTTCAGAAGGTACAGTAATTTTGTGAGTGCTTACAGTAATCAGTTAATGTTTATGCCTCTGTTTATCTCATGGCAGTTAGGAGGAGATTACATCAATATTGGCCATACTTAATGCTGTCTTTTTGTTCTCTTATTGTCTTCTAAGAACCTCTTTTTCCTTCTGTTCTCTTTGTATTTACTGGTAGTCTCCCAGTCATTTTGTTACTCTGTTCCTATATAACCCCAAACCATGCTTAGCAGATAGTGATTTCCCAATCATGAATTGCTGGTGGTCCTCTTTCTTCAGGGGCTTACATCATAGAGCAAATATTCTTGCCTCTTTTGCTGGCCTACATATAGAGAAGAGCCACCCGAATCTCTGCACTACAATCAGAAAAAAATGGGATCTGAGGAGAAGTGTCTCATAAGCAGTCCATGCTTTTGCATTCTTAAAAGGTAAGGAAAAATGCTACTGAGATACTGTGAAATACACAGAAAAATCTTGGAGGTGCATTGGTGGACCTTCTCTGTACAAGTTTGATGAGATTACAGGTAGAAATTGCATTCAGACTGGCCAATACAGTGCCAAGAAGAGGTTGTTAAATAGGAGAACTATTGGGGGAGCAGGGGACAGAGAGGCATCTTGATTAGAAAAAGTTACACAAGATTTAGGCTGTGCATGACTTGTCTGTAAGACCTTTACTCCTTGTTTTAGAGGTTCCCTCTGAAGTCAGCAGGGAGAGACAGTGGCATCTCCAAAGACTTAACTCAGGCTTTTGATGTGTGTGATGGCAGAACCCCTGACTTAAGCACAGAGAAATGCTTGAAGTTTGGTGGGAAGGATCTGAGTTGTCATGGTACTTATTCTTAGAAATACTTGTTGATGATCAGTGGTAGGCTTCCAGAGAGAAGGAGGAGAAGGATGGGGAGGGGAGAGAGGAATGGGGGGTTACACTAGCAAGATTTTTAAATAGAGAAGTGATCGCTCTGTTAGCAGGTCATTGCAAGCTGAGTGCTTAGGATGCATAAATTAATGACTACATAACGCACTGGAAAAATAGCACCATGGGGGTATCTGAAGAAACTTGATGGGTGGACTTTGTGCCATGTTTGTTTCTCCCTATCTCTTGCAGTTCCATGGAAATTGTGTGCGACAAGAGCTTTGATATGATCTCAGATGTTGCAGCAGATATTGTAAGGCAAAGGCTGTGAAATTGCTGACTTCTCAGTTCCTTTCATGTCTGCAGCTGATTGTTCTTTTCCTAGCAGAACTCCCCATACAAATGTGCAGATTTCTTTTGTGTTGCCTGTTGGTAGATAGCACAATAAGTAAATCAGGGTGAATAACAAAACAGCAGAGCCTAAACCCTACCACCTGTTTATCTGAAGTTTTGTGGGGATTTTTGGTGAGGGGGGGTTGGTTTGGGGCTTTTTTTTTTTTTGAGGAGGATGATTGTTTTTGTGTAGTAAAGGTTTTCAGAAGTGTGATTAAGTGAAAGCTGAAATAGAAAATGCTTCATTCTCTAACTGTGAGATCTCTACTTTGCCTCACTATTAATGAGCAAAACCTATCACTTAATACCATCCATTCAATAAGATTTTTCTGGGGAGTCAGTCAAATTCAGTGTGAGTTATTTAGTCTTCTGATGAACAGCCTTACTTCATTAGGCCTGTTGCATTTTCCTGTCTAGTTTTGAATCTGATACTTGTCCCATCTAATCAATAAGGCAAATTTTGGCAAAGCTCTGTGAATTTTTATAGCTCAGCAGTTGTCTGTTTTTTGCACTGTGCTACATGGAAACAGCTGACAGCTTCAGTTCTTTTTCCTCTGCAACTCTTTGGTTATGAATTTCAGAAGCTGAAAGACTTTTAAATAACATATAGTATCTTTCACCTTCTGACCCCAGCTCAAATACAGCTGAGGCTGGCAGTAACTGGATCTTATTATTCCTGTGCTGAGGTGTTCAATTAGCTGTGTGCAGTAGGTTTCTTTAGGTGGTTGTGATACTGCCACCCTCATCTTAGCTCTGCTGGCTCAAGGATACTGTGTTGTTGTGCCAGTGTGAGAGTGTGTAGCACCAGTGGAGGATCCAATGGCTGTTACATGGTGGGGGTCCCAGTGGTCTGATGCGCTTTTCTCCCCTCTTTCTAAATGTGCTGTGGCTCTAGTGATGGTCTGTGTGCTTAGTGCAGGAGGGACTTGAGATTCAGAAAGATGTTAATGAGGGTTACAAAGGTTGGGGGTGGGAGGGGAGGCATGGACCCAGCTGTCCCCAAGATAAGAGCTGTGCTTGTGTGCTGAACTTCTTTGAATGAGGCTGCTGCATTGTTAGATTTGTTTGGAGCTATTGTGTCAATGATAAATTTATTATTTACAAAAAAAAGGCAAGCCTGAAATTTTCTGCTCAAGTGTCCTAAACAAAGAAATGTTTCCATCATCTGTATAAGAGGCTGCTAAGTGTCCTTCTTGCTTCCTCTTCACTCAATCACTACTGTCTGGAGAGTACAACTCTGTTTTTTTAATCCTCATGCCTCAGTTTTCATCTAGCATGTTAAAGAGGAAGATAATTATTAACACTTCTTATTTCATTTAAAGGGCACAAAGAGGTGACATGCCTTTGATTAATAGCAATATCAGGAACAGGGTTATGATTCTGTGCCCTCTTAGCAGGGCAGGGATTTTCCCAGAAACCTGTGTACCTGGTCCAACAAAACGCTGATGCTCAGCAACATGGAAACTCTCCTACTTGCCCTTACTTCAGCACTTGCCTACCTCTCCTGAATAGGTTGGTTTGAGTTTGTTCAGTGTGTGACCTTTATATCTGTACAGTGTTCTTGAAAAGTAATGGAGTTGCTTTTGAGGGGATTTCTGAGGCATAAGGTAGTTCAGGGAAATGTGAAAATGAGTCTACCAAACTGTGTGCTGCTTTGGCCCAGCAGAGCCTTCATCCAGCCCAGGCATAGAAACTTGTATTTTCCTGTCTTTAAGGGAGCAGCTTTTTAGAGTCTTTCATCACTCTGTTTCCCTCAGTAGGGAAGTCTGCTACTGCAGAACTGTATGTTGGGCTTGACACTCAAAATGACAAGGAAGCATGTGGGAAGGAGTGATAGCTGGGAAAAGAAAAAGTGGGGTGAGAGAAGCAGAGGTTGCTGGGCAAAACTTCCCTGATTTAAGCTTAGAAAAGCTTAAATGCTTTTAATGTATTCTGCTTAAAATGAGCTTGTGAGAGACAGGAATAGTACTGGGGAGCAGACAAGTGATAAGCGGCATGTTAAGGAACCTATTCCTATTGAAAGTATTTCTTGCTCCTTTCTGCAGCTGTCTTCAACACCTTTGTGGAATTTGCTCACCAAAGCCTCTACTGTGAGCAGAAAAAGTTGTATTTGTGGCATGAGTAGATGTTAAAACAGCTGTTTTATACAACCAACACAGTTCAAAAGCTGTATAGTCAACTTCAGAAATGTTTCCTTAACTACTTCGTCTCAAGGCAAAAATATTTTTAATACAAAGGAGTGCACAATGCAAGGGAGTTGATTTGTTCAGGCAAATTTTATCCATCTGTTAAGCTCTCTGGTTATTTTTAACTGAAATTTTACATCCACATTTTTACTTCATTCGGAGGTAACACTTGCATTGTATGAGAAGAATGACCAGAGAATTCACTCTTGTGCTCCAGCAGAATCATTACCATGCCACAGGCACAAAATAATTATGAAACCAAAGGCAGATCAGTTGAATGGCTGATGCTCTTGCAACATGATGGTTTTGGCTTAAAAGCCTGAAAACAGAAAATTTCCATACAGACTACTCTGGATTCACATCCAAGCTTGAGATCTAATTGTTGTGAGAACTAAATGTGGTGGTCTCAGGCAATTCCTTTGTGAATATGACCAACATCAAAGAAAATGAGAAACCCACACTTATTAAATATATATTTAACTCTGAGGTTGAAATGACAGGATTTGCTATTCAGCTAAATATAATATGTAAAGTGGCCCTGATTAAAAATATTTCCTTACTCATATTTTATAAATAACATCATAAGTATGTGTATACTTTCTCCAAGCACTCATTCTTCACTTCTGTTCTAGCCTGTTTGCACTCCTCATCTCTGACTGCACTGGGTCTGGTGAGGCATCTCTCCTATTTTCAATAAATCTTTTACCTGCTTTAGTGGCCAATGAATGGTTCATGGATTACAGAATGGGGAACCTTTAGTTCCTGATGACACATGAGCAGTGGAATTTCTTAGTGCAAACCTGTACGTTGCATTTGGTCCTATTGCATGGAGCCTTGTAATGTTGTGCCGGTCATAGCTATGGTTTGGCAAATGCTCCTGCTCAGCTGGGAAAGGAGGTGGGAGGCAAGAACAAGGAAGAGGAAAATTCTTTCACTTTCCTTCCTTCACGGTGTTTGTGGACACTTAAAACAAAGTAGCACTAATATGTTCAAACTCCTGAAGCTGCACTTATGAGTCAACCACAAAAAACAGCTTAAAGAAAGTATAAACTTGTGGAATGTTCTTTTGTGTTCTGTTGCATGCATTGCAATTTCCTTGAGAAAGAAAAAGACTTGCTTTACTGCCTTAAAAATCCTGGAAAGAAAAATAGTTTAGAATCGGGAAAGTGTATAGTTGGCCATGAAAGTCAGAGTTTGCATTGACAGTTCTTATGTTAATCTTAACAACTTCAATCTGTCTGTAATGCAAAAGTTAGAATCCTGCTTAGAATTATGGTTCAGCAGAGCCTGATACTTATTTTCTTTTTCTAGAAATAATAGTGTGTGACCAAAGTAGGGTTATTATACTGGCATATCTTGAAATTTGTTAGAATTTGCATTTCATTATTTAATATTATTTTATTTATGTAACTCTATCTTCTGTTTGTTTTATTTGGAGATCAGTCTGTAGTGCCATATTTTCTCTCTTAGGAGGAAGGCATGCTAGAGTTGTTTCATGAATAGTAATATTTTTCCTGCATGTGTTTTAGTGTAGCGGCAGTGCAGAGCTTAAATACTGTCTTATTACAGGACTCTTTCTGTTGGAAAAATAAGACATAGTCTCCTTCTGGAAAAAACAAGATCAGTAACACATGGGTGTGAATATAGAAATAATATTCCAGGTTACACATCGTTTTATCAACATGGTAAGGATGCCACTTTTCATGGATGACATGAACCTGAAGCACGTATAATAAATAGTTTAAACCTTTTCGACTTTCTTCCTTACCTTGCTTGTGAGAATTTGCGTCCTCCCAATAAAGTAAAAAGGAATAAGGAATGGATATAAAGAACTAAAACGCTTACCCCTGGATCTCCTTTATCCCTGAGGTTCGAAACTTACACAGTTTTGATGTTTCTCCTGCATCTGTGGTAATGGATAGCTATCATTGAGCAAGGATTGGAGTAGTTAATAAGTTCTGTGGATACAAACAGTTAAATAACCCAGTAGATTGAACCAAAATACTTTCTATTGTTACATACAAGTTTTTCTCAAGGTGGAAATGGCCAGGATGCCTATGAACATAGATACCAATGTACCTATGAAGAAACTGGTATGAGATGCTGTTGAAAGTAACTGATTTCTCTGGGAAACGAATGAATGAATGTGCTTTGTGCAATGAATGTCCCTTGTGCTTCCAACTTCTTAAATATTTCATAAGTTATTGCATGTGAACTCACTAATGACTTTCTGATAAGCTCTGTATTGAATTCACCCTGGGAGGAGTACAGAGACATTGAGCCTGCAAAGATGGGGTTAGGACAACCAGAGCCCACCTGCAGTTGAATCCAGCAAAGGAGGTGAAGAGGAACAAGAAGGGCTCCTGCAACCATATCAAAAGTAAGAGCAAGAAGAAAGGCCCTGCTGCTGAACAGGGCTTCAGAAAAAGCTGAGGTACTTAAAGCCACCTCAGCCTTTACTGGTGAGATTTGCCTTCAGAAATCCCAGGCAAGGAAGACGCATTGCCAGGGCCAGATTGTTCCTCTTAATACCCAGACTGACAGGACAGGAGACAGCAGTGACAGATTGAAATACAGCAATTCCACTGAAACATCAGAAAACCCTTTTCAAGTAGGGGTGATTGAACACTGGCACAGGTTTCCCCAGGGTACGCAGAACAATTCCTGATTGCCCTGGTCCAGCTGGCCCCACTCTGAGCAGGGGATTGGAGTGGACCAGAGGCTCTGCTGAGGTGTCTTTCTGCTCCACTGTGCAGTGGCAGTGTGTGTCTGGGATTTCATGGCGTGTGCTGTCCTTTTAGAAACTTTAGGAGTAGGAATGAAAGGTCAACTGTAGTGTAAAGCATGGAAAAAATGTGATGGGCTTGATAGACATGTTGCTGATTAGTGGCAGTTCTAGGAACAGAGGTTGGGTCCTAGTATCAGTCTCAGTGTAAAGGAGCCTGATATGACTAAATTGCATGTCATATTTATGAATCACTTCTAAGACTTGAATTTTTTTTCCAGGAATCTGGAAGATTAATTTCTAGGAACTGATTAATTAACATGCAAGAACATAATTTTTGTGTTACAAAAGGAAAGGTAAACTACCAGGCTGCTAACTATAAGTTCAGACACTATTAATCTTACTTGCTAAGTAATAGGCTAGAAGGTGAAATATGCTGCTGCAAACTTTTCTTGATCATGGTGTCCTTTGTATAGGTTTTTTTTAGTGGCTGTGTGAAATCCACCTGCTGTCTTGCATCGTGTCATTCTCAAGGAAGGCTATAGCAAGTGGCTAAAGAGAAAAATAAATAGTGACTTCAGTAAAAAAACATGAGTTTGCGTTATGCACAATGAAAGATCCTGTTGGACTTGAGCCTAGCAATCAGGAGAATATGTGCTTCTAACATACTGTAGCTGAAAACATTTAGAAATAGTGTTTTATTAGCTTCTGTATGTATTCTACAGAAATAAGTTTTTCCAAAAAGAGTCTTGGATGATGTCTGAGTGTGAGGGAGAAAAAGGATGGATAGCTAATCCAAGAGAGGATGTGTATGGTTGTGCTGGGAAGGGAATGCTCCTTAGCAGTGCTGGTTATCATTTACCACTTTTAGCACAATTGCTTTTTTTCCCCTTCGTGGTATGTTTTCCCTCTTGGGTCAGTAGGAGAGCAGTTTCTTAGAACAGGGAAGTAGTACAGTAAATCCATTGTGCCTCTAGGATGTATTAACTTCAAAAGATATGATGCCTCAGTCTCCTAGTGAAAGACAGAATCTAGCCTGCTTGTTTGTTGGGTTTTTTTCCCCCTCTTACTGCAATGTGATTTTTATCTTGCAAAGGCATGGTCTAATTCTTTCAAGTGAAAAATGTTGAAGCAGATTGGTTTCAATGAAATTGATACCTCTGGCAAGTTGGATCTAATTCAGATGGCTGTGCCAAGGATGGAAGTCCTGAAGCTTAAGGAGACAAAAGAAAACAAAGAATTTTTTCAATAAGAGCTTAACTTTAAAAAAAATAGAGCAAACTGAGCTTAAAATTACATGTGAATTAAGAGCTGTTGTGTTAATTTATTTACCAAGATGAGCAGCAATACTCTGAGATTTTCCTTCACTCCTATTTGGCACTGGTAAGCATTCCTATCTAAACGAAATTTTCTCGGTTTTTGCAGCACTTCTTCTGTTTGCTGGAGTGAAGGAAGAACAATTTGAATACTTGTGCATTCCTTTTCCTACAGTCCCCTGTTACTGTGTGTGTTAACTAGATCTTGTCAACTGGCAAAGAGAGTCAGAGGACGTTTTAAAGGAAACCTTTAAAGGGTCAAGACTGAAAGTATCAGGGCAGGCTCTGATATCTTTGTCGAACTTTAATGGATGCAGTGATGTTGCAAGTTGACAATTCGAGTAATTTAAGACATGGAATTGAGGTATGTAATTGCATTTAATTGATTTTTCTTAATTTTGCCCAGCTTTTTTCCTCAAGTATCTAAATAGATTTATAGAAGTCTTACTTATGATACTCTCCATGTAAACAGATACCAAATACTTTTAAAAAGTAAAGACCTAGCTTTCCATTCTCTGCATCTCTATCCACTGAATTGCCTACCGATTGCCTAAACCTCTGGAAGAATGGAATAGCAGGAAAAGGACAAACCAGCTAATAGTCACTTCTCACCCTTTAACATGGAGTCTGCTGCTGAATCACCACTGGATGAGAGGTGAAGGAATTCTGAAAAAAATCAATAGCCCAAAACTAGGAAACAAAGGAAAATAAAAAGGACTGAATACTTAAAAGATGTCTTGTGACCTTAGTGGAAGGGTAGCTGTCTGGTAAAATTTTAATCAAGTAGATTAAACAAGAGGGTAGCAATTTTCAGATAAGGGGCCCGTGTAACTTTCCTTTAAAGCATTTTGTCACACCTGGGAGTGGGGACACCCCCCCCCTCTGAGCTGCAGGCCATGCAAAATGTACATTACCTTTAACGGGATACATTGTCCTACTTAAGAATTGAATTAGAAGTTTTTCTGCTTTTTTCACTCCCTTTGATGCAAACCTAAGTTATATTAGTGGGTGATAGCACCCAGTCTGCAAGCACAAACCAGGCCAAGAGGGTCTCCTTGAGAAGGAGGGGGAGCTGTGGTACTGTACCTCTGCCCAGCAGCCGTTTAAAGCTGATGATTCTCTGCTCTAAAAATAAAAAGTGGCAATAAACATTGATACTGTAAAATGAATATTAAATCCTGCTTTATATTGTAGACTTGTATGCCATTTTTAAAAGGCTGTGCTTTGTTGCCCTCTGGAACTGTACAGACTTTTGCAAGTAAGAGGAACTTTTCCTCAAGTAACCTTTGGGTAAGAGTAGTTTCTCAGCACTTTGAGATGGCAACTTTGATACACTCACAATGAGCATTCCCTTACCCACTGTGTTTGCTTTTCTACCTTTTCTTGGGAAGGCAGGAGTGTAATCAATAGGACAAAGGATTTCTTCAGAAGTTGCTCTGTAAACTTAAAATTGCTCTACTTAATATACATACAGTACCTTATACTGTGACTTAGTTTCATTATTTTAAAAAATGCTGATGGGACTTCTTGTTACATGTAGGAGTTTGGTGGGGTTTTTTTTAATTGGTTGTGCCATAGTTGATTGTAATTTCCATACACACTGAACGGAGAAGTTTGAAGTTGAAAATCTAAATAATGAGAGCAATGTTGTAGAAGCAGTGCTTATCAGCACTAATGCTAAAAACCTAGCACCAGTATCCTAAAAAGAATGTTTGAGATGAGAAAGAGGAAAGGGTCTCAATGTATATAATGTTCATAATTATTAAATACAAAGTAAACTTAATTAAATGTAAGCTTTGGTTTTAGATAGACAAGAATTTACAACAAGGTACCTTTCATAGCTGTAGGGAAGAATGAGAAATTACTGGAGTTTTAAGCTTATTTCCGTTAGGGTGCTATTCCCTGCACCACATGAACAAGTATCTAGAGAAACAACTATGAATCAAAATGTATTCCAAAAAGTTTAGCAGAGTTTAAAGCTCCAAGGAGGAGTGTTTGAAATTGTAGGAATTTTTGAATCTCTTGCTGTTCTGTTAAAGAAATAATTTGAATCTTGGATCTTCATTTGAATCTGGCTCTCTGAAAGTAAATATCAATATGGTCAATTTCAAAATATATTGAAATTGTCATCACGTAGTTGACAGTGACTACTAACAGTTAAGAAAACCCCATGATCTAAAGAGAACAAATAACTACTGCTTACTGTTGGCCTCTCATCAAAATCCTTCTCTCTCTCAAAAATGCAGCTGACTGTAGCTGCCAGCTAACGTACAAACAGAACCGAGAGAGGGAACAGCTGCGCTCTGCAAAACAGCAGAGCTCAAAGGCAGCAGCACCCGCCTCAGCTCCTCTGGTATTTGGTTTCAGGCTAGAATTATATATTTTGGGATACTTTTATATATGTGCATAAGCTTTTTTAGGGGATCTGTAGGATTATGGATTTCTCAAAAAGGAAAAAAAAAGTAGCAGCATGTTGATTAAGAGTAACTTCATCGCCTTTTTTCTTACCTTTGTACTTTTAACATTTCTTACAAATTTCTGTAGCAGTCAGTGTTTGTTGAATAGGGTTTGTAGGTCCAGTATTATGCAGACAGCATCTCTGAACCTACTTGATGAGTGCATGTTGGCTTAAAAGGTCCTATGCCTGATTCACCTGGATTTTGAGGAATACCATCTAGAAATAGGTGGCAGGTACCTAATAAAAATAATTCTGCTTGGTGGGCTTCTATGTTGTGGGAAGTGGGACCCCCTCATTAGAGAGCAAATAGTGTATGTCATGCTTCAGGTGGGACTGGAGCTGAACCTTCATGTGACGGGTATAAAACAAGATAGCAAGTGGTGGCTAAAATTAGGTCAATTACACTAACAGAAAAAAACCTAAACTGGTGAGTATGAAGAGTGGTAAGTATGAAGGTGTGCATTCATGCAGCTTTTTGTGTGCATTGTGGTGTGTCAAATATCATTCTGTATCTCACTGAAACACACATAGAGCTTGTTATGGGGAAGCAAATCTGTTAGGCACTGGAAGCCTTTGACTAACTGTGTTCTAGTGAATGTAAATTCAATATTACCGTAAAATCAAACTCCAGTGAATCTTTAAGTGGCTCTAGGTTTTTGTGTAGTAAAATGTCCTTCACTTGCTACTGAGAACAGAAGCATTTTGTCTCTATTGCTATTGTATGTTTTTCTTCAGATGACACAGGACAGAGTATCTTATTTTTGAACTCCATAAAAATAAACCTTAATGCTTTGTTTGCTTCAAGCCAGAAGAGCCTTTATTTCCTGTTTGTTATGGTTTAGCAAATGGACTGTATTTTTGAAAGGGTGTAACACTTGTATTTTCTAGGTAATATGAATATAATTTTTTACTCAGGGGGAAAAAAAAAAGTGTATTGTTTTGATTTCCTAAGAGGTAACTTGTTTCTGGGTTCATGTTACAAAATTCTGCTTTACTGAGAGAGTAGGCTTTACTCTTCCTAGGGAGCATATGGTGTGTTGTTTTCTGCATAAAACCTGGTAATTTTCAAGGGCAAGACAATTGCAGCTTGTTTGCTGTTTTTAGAAACTTGGGTGTTGCTGTTGCCAAGCATACAAAGTAATCTTGTACATTGGCTTTTCTTGGGGACACTAACATGGAACCAGAATCTGTCTGCTCCTTCACTGACATATTGCTTATGGGAAGTATTTTCTTTCTGGGAGGGTGACAGGCGAAGTCTGTCCCCAGCCTTGCTGCACTGGATCCTTCACCTCAGCTGGCTGTGGGGCACCCGGTGGTCAGAACAGTGGACCTCATCACAGAGTATAGTTTTAAGTACATTTTGGCTGACCGAAGACATTTAAGGTCCCCCACAGATGGACAAGTAGTGTTAATTTGGTCGTTGCTAATAAATCTTTCAAGGGATATGTAAAAAATAGACGTCCAGGTTTAGTAATGACTTCTGTGAACATTGATGCATTAGTAAACTTAATCAAAAGTGTATTTCAATTGATAGTGTTCTAAATGAGTCTTCTGAGAGCACAATTAATGGTAGTTTGGGACAAAATGAATACTTAAGGTAAAATTGCTTTTAATTAGCACCATCATTTGTGCTTGCAATGATGTTGGATTTGCAACATTTGATAGTTAGGAAGAGAGGAAAAAAACAATTAAAACTAGTAAATTACAAAACTAGTAATTTGTTTTTAGCATTATGCCTCATAGGAAATTTATATTTATTATATTAATACAGAAGGTGCTTCTCTGAAGAAAGAAAATGAATAAGTGTTTTTCTTTGAATTCTAGTCATGGGGGGGAAAAAAAAGAACCTGACTACTGTCCGCTTCTAGTTTTTTGTGAAAAGCATTTAAAAATGTTATAATGGCAGGTGCAGTGGTAAAAGTTACACTGAAGCAAAGTTGAAGGAAAAAGAAAAGAGAAGGTTGGCAGTAGCAAGATAAAACTTTGAAGGTTTTCAGAAATTACAGCATTTTAGCTTTATTCATATTTTAGTTCAGATTCTTTGTTTTCTGTTATTTCAGTGTTTTGAACTGTAGTGACTTGGGAATTTTGTCTGTTCTTGGGTTTTAGTATGCACTCAGTTGTTTTTTTCTGACATTCTGGAAGTTGGATAGCTCCTGGGCTAGGTACATCTTTGACAAATTAGAAAGCTCTTTAGTCTTGTGAAATGATATCAATAATGTAATACAGATTTTTGTGGTAAAGCTTCTAGTAATACCAAACAGCTGGAAAAAATTATGGATGTTTTAAAACCAGAATAAACATAGCAAAATATTGTTTTGGACATGCTGTGCAGTGTGTTCTGGTAATTGTGGGCCATGTCCTGGTCATGGTGGCTGGTGAACATCTCCTGTAGAGCTGGAAGAACAGTGATGGGTGCCAAGGTCAGTCAGCTTCCCTTGGAGTATACCTGTGGAGTGTGTTGGACTCAGGTTGCTGTCAGAGCTACGATTTCTCTGATGGTGCCAATGACTCACTTGGGAATGGTGTAATCAGTGTTATCTGTTAAAATACTGAGTTGTTAGCTCACTAATACTAATTGGATGGGTGCTGAATAATTTTTGCAGACCACTGCAGAATGACAGGAGATGCCATTGTAGGCTGTGTGTAGTTCTTCCTCTGTTGAATGCTACCATGAACATTGAAAATGTCTTGAAGGCTGTGGGAGGAAATACACGAGGTCTTTGTGTGTTAATGACCAGAAGATGTTTGTTCAGTCTTGCCAACAGCAGACCTAAGCTACATGCAGAATCCTGGCCTCTCTACAAAACAGCTTGTGGCTCTTCTGTGAGGTTTCCAGTCTGTTTTGGGCTCTGACTGAGAGGATGGACAGCCAGCCAGCGCCTGTCACAATGGCACTGACTGCATTTGGACCAGTACCCCATAGCTCTACATCATCTTTTTTGGGGGTGTGTGACAATAAGTTGTTGTATATTGCAGTGAGTTTAGAAGCTGCTGGCAAGGTCCTTAGGGTGTGGGGGCTGAAGAGGATGCTGTGTCATCCAACACCTGGATGCCTGTACCAGTCCTGAAACACACCAGGCATGTGGGGTCTTCCTTCCTATCCCAAGTCATGGATTACCAGTGGCAAACTAACAAGGAGCTGAACAGATTTGCTGGGTAACGTTGTGAGATGTGGAATAAACCATGTGCTGGCTAAATATAGAATATGTAAACTGTGTTTACTTACATTTAACTTTGAATTTCGATGCAGATGTTGGGAATGAATTTTCTAAACAAATAATCTCCTCCTTGTCAAAAGGCAAGAGATTGGCTTTGATTATGATACCAGATCCCACATGTCCTAGCTGGTTTCATCATGTTGCTTCAAATTGTGTTAACACCTGAATGCAAAAAGAAATGTTTTCTCGATTTTATTTTTAATTTTTTTGTGATGATAATAAAACTGGGAATTTAAAATTCAACAAGTCTGTTACATTGAATGACTGAGCCCATTTTGAAAAACTTGAAAATGACATTTACAAAAGCTGGAGATGATAAATGAATTTGAGTTTTGGAGACGCTTTTTTAGGTTTGTAAAACCTGATCACAGCAGGTTTCTTGATTTGAGTACTGCCAAGTTCCCTTGGAGGGCTGTCTTTGTCTTTTGAACTTTGCAGATGTCAGATATTTGTAGTGCATTATATGGAAGCATTGAAAATATGTGCATCAAATGGTAGTTTTATGGAAGCATTTGTAGCATAGGCTAAGAGTGAAAGCAATGTTCTGTCATGTGCATCTGCCTAGACGCCAAAAACCTTTGCAATATTGTGGTTAAGATGTTTTGTTTCAATTTTTTTCCCTGGTGTGTTAGGGCTGTTGACATTTTAGGAATTTTTGTGGCAACAGTTCAGTGGAGGAAAACATTAGAGGCTTGGGATGGGGGAGACAACCCATGTTTTATATTTTATATATACCTCTACTACTGCATATATTTGGTATGCTGTTTAAAATAACTTACCCTTATTTTCCCTTTCGATAAGCATATGGGCTAAGCTGTTTGTTTTTGAATAGTAAGCCACACTGTGGTGGTTCTAGATCTGTAATTACTGGAAAGTCTCTGAACAATCAAACCTACTCTTTTGGCATTGCCTGAATTGGACAGAAATAAGCAGCTTTTAATAGCACACATCAGCAAACCTGTCTTGTTCAGAAGTTGTTGACTTTGTCTTCTTACACTTGAATTCTAAAATTCAGCTGAGGTTTCAAGATGGTGTGGCATAATTTGATGGCAACATGAGGGTTATTTTTTTCTGTTTTGGTTCTTGAGTTGTCATGAGTAGAAAGTTAGAAATAAGTAAAAGAAAACTCTAATGCTGAACCATTGCCAAATTTGATTGGTATTGTCAATGGCATAAAACAAGGTGCTGTGTTTGAAGAGACTTTTCACCCCTCTCATGGGGACGGTGGCCATCAGCAAGTATGGAAGCCACTGTTCATCAGAAGTCTACACGCTTGTAATGTCTTCTTGATACAAGTGACTTTTTTCTATTTTTTTCTTAATTGCTGATCACCATGCATTATTTACAGATTGAAAGTAATTGAGAGAGCACAAATTGAAGAGAAACTCGGTGATAAATATTTTCTAAGTATCTGAAGTAGGTTTTTTTGAAATGGAGATTAATGTCTGTAGCTCTGAGGCAACTCTTTGGTGCATTTTGTATGAATTGATCCTTCCATATTGTTTGAGCTGTTGGGGAAGGACTAGATTTATGTGTGTGATGGTTTTTTGTTGAGTCCCTGCTCTGTCTGTTTAGGTATAGGTGGAGCAGTAAACTGTGAACACTAGTGGCAACAGTAATAGTGGCGAAACTTTTTGAGGCACATCTTTTAACTCCTGGTGTTCCCTGAACAACAGCATGAGATTATGGAGGGAGTTGGATGGGGTGAGTGTAGCCCAGCAGCTGAAATCTCTGCCATTGTGTTTTCTTAAAAAAATATGATCCATAAACAAATCACCGTGTTATAAGAAGATATTAAGCTGTTGAAGAGCACCCAGAGCAAGGCAATGCAGATATCCGAGAGACTTGAGGGAAAGTCACATGGTGGGGATGGCTGAGGTCACTTGATCTCTTCAGCCTGGAGGAAACTGAAGGGAGACCTCATTGAAGTCTACTTCTTCCTTTTGGGGGGAAAAGGAGGGACAGACACTGATCTTTCTTCAGTGGTGCTCCAAGGAAATGGCCTGAGGCTGAGTCAGGGGGGCTTAAATTTGAGGTATCAAGTGGGGGTGGTTGGGCGCTGGAAGAGGTCGCAGCACCAGCCAGATTTCAAGAAGAGTTCAGACAATGCTCTCAGGCACAGGGTGTGACTCTTGTGGATAGAGCATGTGTAGGCCATGATCCTGATGGGTCCCTTCCAATTCAGCACATTCTGTGAAATAAAGCTTATAGGCTTGTTCCTAAATGCTCTGTTTGAGGATGCTTTTATGGAGACCAGCTTACTGGGGACAAAAATAACTAATGATATCAGGTAGGTTGTCCAGCTGCTAAACTGCAAGGACGAAATTGTAGAAGGCTATTTTAATCTTTCTCTTCAATGCAGCTAGAGATATGAGGGATGTAATACAGAAATCAAAGTTAGGAATACAGGAGGGTGAGACCCTACAATCCAATTCCCTACTACTGAAAGCAGTTATCTCCTATAATCAATTTAATAACTATTTTAAAACTAGGTATATTTGTTTACTTCTGCATTCTTACTGAAGACTTGTTACCAAACACTGCTCTGATGTTTAGAGAATTTTTCTCATACCTAACTGAAACTTTTTGGTCTGGCATCTTTATTTATCTTTGGTTTTGTGCCACAGTCGTCTTGTAACTCTTATTTCTATGAGCCTGTAAAAGCTAATGGAGCCCTTTGTCATTAAAAAAAAAAACAAAAAAAACAAAAACAAAAACAAAAAAAAAAAAGCAAACAAACAAAAAAAAAACCACACACAAAAAACCCACACCACCAACCAAAACACCACTTCTAGTTTCTGGCAAGACTTCCTCCTTTCCTCTGATGGTGCTGGTAACACCCCTTGCACCTGTTACAGGGTGAATTACTTCCAGGAAAAATGGACAATGCTACACAGTACTTTATATATAAACCTCACGCAAAGCTTAAATGGTCTTACTTCTTCCTTTTTCCACTGGACATAACTTTCCTGAGGCATACTATGTTCCTGTTTGCTATTTTTAACATTCATTATCATCTAGATAAGGACTTGTTGATCAACAATCTGTTGTTTCCAGGTGGAAAGCTCATGTGCTTTTAGAGAGGGTTTCCCAGTGTGAAGTTTTGTAGTTAGTTGCATCACATTTCTCAGCATTACCACAGCTCTCCATGGATCAAGATGTAATCCACCTCTGATGACAGTTCCTTCCTGCTTTGTGTCACCAGGGAGCATCATTATGGCGGTCCTAACCTTTGGAACAAAGTAATTACCAAAATTATGCCATTTTGATTATAGACTGCAGCATGTCCAAACTAAGGTGAGCAGCTTTTGGTTCTTACACAATTCAAAACTTCTTTTCTCTCTTTCTTGGGTAGAAAGAGCAGAGGGCCAAATTCTGTTGTGTTTTGGTTTGGTATTGATTTACAGTAAATACATGAAACTGTAACAATTTTGTATTCCTTTGAGTATCAGACAAACAAGTTCTTCCCTTTGAATTTGCTACTTCAGTTATTTCTAACTGCCAGTGTATTTGTAATATATGAACACACAAATGGAAATTGTGTAAGTCTGAGATGGATGACAGCAGGGAACACTCTTGAGATTACTCATTTGAACTAGGTACGTGCTGCCATTGCTTTTCCTCTCTGTTTCATCTGTATTTTCTGCCCTATACCTGAAGAAGCTCTGTGGCAGCTTTTGTGTCCAGTGTGTTCATTCCATAACCCTGGCAGAGCTCACAGGAAACCAAATTTGAGTTCAAAGGATGACATTCATGCATGGGTGGTTGCTCTGACTGGATCTTGAAAGATTTGTCAAGCCATTAGTTATTTATTTCTTAAGCAGAAACATGAAACACTATTTTTAAAATTTAATCATCACTGAACTACAAGTATTTAATTCTTTTCAAATTTATTTTTAAATATTGAAGTGCTTTTTTTATATTCCTTTAATGAAGTTTATAGTTTTGTAATCCACAATCTTAGAAGATGGTGATAAAAAGTAACTAAATGTTACTGAACTGAATGTTAGCAATACTTATCTGGTGTGGTGGTTTCTTTGTATGTTGTTGGATTTAGAGAAAGGATTGAAATGCTTTTTGCCTTACTGCACTGGAAAGTCTTCTTGTTAGTATGAAGCCATTTCAACAGTTGGTGTAAGATCTCTGAATTTGGTGATTTCATTTATGAATAAATACCACAAGTAAAATATTGGTGTGTTAGGTGTCAAGTGGTCATCTTTCCCTTTCCATGTACGAATTATAATGCATCTGACTCTGGATATTGTTGGTTGCCTTCAGAAGACTTTCAGAGAAACATATGGAGTCATTTATGTGAGATTTCAAAGTATCTTTCTTTTCATCATTAAAAAATGTGACATACTTCTAAACAATTGACCTCTGTCTCCTCCTATTTTTGTGTCTGCTGAATCAAATGAACTGTGCATGATGAGGATCAATGTTTCTCCCTCATAAAACCCATGAGATATGATATGTTATGGAAAAGGACTGCGCATCTGCAAGAGAAACTTCATGTAGAACTTTAACATGTGGGTGGTCTGTTTTCGCTCTTGGAGTTTTCCAAGGTTGCCAAAGTACCTGGGTGTTTATTGCAGAGGAAAGTTTTCTGATGTTTTCTTGTGCTGAAAATAGGAAGTGTTTGTCCCTGAATTTAGAGTTAGAGGGAGAACTAGGAGGAGTTTCATTCTGGGCCAAGAAAGCCCTGTTAAGGAAACTCAGAAGTATGTTTTGTGCAAGATTGGCCTAAATCACTCTAATTAGGATGCTGCCCTGGAATGACTGTATCAGTTCTTGTTCCGCCTGTTGAATTAAGCATGATAACGTGGCAATTGGCTGCTTGGAAAATAACATCTGCTGTTAGAAAACTTTCTAAAATGCCCTAAGTGTGTTTGGTTTGTTTTCTTACAGCAGTTGTTTTTATCTTAAATGACAAAAATGTTGTCTAGATGGTGGGAAGTATATGAATTGTTTTGAAAGACATAAGCAGTCTGCTCAGTACTACTGAAACTGAGCTGTAGGTTTGTCCCATCAGGTGCTCTTGCTTTCGTTCTGAACAGGGAATTAGACCAGCTGGCAGTGCCTTATCTGATGCAGAGAATTTTGTACTCCAGTAGGCAGAGAGTACAGTAGAGATTTAGTCTGTAAAATCCTTAAAGTGTTTGAGCATATGCAACTTTGGCTTTTGTGTACTTATGTGTTTCTCTTGCTTACTTGCATGTGGTGAGAAAGATTTAAACAGCAGTGAATCTGGATCAGAGGTGATGCTCCTGTCAAACAGTTGAAGGTCTCTGCTCTTGAAACAAGATTTTTTACTCTTTGCAATTTACTATTTCTTTGTTATCAGTTTTTCTATTTTTGTGTGGCAGAAAACGGAGGACTTTTGAGTGCAGTTACCTTTACTGCTAGTTCTCTAGAAAATGACTAATGTGTGAAGCCAGCAGAAAGCTCTTCTGCTATTAGTGTGCTGGTTGCAGTTGCTTATGAGGTAGGTCAAAGGGGCCCAAAGATAGACAAAAATGAGACACACATGTTGGGTTTTTCATAGTTAGGGGATTAGGTAAGAGTTACAATTGAAACAAAGTGGCAATAAACTGTGTCGCTTGCTGGAGTCCATCGGCTTGGGGTTTCATGTATGTGCCTAAAGGTCTTACTGCAGATTCAAATAATTTGCCTACAACATAGGGACTGTATAATAATGAAAGATAATATTTCCCGGCAGGAATAAAAATTTGAATCCTTTATTTAGAGAATACCTATTTCAATAAAAATGCTGTCACACTCTTGTGCTCCGGAGGGGAGGAAGAGATGTTTGAATTATCTGTTGCAGGAGAGAGCTCACAGATGGAAGAGGAGATGCTAGGAGACCAAGCTGCAGAGAATGTGACACTTGCCACTGTGACAGGTCCTCTCAGGAAGTGTGATGCCTTCTTTCCCTTCACACATCCTGTGTGCAGTCTTTGTTTACACAAGTGATTTTGGTTGTACTGACAGCTCACCCTGCGGACTGCGATGGTGGCTGTCTCTTGGCTACTACCATTTGTGTGTCGTGGTCTGGGCTGGGATAGAGTTAATTTTTTCCTAGTTGGTACAGGGATACGTTTTTTGATTTAGTATGAGAATAGCGTTGGCAATACATTAACGTTGTAGTTGTGCTAAGTAGTGCTTAGAATAAGTCAAGGACTTGTCAGTTTCTTTTTAATGAGGTTGATGGCTGAAATGTAAATATGGGAAGGAAGGAAGAGGGGAGGAAAAAAATCTGCAGAATGGTAAAATAATTAAGTACAACAAATAAAGTTATGTGGTGTTTAAGACAATGTATCCTTTTTGGCTACATCCGGTCAAATATTTCCTCCATAAGAAAGGAAGACTTTTCATAAATCATGAAGATAAGTTCTGCGGAAATACATATATCTGTGTTTGAGGAAGAGATATGCAGTTCTTCTTTAAAACAGGGTTTTTTTTCATACAAAAGATAATGCCTGTGATGACCAAAGATAAGGTTTCATTAAAAGTTGTGTTTTGGCTTCTGCTACTATGGGCTTAATTTTTTGGATGTAGATGTGCTCTTTTACTTCAAAAATACTTAATGACAGTGCCTGACGTGTCAATATGGCTATTGACAAAATAGCAGTTTTAAATTACAGCTATTATTAACTTGCTACAGAGGGGTGTATTTCCATAAATATTCACTATATATTTCACTAAAATATTTGATAGTAAGTGTTTTGTCTGTAACCAAATGGAAATTTGTCCCAATCCGTAAATCAAAAGCAGAATATTTAAAGACTAATCCTGAAAATTAGCTGGACAAGTAATACTTGCAGACTCTAATAAACAGCATGGTCCTGTTAAGCTTTTCTTGGCTACTGCTTGGATACTGTTGCTGGTATCAAGTTTAGTCATTTAAGGAGTACAGTTGATTTGGTTGTTTAAATCTGAAGAATCATTTCAGTCTTGCAGACATAGATTGGTATTTTATATATTTAAATACCTGGTTAAAAATTTTGGCCTAAGCAGCAGTCACTGTTTCACTAGTATGTTTGTGCCATTCAAATACTTCAATATGTAAAATTACACAATTGGGTAGGTCAATATTCAAGTTTAAGCTTGTGTTATATGTAGCTGTCTTTTTCCTGTACATCACCACAGAGACATGCTTTTCTCCTAATACATGTGAGATATACTTCTCAACAGTGAAATTAAACTTATCTCTGTGCATAGTGCAGTTTTGAATGTTGCATTTTTTAGGAGGGTAAAACAAATGGAAAAGTGTATTGGGAGGGGGAAAAAAGTACAAAAATTATTTGAAGGCTGGAAAAAATACCTTGCAGTGTGACACTTGATATTGATTTGGCATAAAAAGGCTGGGACATAACTGGCTCACAGTGTTCAAGTACTTTAGCAGGGAGAAAATTCCAAGGAAATTGCAGTATGTGAGAGAGTAATTACAGGAAGCAATAGCTGGAAGCTGCACTCAGATAAATTTGAATTGGAAATAGCAATGATAATGAGATTATGTGGAGAACTGGGGACAATCATAAGATATGTGACAAGAAAAATCTGTTTGGAGAATCTGTCTGTAACGGGGTCATTATGAGTAGCATGTTCTTTGTAAAAAGTTACAAGAAACATTTTGGCTTTCATATCCTGTTTGTGTAGAAGTTATGGAAAAAAACCCCCACATTTCTTAATTAAGGGAGGAGAAATGTTCTGGGAGGTTATCAAAAATGCAGGACAAAAACATTTCTTGTGGCAAGGACTCAAAGATATGTCTTTTCTAAAAAATAAAATGCAAATGTTCTGGCAAATGCTAGAGTTACAATACTCAGCACTCCAAAAACCAGTCATTTTAATGCAGCCTCATTGTGGCTCTTTAGTTTTGAAAGAAAACTGACTGTAGTAATCTTTGTTGAAATAGTCTTAAGATGTTTGAGAAGGATCAATGGCTTTGCTTTTGCCTTTAAAAATGGCAGCTCTCCTGAAAGTAGGACTACTCTGTAAATGCTTTGAAAGACTCTGCAGGTGGGAGAGCAGGGCAGTAATTTGGAGGTAAATTTTCCTAACATGTTTTACATGACTGATATAGGAATAACTTCTTCTGGCCTTTGGGAGGGGAGAGAAGTCTGATTTCAGGAAAGAATCTCAACTTTATACAGTATTTTTGGCCTTGTTGGTTCGTTCTATGTATTTTGTCCAAGGGTTATTTATACTTCGTGTGCTTGAGCTGGATACTCGTCCCTTTACAAAAATAAGGCTGCTTGGGGTTTAGTATTATGAACAATTGTGGATGATAGCTTTCATAAAACAGCCTTGAAGAAGTAGCTTGTGTGGGAGTCACAGCCAAGCTCCTGGGCTCTGGCAGACATTGTTACCATAAGATCTACAGAAATGTCATGGAAGAGTTCCTCAAGAGAGCTCTGAAAAAGCTGTGCAAGTATTCACTGAGCAGGTTTTTTAATGAGAATGGTTTTCTATCTGTTTGGTTTGGTTTGGTTTTGGTTTTTGGGGGGGTTTTTTTGTGGTTTGTTTTTTTTTGCAAAATTTATCTGTTTTGACTGCAAAGGAGGAAGAAATATTGCAGGCGCCACATGTCTGGGGAGAAATGTGTGCAAGGGATGGTGATTCACTGAGCCTGAAGCTGATGGAGCTGAGTTGGGCTTTGCAGATAAGGGCAGAGAGAGAAAGAGGACTGGAGAGGAGGCAGCAAGCGCCAGGGGGGCTGGCAGAGGTGCTGCAGAGCACAACCTTTGTGAGGGTTGCTTTTGGTCTCACCAGCCAGCCAGGTCTGGCAGCTGACAGCAGCAGTGGAGTGGGACTGCCCCAGAAGTGAGGCAAAGCGAACAGAAAAACAATCACAGCTGCTCCTGGGAAATTCTTGTACATGCCAGGGCCAAGCTCTGCTTCTGCTCTTCTTGGATCTCTGTCTTGAGCTTCTCATAGAAAACAGCAAGAGAGTTAGCACTGCATTGAATTGGGAATTGATTCTGAGCTCCTGAAAAAGGGGAGCTGAAAATCCAAAAGCATAGCATGTGAATTCTTGTGGTTTAAGAGCAGATGTCCAGTTTAATATCATATACCTCCCCAAAGCACTACATATTTGCATCCAGATCTAAGCCAGTGCCAGATACCAATGTCAGAGTTAGTGCCCTGTTTCTGAATTGGCCTTACAATACTTATCTCTTTTCAGATGGATGGCAGTCAGTCTTTCCTCGTAATGGTAGCTGAGTCTTTTATACTTCTGCTCTTAGTGTTTTGAACAACAGGACTAAAATCACTGAGTGATGATTCTTTCCTTCTATATTCCTTAAACTAAGATATCAGGACAAGTAGGAAAGTAGGTAGCCTTTTTTCAAAACTGAACAATCCCAGCTTCTCCTTCTCAGTATTGCAGTTAATTCTGGGGTTTCATGCTTCAGGAGTAATGTGCATGCCTACCAGTACCAGTGTTAGCTGGTGATCTGCCTGGAGATAGGCTGTATTGCTTTAGCTTGGGGTCACCAAATAAGCCAGGGGTCACCAAATAAGCCAATTTTCTATGTACAGAGTGGTTTTAGGAAAACAAGAATACTTGTTTGTATGAAAGTACTGTTAAGTCAGATGTGAGAGGTAACAGTTTGGAAAGGTAAACATTTGAAAATGTGTGTAACAAGGCAAAGAGATTATTTTCCTAAACTTAGAGATGATAGTTATTTCTCACAAAAACACCCCAAAAGAAATGGTACAGTGTTTCTTAACAGCTTTATATAGAAGTTAATGATCGGTAGTGCTTGATCATCTCATTTGAGTATGTGTGCTCTGGTTACAGTGAGCATGAACTAGTTTCTCAGATTTTGAATCTGTTTATTTTGAAACTGATATTTGCAACTTTGGAGAAAAAATAATCCCTTAAAATTAGGATTGGGTTTACCATGGCTGGTAGATATTGTGATATGGTTGTCTGAGTATTTTGTTGTACACTTTGTGAGGTATTTACAGAGCAGTCGCAGATCAAAAAATGCAAATTCTCACTCTTGTAACCCAGCCTTTTATTTCCATAAAGCTGTAGATCCAACAGGATGTCCACTTTATTAGCCCAAGAAAATTTGCAAGAAAAAGCTGGAGGAAAGGCATAAATGCCTGCATTTAAATAATGGGATACCACAAATGAGGCTATATTTAGTTACTTCTATTGGACAGTGCAGAGACAACAAAATGAGCTAATGGACTCAGGCTGTGAAAGGAAAGTATTTACGTAGACAGTGCTGGAAGGCTTCTTGTTTTCACCCTCTTCTTGCTGAGACCTGTACCTCTGTCTCAGCTCTTGTTTGTGAACAAATGCTTCTGGGAAAGCATGCATCTCTGGTGTAAAAAAATCTTTTGGTATTTTTTTGTCAGACATTAGAAAGAAAAAAGGTAAATTTTTTTTCTAAGAAAAAATAGGCTCCTCACTCCTGTGCAAGGCACAATAGCCTGAGACATCTCTGTGAGTACAGCTTCTGGAAGAGGAAGGATGACGTGATGTAGAATGTTACATAGCAAATTTCATCCAGGGTAGCACCCCTAAAAAGTCTGTTATGATCTGTTAATAAAATAATCATTGTAGAACGTCTGAAATTGATATTTTATCACAGTTGTACTAATTGATCATGAAGTTCTCTTCTGTGTTGAATGACTTGACTGCGCCAGCAGCTAAAATCCACACCTCTTAAAGGAAGCCTCCTGTAGGTCAGCTCCAGCCTGTAAGTTGCCTCTGAGACACTTCGAATAAAAATTGGAAGGTTGAGACAAGAGCTGGGCTTACAGAGAAACTCAAATTGTCTTGAGTGACATCAGAAAGAAACTTCAGACTATTTCTGTGTTGTTGCACCAGAACTTGCTGTGTATCAATATCCTCATGTTAGGTACAGAACAATATCTGGAAATATTAGGCAAAAAATAGCTCTTAATCATGTGCATTTTTCAAGCTTATAGATTGTCTCGGTTTAGAAGACAGGTATCCGCTAGGGAAAGCTGGAATTTCCTTAGAATGGAGAATGTAAACCTCCCCTCCCTTCGAATTATTATAATCTTACAATTAAGGGCTTTCAGGCAAAGATATAGGAATAACAGTTCTTTTACTAGGAATGTTAGAAATGCAAATGTAATAGTACAAAAAAAAAAAGTGAACAACAAACAAACAAAACAAACCCAGAAAACCCTGACAGAGTCAGGGACACAACCTGACACCCTGTTGGTCAGGGTGTCTGGAAGCAGTCCTCCTGGAGAAACAGATGATCTGTTGGAGTAGATGATCCCGTTGAAGAAGGGTCCAGTGATGCTGAGATGAATCTGATNTTTTTTTTTTTTTTTTTGCTTCCATAACCAAAGACATAGATTTACTTGGGTGGCCTTTATATTACCAAATACAAAATGAACCTTAATCTAACTTCTGAAGTAAGGTCATTAAATTGGGAACAAATTAGCACATTATCTGTATGCTCAAGATTTTGAGGATAAACAACTACCTAAATTCAGAATATATTAAATAGTAACAGCGTGACTCTTATCTTACTGCACTATATCCATGTGATTACATTCCACTTTTATTTTGCACACAACTTTTCATAAGGACTTACTCAAAACTTGGATTATGCTTTTAACATCCCGTGATTCTGACATTCAACAATGATGAGTTCACATACTTAAATTTTCAGTACTTAAAATAACAAAACAAAGCCACTAAAATAAAAAAAAAAAATTCAACCCCCAACCCAAAACTTCTGTTAATTGAACTCAGATGTCTTGTTTGGGGAATATTCAGTTAAGCACAAAAAAGGATAATTTTTAGTTAAATGTGAGTTAAATAATTTTTAGTTAAAATATGTTAATGTTTAGTTAAAATGTGAGTTAAACTCACCTTTAGTTAAAAGGTGAGTTTTTACATTTTAATTTATTTATTTCTTCTTGTATAATTGTGTTTCTTATGTGTCCTGAAAACTGTCTGGGTAGCACAGTATCAAGATTTTGTTGTATTTCTTACTTTGCTTTTTCTCTGCTTTGCAAAAAAAGAGGTTATGTTTCTGGCTCTAATTTCCATGTCTAGTTTCAGAGTCAGTTTCAAAATAGGTGTTTTGTTTTTACATGTCTTAATAAATTTGGGATTTTAGGAGGAGAATGTTCAATTGTGTCTTTAGATTGCAGAAAAATAATGTCATATATAAAAATTCACTTTGACCTTATTTTTAACATTACTTGATGCCAGAAATGGTATTGGCATTATGAAAATAGTGCTTTAGCTGGAGGTGAGTAAAAGTGAGTGTTTATTTTTAGTAGTGCCATGTGAAGCTGCAGATGCACAATAGTTGAAATATTGGTGGTGTTTCCCTCAGTGTTTTCATGAAAAGTAGTCACACTTTGTAATTAGTTGTTTTTTTGTCAAGCTGGGAAGATCACTGAGAACAGGAGATCTCCTGTGGCCACCCAGGCAGTCACTGGGCAGTCTGATACTCCATCAGGACTACTGCCAAGCACCGAGGAAATAAAATCAGTGGAGAAGCTGTGTAACAAGTGCAGAACTCTGTTGCATCAGTGATGGAGGGAGCCAGGCTGCCCTCAGTTTCTCAGGTGCCGGTGTGAGACCAGTCCCAAAAGAGGCAGAGAGCAGGAGGGCAGGAGAGGAAAGCCTCCTGCTGGCAGCCCCAGCACCCCAGTGGAGGCTGACATTTGTTCTTGCCTCGGCAGCGGGTGTGCTGGTGGGCAGCTTGGTTCTGTCAGCATTTTTGTAGGTGATTGCAAACTGAGTGTTCCCTGTCTTCAGGACCTGGAAAGGAAGATGTTTCTGTCAGATTTCTGGAGCTTTAGGTGCAGAAATGACACCAAGCTGTAGTTCAGGCAGGATGTTTGTCTGCTTTGTGTTGTTAGACGATTGTTTTATTGACTGTTCCATAACCCCAGCATCCACTCTGCATGATTGCATGCTTCCTGATGCATCTGTACCTTGGCTTGTCCTGAAGGATCTTCCTCAGAATAACTGCAACTGTGGCTGCCCATGTGGCTGCTGGAAACACAGGGTGGCAACAGGTCTGAGCTCCTATAGGACTATTGGTGCCTCTGTGTGAGACAGATTCCTGCAGGGTGTCTGTGAATGTGTGGCCTTGTACAAGGATCTCTTGTGGCCAGGCTTGCAAAATGATGCTGTGGGACTGCCAGCCAGGGCTCCATGGGCTTTGGCTCTTGCAGGCCCTTTGGAGGACAGCATGACAGCTCAGCTGGGGACTCCACTTCTAGTGTGAAATAGGGAGGCAGGTGAAGTGTTTATGGGACTGTAAGGATGAATTGATGCCCACTTGCCATGATTGATATGCAGCAAGAGGCTGTTTGGAGGTTTAGGTTTGGTTTGTATTGCAGCAGAAGGCCATCAGTCTTAGATACTGCATGGTTGGAGTTGTGGTTTGGAGCTTTTCTTTATTGTTATTTCATTAAAACAGCATTTTCAACAGTTGAAGAAGGTGCAGAATGGTCACGGTTAAAGTGTTCACTGGAAATGTAACTTGGAGGATGGAGTATACTGAGAGATCAACTCAGCAGGCTTTCTGTTTTATTTGGCAAAATCTCAAATGCCATTGAGTAGTAGTGGGTTGTTCAAATTTGGGTTATTCAGCTTTGGCTTTAAATGTTCTCTCTCCCTGTACTGTTTTTCCCTATTGTTGCTGATCAGATAAATGGCTGGATCAAGAGGTCTTTGGGAAGAAGCACAGTAGTAGCACAGCTCTCCCACTGTATGGCACAGGATGCTCTTCTCAGTCAAGAAGTATTATTTTTTAGAGTATTTCGCAGAGTAGGGATTTCTGCTAAAGTGAAGGCAGGAGTTTAAATGAAAGTGTGAATTTGAGTTTTTCTAAAAGCAGCAGTAGGAAGAGAGAGCAGACATGTTTCAGTTTGTGTGGAAGCAAAGAGGGGAAGAAAGAAAATCTCAAAGCAGCTTGTAATCCCTGTGTTGCCTTCACACTTCAAGACAAACTTCTCGAAGTAAGCACCTTACCGGGATTCCTGCTTTCAAAATGCATTGTTTGAATTCAGGGGCTGCTCAAAATGAAAATATAGTGATTTCATATGTGGCACGTTGTAGTTTTGGACTATCCAAAAGTGCATTTGCTGATTTGGTCATTAATTCAAGTTTAAAAACACTATTGCTTGTAGTGTCCCACAGTTTCCTGTCAGCCATAAAAACGTTCCTGCTCACGCGCTTTACACAGTGTGTGAGAAGCCAGAGGATGAACGCTGTGTGCTGGGAACAACAGACTTGATGCAACTGTTTGGCATTCAGAAGCCATGGTGGAAGGTGCTCATGCAGTGTGAGATGTGGCACCTCCTGGTGCTGCTCAAGGATGGCAAGTGGCACTGCTGAGGCGCCTCTCTGGTCTGTCACTGTGATTGGGCGAGGTGGGGGCTGCTGCCAGGGTGTCTCCAGGGCTGCAGAGTGGCACTGGCAGCTCAGTGATGCAGGTGCCATGTTTGCACCCAGGTACAGCTCAGGGCAGCTTTGGAGAAGGCAGAGGAATGATCATGTGCTGGTTGCGATGGTCGCTTGGGGTGCTGAGGGCAGTGATAGTTTGAAATAGGATCTGGTTGCTGGGTGTGGTTGTGTTTCAGTGTGTGCTAGAGTGCAATACTGCCAATTATAATCAGAAACCTGGTAGAGTTTTATAGAAGTAAGTTTTCATTACCTTCAGTCTTCATTAGGAGATATTCTTTATGGATGAGAATGCTAGTAAAATTTCACATACAATGGTGCTACAGCTATTATGACATATGTACATATTAAGGAAGATGTCTATTAAGGATCAGTACTGTGGTTTTGAGCAATATCTGTTTTAGTGCTTAGAACTTGGACATGTAACATTTTGTTATATTTGTAGATGATACTGAAGTAAAGATACTGTAAGGATACCAGAGAGGGCGGAGAAACATTTCAGAATAATGTAGAAAAAATACATTGACAGTAAATAATAGGTCAGTTGTGGAAAAAAATATGGGACTGTCATACTTGCAGAAAGATCATTAAAATGTCAAAATTGCATAATGTTCTCATCCTAAATGTCATACTAAGCTCGGAAGTCAAGTAAAAACACAGACTGTATGCCAGACTTGCAAGGAAGCAAAAAAGACTGTAATTTTAACTGTGTGAAAAGTGTTATGTTATATGAAGATAGTCTTCAGTTTGTAACAACAAAAAAACTTCTAATCACTGAAGACATCATAACTGGATTTCTGATATTTTTGTACTGCCTTTATGAGTTTCCTGAAAAGTGTGAACTGCCTTCACTTCTGTACTGAAAACAATTTTTGAGATTGTAAAATGCCTGTTTCTCTGTGATCGTTTTAACAGAAACTGTGGTTCCTCCAGGATATTGCTCAGCAGCTGGGAGGAGTAAAACTACTCTCCCCTTTGTGATCTTAGAGTGACTAAATCGTTCCTAGATTTTAGTTGTACTATGGAATCACATTTCCCAGCCTTCCCTAACTACTGCTGTACATTGCTCCCCTATTCTGTCTGGGTGAAGTCACTGCTGACTAGCAGTGTAGCATAAAGTAATACGAACACGGAGAAGTTCTTGAAACTTCAGAGTTGTCTTTTATTTGTGTTGTACACTTACAGATGTATGCATGCTTTGGAAAGGGTGCCTTGATTGCCTGGTATTTTAGTGTTAGTATTGTCAGAATATTGCACGAAAATCAGTGTCAGAAAAGTCCACCTTGTAACAGCTCAGGTTTGTGCAGGAAATCCCTCTTTCCTGCAGAGTAGAAACTGTTCTGTGTAACCAAAACTTAAGTAGCTGGAAGTTTCCCATGATTTCAGCACTGTCTTCCAGCAGAAATTATTCTGAATGTTCATTTGGATTCTGATGATTTGGGTATCTGTTCTGTAGAACAGCTGAGAAATTAGCATCAGGAATAAGTATCTAGGTAAATGGTGGTTTTCATTAGTTTTCTCTTTCTGGGTTGTGGGTGTTGCTTTTTGGAGTTTTTTGTGATTTGTGGCTAGAGCACCATTATCTAATGTGATGAACCTATTTGCTTCTGGAGCATCATCTGCCTTAGCCCCAGCAGTGGTACCAGTGTTGGCCAGTGAATAATGTTGGCTCTGTTGAATCCACAGCTTGGAGAAACAACTGTGGAAGTCCAAAAACTTTTCAGCCACTGTTCACCTTAATATTTGTTTTCTAGTTCATTTGTGCTAAAAGAGTGTGACTGTGTTTACATTTAAATGTGCCCAAATTACACATCCAGAGAAGATGAACGAATCTGGTGAAAGGTCTAGAAAAAAAGTCCTATGAGGAGCACCTAAGGAAACTGGCATTGTTTAGCTTGGTGACATTATCACTCATTCACCTGAAAGAAGGTTGTAGCAGGCTGGATCTCTTCTAAGTAAAAAGCAATAGGACCGAGAGGAAGTTGCCTTAAATTGTACTGGGGAGGTTTAGATTGGATATTAGAAACAGTAAGCATTGGAAGCTTTGGAACAGGCTGCCCAGGGGAGTGGTTGAGTCACCATCCCTGGCACTATTTAGCAGATGTATAGATGCAGTGTCTAGGGACATGGTTTAGTGATGTACTTGGCAGTACTGAGTTAATGGCTACACTTCATGAACTGAAAGGTCTTTTCCAACCAAAATGATTCTATGATTCTGCAGTCTAAACCAAGGCTAGTGACTCCTGGGAGCTGTGGACATTGGCACTTGTGAACACTGTCTCAGACTCTGGAGATGTATAACTTAAAGGAAGTTGTCCTGCTGTTGCTGGTAGCACTCCCAGATTCAGCAGTGATGGTGGAAGAGGTTGAGGACATGACCTGATCCCTTGAACAAGGCTGGCATTTTGCGTGGCCAACGGGCTTTTCCTGGAGTCTACGTACCTGCAGTGGCCCAGAAGGATGCGGCATAGAACTGAGACTTTGCAATGTCAGTGATGAGGTGCTGATATCCATGTTTCTGCTCGTTTGTTTTTTTTTCTCCTGACAAATTTGTAAGGGATCACCTCTCTTAGCCAATAACTTTCAGGCATGGTACTTAAAATTTGACTAAGCATTCAGCAAGTGCCATGAGAATACATGGTGAAAATGGATCCTGTCATTCAGCTGCATTATGAAAAGGGAGACTGTCGTCAAAGCTATGGTTTGTTGAGCGCAGAAAGAAGCATAAGGCCCTGAAATTTTTTCCTTAACTGAAGGTGGCAGGAGTAGGCTTACCCTGCTGGCATCCTTCCCAAGCCAAGCAGAAATGTAGTAGCTTAATATGACATGATGAATCAAGTGCAAAGTTGCTTTTCTTCCAGTCAGGATTGTATGTAGAATATGATTCCATTACAATAAAGACACACTTCTGAAATAGGAGGTGAGTTAGGAGAGAAACAAGGAACAAACCAAACCCAGAAAGGATATATGAGCACAAAACTGGTCTTCCTAGTTCCTCTGTTAAGCTCGAGACTTTTTGATTTTATTGAGGGGGGTGGGGTGGTGGTGTGTTTGCACTGCTTTCATGTTGTGATTCATGTACCAGCACATTTGTTTTAAAAAGAAAACAAAAGTGACACAACCACCCTGGCTTCCACTCGGGGTGATGTGTAGGATTCTCTGTCTTGCTGTAAAATTCTATAGTTTTATATACACCTCATATAGCTGCCTATGCAAAATCCTGTTTGTGCTCAATCAATGAGTGTTGCAGCTGATGGCACTCTACTTATGCCTCTTTCTTTAAGTTTCCATGATCTAACTGGCAGTATACTACAGGGATTCTTTGGAGCTAAATGCATTGCTTGTTTACATGCCAATGAAAGAGTCAAAAGTGTAAGAGACTATAAAGTCCTGGGCTTAAATAAATGAAGAGTAAACTTTGAGGGATGTTGGACACTTGATGTGTTTTAGTGGTGAAGTTAGTGAGTGCTGGGCCCTACATGAGTGTGTCAGAAGGCTGTATCCTCTTTCCAATGAGGTGGTAATCTTTAGGCTCAGTCCTGCAAGCATTGCTGGTGTAGACTTTATTTTAAAATCAGTTCCTATCAGTAGGCTTGTCAGGAACTGTTGTATTAAAGTAACCCATCACAGGGCTTTTATAATGGTTCACTTACATTACTCTTAACAAAATATGTCAACAATGATTTGCATTTAAGGATGACTCTGAAGACAAAATTGCTATTAGAGATGTTTGAGGTGACGACACTGTTTTGTCTTTTTTAGGGGAAGATTGTAAAGAAGGGAGGAAAGCTGCCTGGCATGGGAGTTTGAACTCTGGGCCCAGTCAAGTCATTTGAAGCACTTTATTGCTTGTGCCTTGGGCTGCGAACTCACATCTCAGCCTGAGTAAATACAAGGTGTCTTCTGAAATACAAGTATTGGTAATCCCAGTGCTATGGCATTTTGTCCAGCCTTCTACCTCAGATTTTACCTTTTTAAGGTCCCATTTTCAGCTTTCTAATTTTCAGTAACTTAAGCTTGTATATATCCCATGTCAGGAATATGTCTAGGAGTGGGTTTTCTTTTTTCTTACCTGTTTGTTCCAATTTTATTTAAAAATAATGTACTGTTTATGAAAAGGCAGCTAGGAGAATTACATTATTTCTTAGAGTTTGACAAAAATAAATTCTGGAGGACTCTTGATTACTAAGTAATGTAATACAGTGGAAACTGCTGTGGGAAAGGAGAAGAAAACAGTGGAGACCTCTTAAACAGCTTGTGTGAAGCTGCAGTGGCAGCAGAGATGAGGTATTTTCACAGCTGTATTTTGTTTGGAGTTAGGGGAGCTGAGGAGCTGACACTGGCTGACCATAGCATGAGAGCTGCCGATAGAGGATCCATAAGGATGTCAAAACTTGGAACAAAATGACTTGTGGTAGGAAGTCTGAGATGAATTTTTTGAGGTCTAAAGAGTAAAGTAATGCCACAAAAGTCCTGACATGTGTCCCAAATCCTAGAGTGCTGTCAGGCCAAAAACCACGGAAGCCCAGAGCGAACTGCCGCAACTTTGCTGAAAGGTTATTTCACCTTCATATCAGGGTAGCAAATTGCCATGGCAGTGCAGTCCACTGAATGTGCCCTTTTCAAGTGTGCAAGTTGTGATCAGATTGAACAAATTTGGTGTTGGCATTATACTGATTTTTGAGTGGTTTTTTGAAAATAATCTCTTTCCCACAGGAGTCCATTCAAAGGGGTAGAGTTTCATATTCTTCAGAAAGTACCTCCATTTTTGAATCAGAGGTCAGGATAATTTACAGACGTGTTAAATTCTCCATTAATAACTAATGTCAGTACTGCAGGCACCATCCCCATAGCTGTTTGTGTGTCCTGATGGTTTTTACACTGCAGACCATTGTTTCTATGTCTGGAGATGCTGGGTTCCTTAATTTTTAAGTACCTGGCTTTAAAACACAAGCATTAAAAAGTCCCCAGGCCAACAAAGAACCCAGTAAAAAATTTAAAAAAAACCCCCACCAAACAAAACCTGTGAGCAGCGAACACTTGAATACATGGAATGAGATTTGATTTTGTTTCTGCAGTGCTTGTGTGAACACTTTTCCTGAGTCAAGACTAGATGGGGCTTACTTAGAAGTCAGTTTTGCAATCTGTTGTTGCCTGGGGAACTCAATAATTTAACTCCAGAATTACTTGTTGCCAATTACAGAAGTACTTAAAGAACCTCATCTGTAAAGGGACAGAAATCTCATGTGAAGGAAGAAAAAGCCATAAGAAAATTAAGGAGTGAGATCTGGATGTTCTTGCTGTGTAAGAATGTTTTTACATAAGGAAATACATAACTTGCAAGTGTAAACTGATCTGTAATTGTGTGTAGGTTCATGTTTAAGCTTCTAATGCACAGAAAATCACTAACTTTGTCATAGGGGAGAGGACACTTCTTGTGTTACATTTGTATAAGATTTTTTTTGTGTTCTTGCATCCCTGGGGATAAAAAAAAGAGAAAAACACATTTAATGGTTAGTATTTTAAATATCTACTATATAAATAGTAATTAATAATAACCTTTTCCTAGAACCACAGTTGCTGTTGACAGCATTGAACAGCAGTCTGGAAGCTAGTAGTCTGGAGGGTCTTCAAGCTTTTTTGTGATGTAAAACAAGATAAGCAACTCTCTAGATGAGATTTCTCTAGATTTCTTTATCTTTTTTCATAATGTCATCTTTCTGAGAAATGTAGAATAAAGGACAAAGGATGGTATTTTTCAGGTATCTGAGTGTTGATTTCAATATGCTACAATTTCTTTACTCCCTATCTCAGCCAAAGTCAATGGAAATTTGTAGAAATTAAATACTCTTGCTGAAATGACCCTGTGAAATGTAGAATAACACCACTCTGCCTGCTGTATAATTAGAACAAGAAGCCTATTCTCACCTTTCAGCAGAAGTTAGAAAGCATTGTCATAAAGCTCTGGCATTAGAAAGTAATTTTTGCTCTTTAACAGAAGGTTGACAAGCATGTCCTAAAAATGTTACACCGTCATACATAATACAGTGCAATAGTCCATCCAACTTACAGTGATCTGTAGGATGTGACAACGTGAATACCTTTGTTCTAACTTTTGACACAACTGATTTAATGTTGTGTAGAAACCTCCAAACCACTGAAACAAAACAGAGTTTGTTGCTGATATATGTAGATGTAGTAAAAAAATTACCTAAATCCATGTGTACATTGAGAAGTTGAATTTAGATAATGGCTACTATATTGTCGTAGTCCACATGGCACAGATGTTTTTCATATATTTTAAGATGTCTCTTGTAAGGAACATTGTCTGCAGGAGACTTGGTGAGTGGCAGTTAGAGATCTATTAAACAACCACATCTTGGTGGCAACATCCTGATGTGGTTCTCCAAGCTAAATAAAACACAGGAAAATGATATAAAAAGAAAGAGCACGCCTAGGTAATTGTTACCAGTAGTGAATGTTTGCAACTCGGAGTTCATGAGTGCGGTCAAAACATCCCAGAGCAGTCCTAAGTAAACGGTTATCCCAGTGAGTCAAAATACATTTTAGACCCTCTTAGTTGCCTGCATCAAGTTGAGCTCCTCACCAGTTAAGTTAGATATATAAAGTGCAAATCTTTACGGGACAGGTGGGGAGCACCAGGGAAATATTGCTGATTTGAAGACTTCTGCTGAGGCTGATGACACTTGGTTTGCTTCTGTGGTTGCATGGCACTGCTACAAGTGTAATTACCTTTTCCACATAAAGATGTTGATGCAGATCCTGCCATTGCTGACACTTTCGGGACACTGTTTTAGTCATTGGAGAGCTTAAAGCATCAAGAATTAATCAATACATCTGAAAACTTGTCTTCTAAAGATTTGCACTCAAACTTGTGAAAATTGAAAGCATACAAAATGCTTATCAAAAAATCAATATCCAGAGTTTTGCTATTTCAGATGGGTGCATGTTTGTATTTACTGCTCAATACGCTTGAGTAGATGAAACTCATGAGGGCTGTGTGGTGTCTTTCACACAGGTAAGCCTGGTTTATGTGTTATGGGTCCTCAGCCTCAGTAATGAGGACAGCATTAGATTTTGAGGAGCAAAACAATGCATTCCTTTTCTTTCATAGGGCATCCTACCAAATGTTTATGAATCAATCCAAAAACTCGTGCACTCATACAAAAATGGGTAGAAATCTTATTTAAGGTTGTGAGAAATGAGGCTAAAGGCAGAAAAAGTAATATTTCTAGAAATCATAAGATTTGTGCTGGATGCTTGCAGTGCTTTGTAGAGGAAGAAAATACTTCTAGAAATACTGACTTCTAAGTTACCTATTCCATGTACCCAAATGACTCTTCTCAGTAAAGGCTGAACTCTAAAGTAGAAGTTATGTATTGCAAGGGTTTGGAATGACAGGAATGGGGTTAATCCTGTACTTTTACAGTTGCAGGAGATGAAAAGGTGCTGAAATAGAAAGGCAGGTTTAAGTCTAGTGCAATGCTCTGTTTGCTAAATCTCACCCCTTGTCTTTGAACATGCAGTTTCTATACAGAAGTTCTTAAAATACAGACGTCCTGCACTGAGAAGTCTTTGTGTCACTCAAATGCATCTGTTTGAGACTGGGGTAGAGAGGAGTAAAATGTCTTCATGAATAGAAGCTGGATGGAGTGAAAAATGAGCAGTTTGGCCAAAGCATTTCCAGTAAAGGAAAATATTTCTATTAAATCATGTTAAAGTCTCAAAAGCTATCTGAAACTGTAGTATTTTTTTTGGTATAGATTAATAAAATTTTATGCTAATGTGTCATAAATAAGAAATAGCTCATTTAGGTACATTATGTTCCTTATCTGACCTACTTATGTGCTCCATTTTGCAGTTATAGGCGTCTAACAGACTTGGCAAGAAATGCTACTTCTAATTTTGTGTCTGTTAAGACCTTGGAGGATGGGAAGCTAATAATAGTTAAACAATTTGTAATTCTTTTTTAAAAATTCTATATTCAGAAAAGAAAGCAATACAAGGATAGCTGCTTCTTACATAGAGTGCTCCTGCTTTTCAGGAGGCATATAAGTATAGGGAAGAGTTTTACAGTGGTTCTCCTGTGGCACAAAGAACTGGTTAGGAGGAAAAGGAGACAGGCTTGTAAAAAGGCTCTTTTTAAAAGTTTTCTTTTGTACTTTTTAAAATCAGATACTAAAAGAACCTGAACTATGGAGAAAGTGAAAGACACACAGCTTGATCTTGGCAGGCTACCTTGTATGGGGGGTCCATTATCCTAAATGCAGCTGCCTCTGTAAAGAAGTGTGACAAAATCATAGCAACTGTATGACTCAGATGTTGTGAAAAGCACACGCAAGGAAAACTCATTTGGCTTCAGCACAATAAAAATAAGAATAATTCTTTAGAGATGTATGTGACCAATTTTCTGTTCATTTTTTCTCTGCTAGGAAGGTGCCGCTGGGGTCAGACCACAGACCTAGGCAGCTTCTCGGAAATGTGCCTCCAGGGACAGGAACTTCAAACCAAATGCCCAACAAACAACTCCTTCTGGATAGCATTTACAGTGTAGTACTTAATAATGCTAATAATAGTAATAAAAGTCTTCCTTGAATAACTGGTGACTTGCCAGTTGGGTGTTTTCCAAAATTCATTGACTTGCTGTTTGCCAAGATTGCCTGTGCAGGGGGAAAAGAAAGAAATATGTCTGCATAAATGCAGTGGACAGGAATAAAGCTTGCAAGTTGGGTTAAGTTTAAATAATAAAACTCTTGTCTCTGGGAAAACATCATGTGAAAGAGCAGAGCTGATGTCTGGCACTGATGTAAGAGGAAACTCTTGAGACTGGTATCATCTTAGAAGGTGTCTGGTTAGATACAAATTCCCTGGAGTTTGTAGCCTGAATGGCAGAGTGAAGCGAGACTAAGAGACCTTGCACTTGACAAGGTCTTCATTGAAGCTTCATCATTATGTACTTTGTCCATCCCTCAGCCTCAGTGTCATCACTTTGGTGAGGGGAGCCTTGTAAAGACAAGGTTCATTGGTGGAGTTGTAGTCCTGTACCTTAGCAGTGCAGAGAGAGGGAGGTCTCCTGTGGTGGCTGTGCAGTTCCCTGTGTGGCAGTGTGTGTGCACTGAAAGGGAAAGTATTGTGGCCCTGTCACCATCACTCCCATAGAGTTTCTTCCTCTGCATCGTCCATTCTGCACGGTAGAGGGGAAAAAAGTTTTCTCTGAAGAAGTCAAACAGCTTGCAAATATTCTTGCAGTTATCTCTCATTTAGGAGGAAATGGGGAAAATGGAGTAATCCTAAGTCTTAAAAAGTTTCTTTATCTTAAAAAGTTTCTTTATATGACAATCAGTTAAAACAAACTTCTTACCAAGCTAGCGGAACTATGCTCTTTACATTCAGCTGGAGTGGAATGATCTTCCTGAAAAGCTTTCACAGAGTACTCAAAGAGATCCAAAGGAAGGGAACAGATTTTCACCTCCCATCATGGCTCTTTTCTGCAGTTTCCATTTTGTTTCCATTCTGCTTTTATGCAAATGTTGCCCTTATCCAACTGGAATTTGTATGCTTGTTTTTACTGGATTGTATCTTGTATTTTCAGACCATTTCTTTAACTGGTCAATATGTTTCTGTTCTCCTCAGAGTTTCAGTAGATTTTAAGTCTCTCCATTTGGTATTGTTACCAAATTTGATACCAGTGCTCTTTAATGCATCTTTTAAGTAATGAATGAGAATAGAGTAATAGAATCCAGAACAACACCCAAGGGAAGTTTGCCTGATTAAAAACAAAAAAAGGAGATAATCATTAAAAAGAAATATTGCTGGAATAGGATCTGGTTTAATTTGCCTGTTGGTTCTAAAGCATCATGGTAACACCTGGGTCATTCCTGGCAGATACTTGATTAATTTCCTCTCGGATATATCCAGTGCTGTCCAGCCCTTATCCCTTGCTTACTGCAACACTTTTCTGTTTCCAGTTTAAGAGTGGTGGGTTTTGATAGCTACTTTCAGAGAATTTTCTTTCAGCCATATTTTGACTCATTCATTCCCTGTTAATTATCAGGTACAGTTGTTACTGCAGCCTTCTGCAGGCAGATTCCCAATATGCTACCTAGATGTCATGGAGTCAAGCTCATCTACAACTGCCAGATGTTTTTAACTACTCTCTAACTTGCTGATTTCTGTGCTACTCTGATCATTTTTGTATTCAGCCACAATAATTTAATGCCATGTCCATTATTATTCTCACATTATCCAGTTAAGAAATGAAGTCAGAGACCAGTGTTTGTGTTATTTCAGTGGGTGGCAGTTCAGCTGTTGAACTGTGAGCTTATCCAAATGTGCCCCTTTAAATTTTGAACAGGTTTGGTGGTAGCTGCTTAGCTGTAGGTATTACTTGACCACACATCTTGAGAGATTTCTTTTCCTCAGGAACACCTGTGTGTATTTATAGAACTGACTCTGCATTTTGTTAAGGTAAGTCTTGCTGAGGAAATTAAGAAAAGAATAGAAGTCATTACAAAATATTTGGCACACTTTTTGGCAGAAGATAAAATAAAAATCTTTGAGGAGAAAAAAATGGACATCATGTTTAATCTGTGCCCACTTGCTGTGTGATACCAGAATGCTGAATTTAAGAACCATCTGAAAAGTAGACTGAAGTTAATAGGTCTTTGAAGTGCATTTAGTAAGGAACTGCCAGGCTGCAAAGATAGATCATAGTCTTTGTTTACATAGCAAAATGAATTAAAAAAAAACTGCAATAGTTTGGCTTAATAGCACCTTTTTTTTTT
>VYXD01007097.1:246743-305390 GCA_013397195.1 Hylia prasina | reverse complement strand
TTTTTTTTTTTTTTGGTTGTTAGGTTTTTTCTGCAGTGTCTCAGCAGAGCTGTATATATGCTTTTCCTTTGCTTGCAGTAAAGTACCTGGTGGGGCTGGTTTTATTTCCTAATTAAATGTTAATTTCCCCCCTCTTCCCCTAGTATTTATAAAGCAGTTTATTGATAAAACAATTAAATGAAACATCTGTCTGTACATTTTTAAATGCTCACAATTCAGAGAGGCTCTGTGATTTTGGAGTAGCTTTGCCTTCTGCAATCTCCTCTCTTTGCAAGAGGAGGGCCATCTGATGTATATTATATCCTACACTGGTTTGGAACCTCCTGTTATTCAAGCCCTTCATATCTGTATTCCAGTGGTGGTACTTCCTTATATAATACATCTACAGAATTGCCAATAAGTTTTCAAAAGCTCTCCTTAAATGTTCCGGTTTCTCTCCTAATTGTGTAGGTGATGTGTTTGTAGAAGTATGAAACTTGTAGGTAATCAGATCTGAATTACACCATAATGAAGTTTCTACGGTTCAGGTCACTGGGTAATAAAGCAAAATAGGTATTTTTGTTATGTTCCAGCTTTTTTCCTTCATTGTGTGCAGTGACATAGAGTGAATTGAATGTGAGTTTGGTTTTGGTTTTTGGCTGTAGATTGATTTTTTTTTTTTGTTGTGGTTGGTTTTATTGCATTTATGATTTTAAAAATTAAGAATAACCAAAATAATTTTAAAGACAAGAAAGGAAGGAAAAAAATCCATTGTGGAATGTTTTAAAAAATAATGTTTAATTTTTTTGTGGTTAAAAATGAAAATTTTGATAGGATGTTACTCTTGCACAGAGGAAACCAGTTGAGGGTACACAGCTTTTTACATGTGATGGAAGAAATGGCAATAAGTCACTCTCTATTCCAGTGCAGAGTGGTCAGTGGGGTTTTGGTATGTTTTGCTGTGTTAATGTTCTCTGTACCCCTCTGGAAAAACTTTCCTCTGTGAATGCTGGTATGGCTTTGCTGACCTCAGCAATAGCAGTGTTTTTCCTTTTAGGTTTGATTTGAGCTGTGGGCAACATCATTCTGCTAACCTGCTGGTTTTCAAGTCGTAGTTCCTAACCCCCTTCCTGCCTTTGGACCACAAAGGGCTGCAAGACATGATGACTAAGAAAATCATACTATTTCAGATGTGTAAATATCTTTGAAATTTCTAAGGGTGTCTGCTGCCTAATTGGGAGGGAAAAAAAAATAAGGAAGCAGAGCAGAATTTATCCTCTTCTGATAACTTACTGGCACTTCAGTTTATTTTGAAGGTGCAGCTCTTAATGATGAGAGGTGCTTGGTGGGGCAATTGTTCTTCAGAGTCTGATTTCTAGACCAGAAGACTCCTCAGACAACTATTAAACTGCTCCTTTCCTTTAAACAACAGAGGGTCTAAGGGATTGTTTGCCAGTAGAATTTGTATTGGAGCTTGGAAATTCGAGATGGTGACCGAATGAAAAGAACAAAAAGAAGGATTTTCAGAAGACAAATTAAATTTGGCCTCAGCTGGATCCCAGCTCCCTTAGACTACTGCTTGTGATTTCCTACAAGGGAAAACCCTGCTCCAGAAGAATAGTCCAAACTCCACATTTTCAGAGTTGGCTTGTTCTCCCTATCTTTACACAATTCTTTCCATGGGATATCTGATCAAGTAGAGTCACGCTGTTTCACTTGCTATCAAAGGGTCTTCAGTTCACACATCGGTCCATTTACTTCCTATTCCTGTAGTCCCCAGTCATTTTTTGGAAAAGTTTTTTTCCAGAATTGCAGTTACTTTCATTATCTGTGGCTCTGAACAGCAATATTTGTCCTTAATCCTGGTTGACTGACCATCTTTCTCTGTTTAAACTTGGCTTGCTTCAAGCAAAACCCCCACACTTCAGTGATTCCAAGAAAAAAGGAACATAACCACAAGGTTTCCCCAAAGATTTTTCAGACAGCTGATTCACTTAACCTCAAAGATAATAAATTATGGAAAAATTTGGACTGCCTCCATGTATTCACCATTTCTATAATAAAGCTGACCTTTTTTTTTTAATCATCTCTGGCAGAGTGTGGAGGAGACATGTTCAGCCAGCCCAAGTGTGCTGTTGAGCATGTTTGTGGAATGCATAATACCACTTGTTTTGAGACTTGATTATTTTGTCTGATTTGTTTCTAATGCCTTGCACTTATGTACTGTTGCAGTAAGGCAGAAAATTCCTTTTTTGGAGAGTAAATACTCTTCTCCAGGAAAAAAAAAATCTAGAATAATCTTGTTATTAGCAGACAAGAACGGTGATGTCTTTATTAAAGCTTTGTTAAGGCAGTTTAGAGAAGTCATCCTAATAAGTTAATGCTATAGGTTGTTTTGGGGCAATAGATAAGGTTCCTAGTGAGGAAAGATGACACTCTCTTCTGTCACTTTATCATTTCCACCACAGAAAGCCTCTTCTCGTGGCACATAGTGATGTCAAACACATGTTGTCTGTACCATAGCATATAAAAGCTGCAAGATAACATTCTCCATCTTAGATAGGCTTGTTATTGCAGTTGCAATAAACAGTTGAGGTTATGTACAGTGCCTTTGATGTTTTTGGTATCCATTCCTAAGTCTCTGATTTTTCCTGTGGAACTCTCCTACTACATCAGCTGTTATCAGCTGATAGTTCACAAATTGGCTTTAGCTTGTACTTCTCCATGGTTGCAATGTTTGTAATGCTGAGTTTTTCTTTTGTTTTTAAGCTAACCTAATCTGATATGTATTGTCTGAAAAGTGGCCCTATGTGTGAAAGCAGCACCCTGTTTTAAGTGTTTACAGCTTTGCAAATACCCAGCTTAGGTGTCATGCTTAAGATTTTCATGGCCTGTTGGGTTAGAAAGTCATCACCTTTCCTTCAGGCCTTTTGCACAGGTGCACATTTGCCATTATATTTCTGTATGCATTAAGGCTCCTGTAGTGTGGCCCCTGTTTTGCAGGCAGAGGGGGAAGCAAGCTGAGATCTATAATGCAGTGATCAGTGAGGGCACGTGCTGGGCCTCGTGGGGTTAAGGAGCTGGCTGCTGTACCTCACAGGCTGCTGCTGCACTCCCTTGCAGCTGGATTTGTGGAGTTATTGTAGTGTATTTTACTTAGTGTATGGTATGAATCATGCAGCAAAGGGTTTTCCTTTTATTACTGAGAACAAATTCTCAATTAAAACTTGAAGCCAAAAGAATTCAGACTGTTAAATTGATGGCAAGCTATGGATGCTGAGATTGACTCTGGCTCATGTGCCTGAGGAGCAGGAGGAGCTGTGGCATGAGACAGTAGCTGGCTCTGTGCATGGAGTTTAGGGCAGTGTAAGGGTGTGAGGCTGTCTGCAGCTTTCCATTCTCTGCTCATCATAATTTATTCTGACCAGGTTTCAAATCTCTATTTTCTGTTTCTTTCTTCACTTGTATTTGCCTGGCAATTAGTTTCTATCAGTTCATAGCTTCTGAAGTTGAGCAAGCAACTGCCATGAAAAAAACCTTTATAAAGTGGCCCATAACTGTACTCTTGTCTTTTGAGTGGATACAGTAATAGCTAGGCTGTGCTGTGAAAAAAACAATGATTACAGAAATCAAATCTACAATGTTCAAAGCTAGAGATATTTCCGTGTTGTTTTGATAACTTAAAAATTTCCAAGGAAGGAGAATGCAGTCTCCATACTGAGAACATGTGTTACTGATAGAGAGAGGTGAAATTAGTTATAAGCTTGTTAATTTTAAGGAATAGCCCAAAAATGTTTCTGTAATATAACTCTGACACTCGTGCTGTGGGGCTTTAAGATGCTGTGTATACTCTTGACTAATAATTCAAGTCCTTCTCTGCTGTGAAAGTGACTGTGATAGGTAATTGATAAAGATCGTTAATACATTTGTAATCAATATTCCTTTTATTTAGGTAAGCATAAATTGCATTTGTTTTGGGGAGACAAGAAAAAAAATGTTACTCCTGTAACCGCCTTAATACCAATTATGAAATGTAAAGTTTTGCTAATTTTTAAAAAAATTAGTAGTTTTCATCTAATGTTTATGAAACATAAACATTAGATGAAATGTGCATTAGCTGGTTTAGACCACAAGCATCACTTTTTTGTTAGGTGTCAAAATGACACAATTTCCTGACACAATGAGAAAACTGTAAGAAATGTTTTTATCAATATGTAATCAATCTTTCTGCTTGCCTAATTGGAAAGAGGAGAAAGCTGCTGTGAACTAGTAACAGCCTGGTTCTGCAGGAAAGGTAAATGCTGAATGAGAAGTTTTCCTTACTCTTGTCCCAGATTAAGTGGGAGGAGAAGTGTCATTGTGTGTGGAGTAGCTGCTCTAACAGAAAACCAGACTGCAACTCTCTTAGCAGTCTGGGAGCTGAATGTCTTCCCTGGCAATTAGAATCATATCAGAGGGCTGAATAAAGAAATTATCCTGAATGTAGGGCATCAGCCATATCATCTATGGCATTAAATTAAGTCACTGGATTGTTCAAAGGTGGGTATTTGTGTCAGATGTACAGAGAGATGAATTTCTGGTATGCTTCAGAAGATGACTTGTGATTTCAGATTACCATAAAAGTTACTGTTCGGGCTTTTGTAGTTGCACAAACTCTTCCAAGATCAAGGTACATATATCCGTAAAAGAATGTGTTTGGGGTATTGGGACTTCCCTTTAGACAAGTTGGAAGCCTTTTGACTGAAATTTTCATGGCTTTGTAACGTGCTGGAAAACCAGAGGAAAAGCAGAAAGCAAAATACTTCTGAGAAATAATCCCAGCTTCTTTTTGTACATAGAAGTTCATCGTGCTGCGTTAGCAGTGGTGGTCTGCAGGCTCTCTCTCCCCCAGATGGTGTGGTCCAGGTGTGGCTGCCTCTCCCAAGAGTCCAGCAAGGGAATGGTTGCCCTTCCACTTCCAGCCCCCTGCTTTTCCTGCAGAAGCCAATCCCCAGCACTGCTGTGGGTGCTACTGAATATTCCACACTAAAGCTTCACCTCCTTGTTTAGTAACCTTCACCTCCTTGTTTAGTAACCTTCACCTCCTTGTTTAGTAACCATAACACTCACACACAAATACCTCTTTCCTGCCTCCTGGGTCCAGAAACCTCTGGGAGGGGGGTTTTGGCGCTTGGAAAAATGAGGGGTCTGGCCAGACTATAAAGAGAAAAGCCCTTTGGTTGCAATTATGCTTTATCCCACTATCCTGTGTTTCTGTTGCCTGTTCAACACCCCAGAAGCTTATGAGCAGGACAAGCTTTTTAAAGTCCTTTTCATGTGACTTCAGGATGTCTAGTAGGAACCTGTAAAAATAATTCTCATACCTCATACTGATGTAAGGTTAGAGCAGAGGTATTTTTTCTTTCTTTGGTAGGAGGATGACTGAGAGGATAGGCATGTGTGGCCCAAGGGGAAATTTTAGGCTTGGTGCAAGTTTTCGTCATCTGCTGGAAGATGTTGGAAAAGCACATGATTAATACTTTTGGAGAAGGGTTCAGGAAGGACAGTTATGGAATACAGCCTATGTGTGTGGGGATGGGCATTTTATGTGTCAGTGTGTGTTTGTAAGGAAGGGATAAAAAGTCTGAAATTGCTGCCTTTATATTGTAACTAAGAAGGGTGCACTTGTTTGGAAGCCCCTTTTTTTTTTTTAACTGAAGCTTTTTATCTGAATTTAATGAACATCTTGAAAAGGCAGGTGCAATTACATCAGAATACAACTCCCATTCCACCAGTACTGTTAAGGAACAAAAAAGTAGCTTGGAGGTTGGGAAAAATACAGTTAGAAGAGAGAGAAGTGAATGCTTGTCAGTTCCATCAGAGCAAAATTTGATCAAGGCTTTTGATACTTCATTATTTAAGAAAACTTTTTGAGGTTAACCGTGCTCACTTGCTTAAAATGTACAGGGAGGCAGCTGGCAATTTTTTGTCATACAAATAATTGAACGCTGATTGATTAATTAAAACTGCCTTGGGCCATGTAGTTTTTTGTTAAATGACAATGTTCATCTAGTCTTGTATTACAAATGTAGTTAAGTAAATTCTGTTGATCAAAAATTAAAGCAGAGGGAATTAATTTTCCTTGAATTATTTGACACCACAAAAGTGGTGGGATAGGGCTGCACTGGTTCCATGAATTGCAAAGTTTGGAAGTTGCATTGGATGGCTTTTGTTTATCTCCATCCTTCTTGTTTTTGTAGGAAATTCCACTTATCTGGATGACCACGGACCACCACCTCAAAAGGTAAGCCGCTGTTATTTTGTATTTGCTTTATCCTTACTTTTTTGGCTTTTGTTTTTAACTCATTGTATGTTTACTCATGTGCCAAGCAACTCTGCTGAGTTTACATCAATAGCATGTGGCCTTTCTGATTTCCCCCCCCCCGCCCCAAGTGTTATCAGATGTTTGTAAGTAACTTTGGTTAAAGCTCTCTGTGATTAAGCTAATGGAATTTTGCTCATTGAGTCAAGAAGAGGCAGAGGTTTAGTGGTTTTGTCTGTCAGCACTTTCATGCAACAAACCAAGACACTGCAGTTGGAACTAATCTGGCAGGTGAAGATGGCCTTTGGCTGGCAGCATTTTCTGGTACATGGGTTTTGCTGCAAACACAATACCTGAAACAGGTCAGTAGAATAAATTTCATGAATGTGAGTAATGAGCCCTTTTTTAGGAATAAAGTTCACTGCTCCTGTCATATTGAACTGTGGTGCATAAGATTTTCCCTCATGTCATTGTGGTACCTCATGACATTTCAGGTTAGGAAGGGCATTGTGACTATTTCTTCAAGAGGAAAAAAACATGGAACTAGGCATTAGGGTCTCCTGTTTTGCTTTTGTTTGGTTTACCCTGTGTTGGTTTGTTCTGTAAACACAATTTGGTCCTATATTGTGCTTGTCTTTCCAGCCTGTTAGAGCTGCTTTTGCATACTACTGACATGTACTAAGAGGACAGATTATTTCACTGATGTGGCCCACCATGGATGCCAGTGCAGCAGGTGACAGTGAGTAGATAGAGAAGGGGGTGGGTGTGAATAGCCACTACTACCTCTGGTGGTAGCCCTCCCTCATCTCTGTTCAGCTGACCATGAAGTCACATCCTGAGCCACAGTCCTTGAGTTGAAATGATCAACCACATGTGTGCTCCTGTGTGGTGAAACACTTGGCTTCTGGTCAGCAGAAGGAGGATAATGTGGAAAGCAATTCCACTTAGCTTAGTTATTAGTGAAAACAGACAGGAATCTGGGTTTCTTCACCTTTTTGCTGTGCAACGAAATCTGCAGTTTTCAGCTGATATGTATTTGTACATTGTTAAAGTTGAGATGGCTCATTTGGAGGAATAATGTACATTTGACTTTCTGCCTGTCAACACAAATTGCTCAATTACAAAAGCAAATGGATGTAGGCAGCAATGACAAAATCAACCTGTTATGTTTATCATTGCAAACTGAAATAGGACATGGGTATTCTAAGGCTAAACAAATGCTTCATATTAAAATCTGCTTAGTACTCTCTGGTTCTTCTAAAATACTTTTTTTTTTTATTTGTTTTTATTTAGTATTGATTGCTTCTCTTGTTCAGGAGTACAGCAGTCTGTGTGAAGTAAAGAATTATATTTATCATGTCTCCACAGTGAGCACTCTGTTTCAAAGAATAAAGCAATGCTTATTCCAAACCTGTATTTCTCACGCTTGCATTAGCATTCAGAAATGCCAAGCTGTTCTGGTAAGGAAAAGGCTTTCCTCTAGATAAGAGTTTTTAACCTTGAAAACTTTATTCAGATTTTGGTACTTTTTCTTCAGGAATTTTGCTTTACCAATTAATGGTTCTGTGGATGGGACCCATACTCCAATGGGCACTAGCAATTGGACAGATTTATCAGACACTTTCACTTTTCTGTTTACATTGTGAAAATATCTTTTGCCTGTCTAAACATGTAATTCTGGGCTATGTTCACACAGCCTTATCCAGCTGCAGCTCAGTTGTCTGTAGAAAGGCCAACTGAATAGATACCTACATGATTGATTGGTTGGGTAGGTACTCTTTGTAGCTACAGTCAGTAAAGTCACAGTCAGTAAAGTTTGTGGGCTTCCTCTGTAATCATTCTCCTGAAAACTCAGTGAAAAGCTCAACAGAGTAACAGGCTATATACCCTGTGTAAGTTAAGAGTATTTTGCTTTTTGAAGTATTTGCCCATGTTTCAAAAACAGTGATAAAATACAGATCATTTTGATCACGCCTTTGACAAACCTGCTTATTCCTTAGTGGTTTGGTTTTTTTGTTTTGTTTTTGATTCCTCTAATCAAAACATGGGTGGGGATTGATAGATCCCCAGATAATTCCTGGTATTTGCTTGGGGTCATGTTTTGAACTAAAATGCTCTTGCTTTGTAAATGTCATGCATTGTATTTTTGGCTTAGTGCAGTTATTTACCCTCTTACAGCTTCATATTTGAACTGTGAATTCTGTGGGTGTGAGTGAAATTCACTGTAATTGTCATTATCTTTCAAGTAGCCTCCATTCACATGACTTGATAGCTGCCTTCGTTTAAACTAACAGATGGTGAGGGTCTATGCATGCTTTAATTCAACATATAAAAATGCGTCAGAAGAAATCAATCCTGACTCCTACATTTAAAATACTTAATTATAAAATGCTTAAAAGTGAGAAGTGGAGATAATGAGCAACAATGCATTGCCTGAGGTTGAAGTGACTGGTAGCTAATACGGGCAGTGTGTAAAGTTGGCTGTAGGGGAAGGCCACCAGCAGTTGATACGCACTGGACCGTAGCTGTTTTGCAGAGTACATTCCAGTGTTTGTAGGAAATCGTGTTAGCTTTGGCTCTTTGTCATGGCTACGTGCCAGACCTTTGGATTTTTTTTTTAATACCCGTGTGGGTTTTTTTTTTTCCCCAGTGGAAGAACTGAAAATAGCACTTGTTCTCTGAATAAGGAATTAGCATCATCACATTTCAGGAGTTCAGGGTACTGGTCTGGTTTTATTCAAATAATGGGGGCAGCAGCAATTTTCTCAGTGTAAGCAAAGAATGAAAGCACGGCTCACTTCTGTACCTAAGCATTGCTGGTGCGGTTCTGATTCTTCCTTGAAGACCAGGTGAGCCAGCTTTTAAGGTGTTCCCCCAGTAAAGGTTTACCTGAGTGTTGAAGATTAGCAGTGGTTACCGTTGCCAGTGATACAAAGGTAATGTGTCTAGGTGTGGTGGTTTGACCTTGGCTAGAGTTTTGGCACCCACCAAAGCCTCTCTTAACTCTCCCATCCTCAGCTGGACAGGAGAGAGAAAATATAGCAGAGAGCTCATGAGCTGAGATAAGGACAAGCAGAGATCACTCACTAATTATAGTCACAGGCAAAACAGGTTCAATTTGGAGAAATTAATTGAATTTACTGCCAATCAAAATCAGTGTAGGATAATAAGAATTAAATCTTAAAACACCTTTCCCCCACCTCTCCTTCCTTCCAAGCTTAACTTTATTCCCAGTTCTCTACCTCCTCCGCACCAGCAGCACGGGGAAATAGAGAATGGGGATTAGTCATCAAATGTTGTTTCTGCCTCTGCTTCCTCCTCAAGGAGAGGAGGCCTTCCCCCTCTCTAGTGCAGGAGCCCTCCCATGGGAGGCAGTTGCCATGAACTTCTCCAGTGTGAGTCTTTGCCACAGGCTTCAGTTCTTCATGAACTTCTTGGATATGGATTCCTTCCCCNCTTCCACAGGGTGCAGTTCTTCAGGAACAGACTGATCCAGCCAGCATGGGTCCCCCATGGAGTCACTAAGTCCTGCTGAGAAACCTGCTCTAGTGTGGACTCTTCTCTCCATGAGTCAACGTGTCCTTCCAGGAGCCTGCTCCTCCATGGGCTGCAGAGATCTGTGCTCCTCTATGGGGGACCTCCATGGGCTGGAGGGGCTACTTCACCATGCACTTCACAGTGCACTGCAGGGGAATGTCATCTTGGCCACCTGGAGCGCCTCCTTCCCCTCTTTCCTGACTCACCTGGGTGTCTGCAGGGCTGTTCCTCTCACATATTATCATGCCTCTTTTCTCTGGCCACAAATTACTATTGTACAGTAACATTTCTTTTCCTTCTTAAAAATACGTCATCTAAGAGGCAGTACTACCATTCCTGATTGCCTTGGCCTTGGCCACCAGTGGGTCTGTCTAGGAGCCAGCTGGTGTTGGTTTTGTTGGATATGGGGAAAACTTCTGGTTGCTTCTCACAGAAGCCACTCCTGTAGTCCCCTCTGCAGTAGCAGAACTTGGCCATGTAAACCCAGTACACAAACACAGGCCACTCTTCTTTGGTCCTTAGGCACCAAAGAGTTCACAAGATTGACTAATCCTAGGTTTTTCATGAGTTCTGAGACAGATCAGTGTGTGCTTCTCTGCAGCTAGATGCAACCTCCAGTAACCCTATCACACCTCTGGTGTTTCTAGTCTTAGTATGTGACAGATAAAAAAGGAATAGAGTTGAGCAAAACAACTACTGCTGGTGGTTCTACACTGCCAGTGAAAGTTAACACTTCTGGACTTTAAATCCCTGTCTCAGTACAACCTGGCTTTTTTTTTTTAATAAGCATCTGAAAACATAAGTGTTAAAATATTTGCCAAGTGATCATTTGTTTATCCTTTTTCTGTAGATTGGTGTTTAAGTGATGCCTTTAAGATGATTCTTGCTTGGTTTTTAAACACACCTTTGAAATGGATGTTCATTAATGACTGATGATATTCACTTGATATATTTCATGTCTGAGCATTTCTCTGAATAAAGTGGGTGTATTTTTTTCCAGTATTTGGACCAGCTATTTCCTTATCAGATCTTCCCAAGATTCTTTGTTCTAGCCAAGATGGTTCAACTGACCTTGAAGGACAAATGATCATAACTTTATCAGACCTACTGTTGTTCTTGACTGAAAGCTTCTCCCTGAGAACTTGGCAAGAGCATCAGGATATGTCCGTCTTTCAGTAGAGATGACATATATATTTGTGGGGAGCTGTGCACATAGCTTACAGATAAATTATATTGAAGTAGTCTGTCCTCCTTTTCTTCATGGTTTTCCCTTGGGATGTGTGTCATGGACCCAGTGTCTTTTGGCAGCAGCTTAGGTGTCAGCAAGACACCCAAGCATGTGACAGTGCTTCTAAATGAATACAGAAATGGGTGGAGGTCAAGACCAGGTCAAAATGAATTGAAATAAGAGGCATAAAAATAAATTTGATCTGGTTTTCTTGGTTTAAAGCTGGAAACTGGACAAGTACTCTTTTCACCGTTCTTTCAGTTGTTAGCTATTAAGTGCATGCTAATTGTTCATGTTTTTCTTATGGAGCAAGACTACCATAGCATAACAGAATCATTGGGAAAAGCCCTCTAAGATCATCACATCCATGTTCACCACTATGGGAAAAGGTAGCAGAATCCTTGAGTGTGTACCTACTGTACTCTGTCCTAGTCACTCTCCACTGTCAACTAGATTATTTGTTCTTTTTTGTATGACTTTAAATCTTACTAAAAGATGTTTTCAGCATTGCCCCCTTAACACTGAGGTTTTATGCTCATCAGGTTTATGTCAGTTTTATTTTTTCCTAGTACTTTGACAGCAGCGTTAAGATAATGGCCAAGAGCTGTGTATTTTTTTTTTCATTTTGGTTATTTTTGAGTGGATACTTCATGTTTCATTTGAACTAGTGTTTTAGTTCTAGCCATACTTTATGAGAGCATATTTTTAACACTTCAGCCCTCTGAAATGATTGATTTGTTAGGGATGAAGTGTTTGATTTAAAGCCAACCAAACAAAAGAACCAACACTTAGAAGCAGCAAGATTTGTTTTCTTTTAGGTATATATGCTTACTAGGGATTTTAAGAGCATGAATAGTAGTAGTGTGTTGTTTTGATTTTGAGAATGTCTATTTAGCTTGAATTGAAAAATGGCTGGATAATCTTTAAAGTAATCCTTCCAGGGCAGGTTGGGAAGGTATCAGTGATTTAAAAAATATTCCGTCCTTCAATATAAAATGAAGAGTTGAGATTATTGTGCAGTGTACAAATTTTCATCTAGGAAAAACTGTCAGAATTTAGCAACACTAAAATACAGTAAGTAATTTCCTCTTTCCAGACTAAGTACCTGGCTGATAAAATGCTAAGAGAGAATTCACTATGTGCCTTAACTACAGAGATCCCTTTTATAGTTTGAAGCACTGTTTTACAGTAAAACTGAGCTTTTAGGCCTAGTACAGTCAATAAAATACTATGATTTAAAAAAAAAACCCATAAAGGATTTCTCCACTTCCTCAGTTTACTAGAAGCAGTGTGCTGTGGTTTAACTCAGTCAGCAACCAAGCCTCACATGGCCACTCACTCCCACCCAGCAGGATTGGGGAGAAGATGGGAAGGGTTAAAGGTAGAAAACTCATGGGCTGAGATAGAGACAGTTCAGTAGGGAAGTCAAAAGCTGCACACGCAAGCAAAGCAAAACAAGGAATTAATTCACTGCTTCCCACTGGCAGGCAGGTGTTGAGCCATTTCCAGGAGAGCAGGGCCCTATTCACACATAACAGTGACCTAGGAAGGCAAACCCATCACTCCAAACAGCCCTCCTTCCTCCTTTTTCTCCCCACTTTATATGTTGAGCATGATGTCATATGGTCTGGAACATCCCTTTGGATATCCTAGTTGGGGTCAGCTATCCAGCTGTGTCTCCTTCCAGTTTCCCAGGCACCCCCAGTCTACTAGCCAAAAGAAAAGCACAAAAGACCTTGTTTCTGTGTAAGGCCTGCTCAGCAGTAACAAAAATCTCTGTATTATAACAGAATGTATCTATGTTTGTGCCACGTTCAGCACAAATCCAAAACATCCACATAACGGCCACTGTAAAGAAAATTAACTCTACCCTAGCTAAAACCAGCACACAGTGTAAAATATTTGTAGAATAATTGCTTTATATTCTTTTAAAACTGTGTTTTTGTTCCTTCTAAATGAGAGTATCTCAAGGGAAAAAAAAATCTGTTTTTATGGAGAATTTTCCCATTGTCTGTTATTCATAATTCTTTGCAATCCTGCTGAAGCAGGTGGTAAATGACATAGCACAATAATAGTATGGAGATATATCCAAAACCTAGAATTGAATCTCTGCTATTAAGTGTGAATTGGATCATAAAAATATATGAATTGTACTAGAGTACTAATTTGTTTGTTTTGTTCATTTTAATTTATTGCTCAAGAATCTTAGGGATAAAACAATCACTTAATTCCATGATTTATCAAAATTGAGATGATTACTTACTTTTTAATACTCCTTCAGTTTATAATATATCAGAAAGTTGTTGATATGGGGAGGCTGACTGATCGTAAATGGAAGTACAGAGAAACTTGGGAAATTAAAGCCAGATTGCCTGTCACAAGAAGATAAATCTGTGAGGAATACTATGCATGCTGATGTCCTGCAAAAAATTAAACAGTAGTGAGCTGGATTTTTACTAAGCCTGACATTTGTAGCCTTGAAATTTTGAAAGACTTAGAGAGACGGCAGGTATGCAGGTTTTGTGATGACTACAGTAGTCTGTAGTTTTCATCTAATTTCAAAGAAGCATGAAAAATATTTTGCCTTTTGGTTGGTACTTGGTCATGATGTGTGCATGGTTAAAGGTGAATCTTGCTTGCCTCTGGCATTAACAGAGCAGCCTACCCACTGTTACCCAAAATAGAAAAATTCTATTACCACCAAATTTGCAACCTATAGGTTTTGTTCTGTCACACACTGTAGGTAAAAAAGTACACAAGGCATAATCACCATTTCTGAAGCTAGTAAAGCTCTGTGCTTTCACCGAAATTTAGGACATAATCCATTCTGAGATGATCTTTGTTCACCTGCAAATAATGCAAATTATTACACAGCACATGAGTATCTCAAAGATTACAGTTTTAGATTGCCAGATTCCTCTCTTGTTTTCCTTCTTTCCATGATAGGAACGTATTAATAAACTAGCATAGCATACAAGAAGGTCATGGCAACTCCATCATAACCACCTTCATTATCTTTTTGTTAGGTAGTGCTGGGTTATAATACCAAAATCCAGTTGCAGTTGGGTCTGGATGATCCAAACCTTCAGTGGAAAAACAAAAATCTGCCAGTTTGGGGGTAATATGATGGAGTATCCTTTGAAAGTGACAAATTGCTTTGGTTAATCCTGCTAAGCCTTAAGACTCCCCTGAGTATCACTCAGGTTTCTACCACCAGTCTAATGGTGTTCTTAAATCCTGAACTGAAAGAATTTTCTTAGCCCTGATGTTGGAAGGAAAAAAAAAATCTGAAACTTGAGATGCTGGGGAGTCTTACAAAACTGAAAAAAAACAACCACCAAGTAAGAATTCTAGTGTAATTTTGAAAGCCTTATGATTTTCAAGATGAGCTGGTAGGTCCTGGCAGTCTTCTACGTAGTCATTAAGAAAGGATGAAGTTTGTTTAGGAAACCATAAGTAGCAGTGAAGTACTCTGATAAAGGCCATGAGCTTTAATCAGTTACAAGATTGTGAACATGCCTACACATGGTCAAAAGTAGAGTCAAAACATCAGGCAAAGAGGACAGGGCTTCATGACTGGGCTGAAGAAGTTACTGTGAGAGCAGTGGTATCATGGTGGGACAAGTGTGCTTATGAAAGTGTAGATCTCAGGACAGCACCTACAGCATCCTGATGTCCTGTGGGAGTGTGGGGGCCTTCACGGCTGGTACTACTGGGAATTTTCAGTAGACGCAAGGAGAAGCTCCCTCCAGTGAAATGGAAAGGAGAGTCGTGCCCTGGTCAGCAGGAATGAGGTTTGGTTTGCCTTCGAGCAAGTCAGATGAATAATTTCAAAGTGCAGAAGAGAAATGGGAGTACTTGATGCTGGGTCTCCTCTGTTACTGACTGATGTGTCATTTTCACCACAAAATCCACTTGTGACATGGACTGTGGTCCGTAAGTGAAAGTATTTTGGACCTTTGAGTCATTTCAGTGATTTCTGCTGAGCTCTGGTTCTACTGGAAGAGTTGGCTAGCAGCATGTTGTCCTCCTGTAGATGCTTCTGTTGCAATCTGGTCCTGTGGTAAAGGTGCCGAGACCTTCCTTGCCAGAAGCATCTTTAACATGTCTGGATCAACGGGGCAGAGGCACTCTCAGGTGCAGTGACCAGCTCTTTTGTGAGGCTGCCTGAGCAGCAGAGCTGTGCTTACCACCCCAGGCTACGCAGGAGTAAAGGCAGTGAGACGGGGTCTTGCCGATCTCCAGGAGAGCATCTTTACTCCACAAGCTCTGCAGGGGAAAGAGCCAGATAGCTCAAAGGGAGAGGGACTATATGGGGTAGCCAGGGGCAAGGTTTCATAACTTGGCCAGTGGGGAAAGGAATTGGGAAAGGATCCAAAAACAAACCAATCAGGAGCGGTAAAAACCAGAAAAAAGGTGAATAATCAACAGCGTACTAAACATTAACATAAAACTGCAAAGGCTCATGGGTTGAAGCATTTTTGCTCACCTTGAGCTACAAAGAAGCCTCTCAAGGGGACTTTCCAAAAGGGAGTCCCTGCTAACTGAGGCAGTCTAGGGGTTGCACGCTCTCCAAGGGAGTGAATTGTCCTCTGTGGACGGTCCAGGGACCACCACATGCTTCTTGGCTTCCAGGTAAAGAGACCATGCCATGAACTGGATTTGAATCTGTTCCCTGCAGGAGCTGTGAAGGAACTCCCTTTGAGTTCCTGCAAGCATGCAGAGCAAGAGCACCTCAGAGACAGCTCATCAATAGTGAGCGCGTGGGTTACAATCCAGCAGAACTGTCCTGTGTGACAAAATTAAAATCCAGTTATAGCTATAAACAACCTTTATTTCATACTATGACTGACTTATGAAGTGCCTGTGCAAAGTACAGTGGAAAAGACAAGCACACTAGAGACTATAAAGTAGAATGTGGAGTTACTGAAAGGGAGCCTGAAGTGAAGGGCAAACTGAAATGCAGCATGACAGGTCCTTGGCAGTGTTGAAACCAAGTTGCTGCACTAGCTGCAGCCCAATCAATAGTCAACCACAATAGCTGCCAAAGAGTTAAGCCTTAATGTAAAGAAAGACAAGTGCATACAGAGGAATGAAGTATCCAGTCTACCACTCATCACATTCAAATCCAATGTTATTGGCTCCCAGGGTGAATTTGTGAATATTGCATTGAAAGGATAGAAACAGCCACAAGGTAGTGAGGTTACTTAAGGGAATGCCAGTGCTGTGAAGTATTATAAAAAGTTTTAAAACCAGGCTTAGTTACTTAATATCTCTCATTTTACAAGTATCCAATATAAACATGTGGATTGGATGCCATAGGATTTACTACTTAAACAGAGAATAACTGTGCCAGTGTGTTCTGAGCACATCACAGAATGTACAAACCCTGGGCTCCAAAGGAAAAACAGCAGTTTAAAACTTTACAGTTCCAAGGTACATACAGCATGATGCTGCCCTGGAGTTAAAATCAGCCTTGCACAAATTCTGCAGCTTAAGGGTTTTTTGATATTACATGGTAAACCTTCTACTGGAAAATGGGGCAATTAAGTGACACTAAAATTCTTAACCTCCCTGAACTCATGCTAGTTCTCTCAACAAATACCAGTATCAGTGAACCATGTTCTTAGATAAGTCATCTCCTTTATCTTCTTATGAGGTATGTGCATATCTGAAAGATAACTTTCACGTTGTGATTAACTTAAAAAGTAAGAGATAAATGTACTGCTTTTCATAAGAAAGCTAATGAGGGTCTTCCAGTCCTTTTTCTGTTGCAATCTGCATGCACTTATGTAGGGTAAAGAAGAAAAAGAGCAGTAGCTTTGTTCTGCATCCCTCTCTGTAGTAGTGACAGTACCATATGCTTTGATTCTTCTAAATTCTATCCTGAGATATATTAAAAAGAGGTGTCTGCAAGACATGAACAATAACTGTTCAGTTGTCCTTGGCACCAGGGGGACAAGATACAGCACTGTATCTGATCTTGGTCCCAAAAGAGGTGAACAAGTTGCAAACTGCAGAGGAAAGCAAGAATGAAGAAGAGGTTGAAATGCATGCTATGTTAAGAAAGGCCAAAAGGAAAAGATTTGATTAATCTAGAGGCACTGGTTGCACCCCATCCCCAATTATCCATTTGATAGTGTGATTCCCTTTCACCTGCTTCATCCCTGAAAGGAACTGGAGCTGAGCTGCCATCACTTAAGTACAAGCAAGTGTTGCTTGAGTGGTGAAAGCCAGGAGTGCTGCTCCCACCTCCAGAGGCTGCCTAATATCAGTCAATACCTGAAAGTGCTGAGTGAACAGAGCATCTGCTCTCTACCAGCCTGTTTGACTTTGTGTACATGTGCAGAGTTTGAATGTTGCTTTTCTGTAACTTCACATGCCTGAAATAAACCTGGTTCTGCATTCCCTGTGGTGTGGGGAGTCTTGTGCAGCAGATTGGAGGCACAGAGGTTTTGTTCTGCTGCAGCCTGCTGTTGTAGATGAGTAAATCAGAGCTAAGGTGTAAGATGAGTGAACCCAAATGTGTTGACATCATGTATCCAAAACATTGAACATTAAAAATGGGACCTTTGACTTTTCTTTGTAATTTTCCCAGGTTGTTATTGATGTTATTATTGTTTCCATAGCCACAGTATCTTCTAATAGAACCTGATCTGAGACTTAATAGGGATATTTTACTATGCTTTGAACTCAGATCTTTTTAGATTAGTAAGTATGTAGTGCTTCTTCACAGAAAACTTACTGCAAGTTTTGATTTTGGCTTTACAGATCTGTCTTGTAGACACATCAGGGACCATAGGTTTTGGCAGCCACTTCATAGTAATAATGCTTTTCTTAAGTCTTAATAAATTCGAGGACTGTCTACCACTATGTTTCCTTTTGCTGCTTGTGCTCCATGCTTATGTTTTCAATTTAGCTTGGTACTTAGGGATGTTGAACCATTAGAGAAGACATTTTAACTTAGTCTTCCAAATATGTCATCTGTCTAACAGATGAAATGCATTGCTTGTGGTGGTGGGGGAGGAAGTCACCCTTTTTCAATTAAATTAGCTTCTTAATGAAAATGCAACAGAAGAATATTATGTTTCTTCTTTTGCCTTATTTTCAATGCTCCACTGCAGCTATTTGGCATTTAAACTTCGAAAACAAACAAATTTCATCCTTACCTTTTCTTGTGGTTTCTGATGTATTTTCAGTGACACATAGAGATGACCATGCTGTCTGGTCTGCTTTAGATTTGATTAATTCAAAGAGCTTTTCTCTTGTCTAGCATCACTACACTCTAGAGGTGAATGTTTATATAGCTGGAACTGTGTGGTTTAGATGGGGAAGGAGGATTCTAGCTAGTAATATTTTTTTGTTGTTTACTCCCTTGTTCGTTCTTCAGTCATGTTTTCTGCTGACATAACTTTGTGTTAGTAACTGTTCATTGCGATTGCTTTAAAAGTGAGCATGATGATACTTGTTTGGAATGTGATTTTTGAGCAGCAATTCCTGAACTTAATTTTGGAAGGCTGTCTTTTAGTGGCCTTTGAGTTTGTCTGTAAAGACCATGGCAGGCTTGTGAAAAACTTCAGTTAAAAAGAGCATCCAGTGTATCTTAGAAGATCTCAAAGCTGGTGACTGAATTATCTCATTTGTCTTCATGAAATCCACAATGTGAGATCAGATATTCTCTGGAAATGGTAGCGGTTAAACTAAAAATTAAATGCATGGTGGGTAACAAAATTCTGGAGCAAGTTGTGTAAGAAATTCTTCAGGCAGCATGGAAGGATGTGCCTTCTAACATGCCGTATATAATTTTTGGGGACACTGGAGAAAGGAGAGAGACACTGGAGAGAAATGGACTGCTGACATCTCTCAAGTTTGTAGTTACCTGATGAGTATCATCCTCCTCTCATGAGTCAAATGGACCATTCCTTTGACCAGTTAAGCCATTTTTAAAATTCTTATAATTCTGTCTCAGCTGGACAGGAAGAGAAAATTAAGAGGTTGGACTGGGAAGGTGTGATGCTGTATAAAGATATGACAGCAAATCTTTCATTGTTTCCACAATCTTATGGAACATTGCCTGACCACAGGTTAGTGTCTGCTCAGAAAGGAGAAGCCAGTTCTGGCATCTGCTTCTGGCCCTACTTATGTGTAAGTGACTTACTTGAAGAAGGTGTGAATATCATGGATTACTCTCTGAAAACACGTCTCTCTGACATGAGTCAGAGAGTGGCACCTGGGCAGCTTGTACCTGGATTGGGAGATGTTTGGCAAATGGGCACAATTGTACTGGATTTTTCTCATTAAAAGTGGAATGATTTAGGCCTATGAGTGAATCCCTACATTGTTGACACTGAAAGTAATTATCCAGCCTAATTTTACTTTTTTTTTTTAATGGTGCAAAGATTTTTCTGTAGACAAAGCCCCCACTGAAGATGAAAGCCTGGGCTTTTATCAGGTTATCTGTTAAATGGCTCCCCTTCTGAGACTGGCAGATCTTTCTGCAGAGGTACTTGACAGTAATTTTCTGTAATGCAAGTTCATTTGGGATTAAACTTGCTTTTTTTTTCTTGATTTAATTTCTCAATGCTTTTTGACATCTTCTTCAACTATGGAACAAAAGAAAAAAAAACTTGTTTGAGCTGACGAGAAAATTGTCACATAGCTTTCCAAAACCGTTGAAGAGAGGTGTCGTAATTATACTGTGGGCTTTACTTTTTTATGGCTGTAAGTGCTAATTCATGTAACTCCAAAGTGAATTATATGTTTAAATTGTTTATATTACCTCTGGGCTTTGATGCAGTGCTCAGTAAAATCACTCTGCAATTATTTTGCAGTTGCGTATATTGTGACATGGATATCAAGTTGCCAGAGCATCATCTCAGCAGGTAGTCAGTTTACATGATACCTACTCTTAGGCAGTAAGTGTAGCAAGCAGGTAATAATAAAATGTAGTCCAATTAGCATTTTGTAAATGTCCAACTGCTGTTTTTCACCTTGTTTCTGCTTATGCAATAGGAGCCATCTTTTCAAGTTCCTTCTCTGTCACCATCTCTTGTATTGTCTGAGTGTCTTGTGAGTATCATGAGGGGAAAAAGAAAGCTCCTCTCTGGTGAAGTTTTCCATTTCTTGGCATTTTGTTTTGCCTGATACAAACTCCTGTTTCTGGAAGAGGTGTTTTCAGGAAAAGCTTCAACATTTTCTAAATGCAGAAAGCAGATTTACAGCATCCTAAGGGAACTGGTCACATTAAACAAATACTTGCTTGTACCCCAAAAGCCTGTGTATGGCATGGCTTTGTGCACTGGCCACGTCCTTTAGGGCATTTGAGTGTGATAAGTGCAGTGGTGACGTAAAAGGATGAAACATGAGCACAGCTTCAGGAGTGCACCCCAAAAGGCAACCACACTCAGCAGTGCTGCAAGGGAAGTTTTGGTTACCACTCATAATTGTTCTTCTGAAGTGAGCTTTGAGCTGTAGTGTTTATCTTGAATCTTGTCCGATTAGACCTAAGTGTATTCACGGTGTACTGAAACAAGGCAATGATACACTGGTCTCCTTTAAGCTAAACAAGTGTCTGAAAATAATAGCCTTTTATTTCAGGTTCCTTTATCTGCAGTGAGTATTTGCTGTGGTTTCTTTTTGGGAGTTACCATGGTTATTGTTTGTGTGCAGAACAGAACTGTGCTACCTAGGAAGGTGAGTTTCAGAAACAAATGTGAGAACTGGCCAAACTTGGTAACTACTGTCATTTTTTCAAGCTGATACAGTTACTTGCATTTAGAATAGAGAATTTACAAAGACCTTTTCTAATTTTATCTAGTTTTTAAAGAATTATGTTTATAAGATTCACCCAAAGTTACTGGACAATCCAGTCAAGGATTTAATTAGAACTTGAGTGTAATCTCTATGCAGTAAAATTGTACTTGACTGAAGTACCAATAAGGAAAAAAATTTGCTCACTATCTTGCTCACTAACTGGTAGGAAAATCAAAGCAGTTAATAATTATGAAGCATTTAAAATATTTCCGTAACTCTACAAACTCTCATCATTCATCTCATTTCTGGGATGCTAGGCAGACAAATAGCATATGTGCTCTTGCTCCTTCACTGACACTTGTCAGCATCTACTAATCATTTCTTTTGAAGGCTTTTACCTACTTACACAGCGAAGTGTTCCAGAGGCATGTGTCTGAGCAGAGGAGTAATTCCCAATCCACAAGTGGCAGTGATGTGTGGCTGGTGCTGCAGGGCTGTGACAAGTCGTGATGCTAGTGTTTGTTATGTAAAGAAATGAAACAGAAAAGGGACAATTCAGGATAAGTGTTCTTTTTCATTATGGTGTGATAATCAGCATAATAAAATGTGTTCCAATGTTAACCTTTCAGACACCATTAACAGTAGTTTTGGGAAAGGTTAGCTACAGCTGTAGCACAGAGATGTTAAATTCATCACCTTTGGTGTTATCTAATAATTGAGGCTGAGATTTTCCATTTCATAGGAAGCAAGGCTTCTGAAGGGAAGATTGATTAAGAAATATGGGGACCATGTTTCTCACAGAAAACCCTGTAAAAGTGTCACAAAATAGTAAGTTTTAGTACATTGTGTGGGGTTTGTATGAGCCTTGAGAGGTCCTTCTTTGCTTGCTGAATCAGCAGGTGCAATGTCCTGCAACTTGGGAAGTTTAACTGAGGCCATGATCACCCAATAACTACTCCTTCCCAAGGTAATTTGGGGAAAATTGTCTCCACATTTATGTTGCAGTGCAGGATATCCTAAACATTGCAACCAGTAATAGCAGTAACATTCATTTGGTCATGAAATGTAACACTGAGAGCAAAGTGCCAGTAGGTTCCCATTGAATATAAGGGAATACAGATTTTTCCTTTCTTTTTCTTTCTAGTCGGCAGTTCTCTTTGAAAGTAGTCTGAAAGGTTTCCTGACAAATCATTTTGCTTCCCTGATGAAGATATATTAGCAGTTCAAACACAGCGAAGAAGTACTCTGCTCTGAAAAGTGCCATATGCCTCCTCTGACTGCTTTTATGTTAGAAATCCTTCTGCTGGGAGAACATGATTGCAGGAGTAAACAGTGTGTTGAGACACACCATCACTTTGGCCATTCCTTGTGCTGAGCACAGGTTGCCTGGAATCCAGGTGCAGGCCCTATGTCAGGAAACAGTTTACGCCATTGTCTTACTAGAAAAATGATCTTTCCTTAAGAGCTGTATAAGCATCGCTCTGGGCGAAAGTGAGCTCCTGGCTCTTGTTAGCCACTTTAAAGGCTTGGAAACAGTTTCCTCTGGGCCTATATTATCACATGTTGCTATATGCTATACAGCAAATACTTGTTTAGTGCAATAGTGTGACTTCAGAATGTCTTTTGCTGAAACGATAGCCCATGGACATCATCCAGGAACAAAATACAGCTGCATCTGTCATACTGTGAGACACTGAATTACTTCTCACTTGTACTGGTTTCCTGGGGAGGAGAACAGGATGCAAGAGTTAGTGTGGGCTGGACACCATTTCCAGTGACCAGGTTGGATGTGGTTGTTCTGTTTTGAGATTTAATGAACATTACCTGCACAGAGGTGATCAGACTGTGCCAGTTGGCCTCAGACCCCCTGTGGCCCTGTGTTGATAATTTTGCACATAGATCCTTGGCCAGTGGCATAATTGGTTCTCTGAGTCTGAAAGATTCATGTTTATGTTTGGAATTAAAAGAGTTGATTAATTTTTGCTCTGTGCTCTCTGGTTGTTTGGTTTCTTTTGTTTCTTTTTAAGCTGAAGTTATGCAATTCAAGCATTCATTCCTCCTGCATTATGTCAGCTTGACTTTGAGTTGCCAAACCATAGTGCAGATTCACTCCTTTTAGTTCTTTTTGTGGGAGATAGCTAAAGGTGACTATTTGCATTGAGATTACAAAGCAGTAAGCTCAAGATCATTAAGCTCAGTTGCACAGTATTTCTGGAGTAGTTGCCGATCTGTTAATTTAACTGCATGTCAAGGGGGAAATATCACCTTGCCACCTCCCTGAGCCATGCTGTTTCTCTTCTGAAGAGCTTCTACCTTGCTAGAGGAAGTGAAGGCTTCTGACCTGGGCATGGCCTTAGAAATTCTCCTCTATGTTGGCTTAAGGTAAAAACATGTGATTTGGAGGTACACAGAAACAAATACCAATATACTGACTCCATTTCTTTCAATCTTTGTTTAGGTACTTCCTTTCCCCAGTCAGGTGGTCTACAACAGAGTTGGAAAGTGTGGGAGTCGAACTGTGGTTTTGCTTTTGAGAATTTTATCAGAGAAACATGGATTCAACCTGGTTACATCTGACATACATAACAAAACAAGACTGACCAAAAATGAACAGGTAAGTTACTCCTCCTTGTCTTAGATCCTGCTTTCTTATTACATGTACAAAACTGAGAAACAAAGGCCTGTGCTAGCACATAATCCTACTGAAAAGATATATGGCTACTTTGTCCTGAGTAATCGTGCGGAATTCATTTAATTCATTCTCTAAATGACTTTACTTAATAAGAGAAATGGCTGGCAGAACCAAGAACAACATGATGTGGCAGCTAACCAGAAAAACTAACTTCCAGTGAGATAGCTTTTGAATTTAGTCAGCATAGCAGTTAGACTACCAGCAAGGCAAGAAAGGTTAGTGCCAACAGCATTTGGGACATGTATTAATGTGTCTGCAGGGCACAGCCATTTGTCGTGTAACCAGAACAGCTTATTCAGACCTAGCTTGAGTCTTAAACAGAGCTGGAGTAAATAATAGTCAAAAAGGGTCTTTTTTGATGACTTTATTAATTCACTTCTAATAATCACTTGCTTCAAAATGTTTTTTCCCAGTGCCATGCTAACCCATGTTGCTATAATATGACGTCCTTGATCCTATCTCAACTTCTTGCTTATCTGTCTTTTTTATGTCTATTGCACAACCCTCACTGAGGGAAGTGAAAATACCACATAAAACCTCTTTACGCAGACACCCTTTTTGATGTTCCCTTAAAGTTGTAGGAAGATTGTTTTTGCAGCTTTGTTTCTATGAAAGATCCAGTTATTTAAATTTTCCTCTCTTCAGGGTACACATGTACCCACTGTAAGCATCACTTCTGTTAGTAGATTGATACAGGTAGTGCAGGAAAACTTCAGACTTAAAGCACTCATCTGTAGACGGATGCTGCGCATGTTGCCCACTGCTGCTATTTTGAGCTACTGATCAGGTAAAGGCTGCAATTGCTGCCTGTGCCACTTCTAGAAATAGCAGCCTGCAAACCACAAAAGGATGTGTGCAATGATCAAAATATGGATGTGGGCCTGCCAGTGACATTGTGCTGTGATTGGGGGTCATTTGCTTGCAGCCCATAGATAAGCACAAGTTTGTTATTTTAGATTCAGCAGTTCATTTCAAATGAAAGTTTAGGAGCTGATTTTGCTCGTGCAGGTCCCACCTTCCTCCCCTTCAAGGTGCCCTTTGGGGTCCCACCACAGCTGGCGGACCTAACACTCTGTAAGTCAAGTTCAGCCAGAGGTGGGGTCCAGCTAGGCAGGGCTGCCACGCCAGCCCAAATATTTTGCTGGGATATGGGATTTCTGTGGGTAGGACTGCTTTTGTGTTTTGGGCTGTTTGGGTTTTGTTTGTATCTTTCATCAGTTTTCATTGCTGAATGGGGGACATACCATAAATCCCAAAAATCTTTTATGTGTTAGTAATTGCCAGCTTTCACTATGATCCTTTTCTTCCTCTCAGTTCTGTTCTTTCTTTGGTAGGTGGATTTTCCTCTGTTAAAATATGATACAAGATCATTTCTTCACAGTCTTCTGTGCTTTGGTCTGGCACGTGGAGATTCCAGAGAGGCCTGGACTTATTTTTGATGCAGCCAATACACTGACAGATAATTATCTGCATTACCCTTTGCACTCCCTAGGTGCTTGAGTTACTAGATGACAAACGTGCTGGAAGTGCTGCTACAGACCTGCTGATTTACTCTATAGACTGTCCTGCTATAATTTGAGTCTCTTTATTTTCATTTGTGGTTTATTTCCATAGTTAAAATAGGCTCATAATTTAATGAGTACTTTTGCTGAAAAGTGCCTTTGATCACCAGAAAACATACTTGGAGACAGTAACTATTCTGTTGTTCAGGGCATTTTTAGTTGTCGTCTCAATTTTTCAGAGCAGAATATGAAAAATAAATTATGTTTTCCACCTTTAATGTGGTGTACACAAGAGGAAGTTAAGGCAATGAATGATCTCAGGCTCCAGGCACTGGAACAAGAAAAAAGAGAGCTGGGCTGTAGGATTCCAGTGTGAGCATGGGCTTCTCACTTGAGATGATATGTCTCCCTTCTGTCATTCCTCTATCCTGTGTTTGGTTAAAGCCCTGATCCAGCCAAGACTTTTCTGTAAATGTTTAGCTTATGCAGTCTGCTGTTGTTAAATAAAGTTTAGCATGTAGGTGTTTTTAATGACTCTGGGGATTGCACATAATTGGAATCCATATTCTCATTGCCTTTTCCAGTCTCCTTCCTACTAAGAAATTTTCCCAAATTATGTGTGTCTGCCAGCAATTAGAAGTGCAGCCTTTGAACATCTGTGGGCATAAGGGAGTGAGTTCTGGAAACAGATGTATTAATATATGCCTTGCCATTTGCCATAATATTTTTAAGTAAATTAAATACAGGAAATAACACATAATATTAATCTAATTGATGTGGCTTTAAAATGCCACTCAAACAGTTGCAAAATGAAGTCTTTCCCTGCCCTGACTTTGTCTTCCACTCCCATTTTATTGCATTCGAGGAAGTAAGAATGAGTATACTTATAGGTATAGAAATGCCAGTCACGTACAAGAATAATTGGTAGTTTATCCTCAAATTGTTTCCTTCTACCACCCATCATTATGGCTGTGCAGCCAACTTTATATGCAATGCCAGTTCAATGCACTAAAAATCCATCACTAATTTTTCTTAAATGCTTTTAAAGACAGAAAATTGGTCATACCAGCTTGGGGAGGTGAAGAAATACTTGAAACCATTCCAAGCTTGGGAGAGCTGAAAATGAATATCTAGGTCTCATTCCTGGGAGTTGTGAGTTGTTTATGGAAATGAGTACTGAGATGAAAGTGATATACTAAACTTCTTGTAGGTACTTGTGCCTCCTGAGCCCCACATGCCTTCAGTACAGACTGAAAGCAGTGAAAAAATGAAAAGAGCTCATAAGAAAGATTTTTTTTTTTGTGTGTGTGTCAGTATTAGTGGAGACCATAGTGTGATCCAGCAAGACCACACTTGGCAAATCCCAGTTGCCTCACCATTTTTATACATTTTGACCTCAGATTCTCACACCGAAATACAGCATTTTAAAAAAATAGTAACATTTTGGCTGTTGTTTGGGTGGGATTGTTATCCGATGATTTCCTTCTGTTCCCAATAGAATTTACTTATTATAAACCTCAAGCAAAGCGGGGCTGCTCTGAGTGGTGTGCACAGAGACTGGACCAGCCATCTCCAGAAGAGAAGAAGGGTGACCTGTCTTGAAGGCCAGAGTTGAGTTTTTGTGCAGGAACAATGCTGCCCCCACTTTTCTCCCCTGCCAGGGATGCCCCATCGAGCCCTCCTGGAGTCACTTCACGGTGCCATCTGCTGGAGCGTTATTTGCAATGCAGCACCGCCCATTGAAAGTTAATTTCAAGAGCAAATTAGTGTATTTTTCAGCCGTGTTTTACTGAAGCTGCCTGATTCCTGTTGGAGAGCTCTGGGCAGCAGTGAGAGAGAGAAACAACTCTTTCTGGGCCCTAATCCTAGCAGATAGATGCTCCTTTCGTATTTCTCCAAATATTTCTACAGCTTCTCCCTCCAACCATGGATGTGTTCTGCCTCATCTTTTCCCTAGCAGAGTTCACCAGGGTTATCTTCTGCTGCTTTTACCTTTTTATTTTTTTTTTCAAACTTAGGATGATATGATCATCTGTACTTGTATGTCATTCTCCTTCATCATTCATTCCATCCCAAAGTACTTGTTTTATTCAGCCCTTATCCTCTGCTCACTGTTGCTCCTTGTGCATCCTCTACATCTTATTTTCTTTCTTTCTTGTTTCATCTTATAGAAACAAACAGATGAACAGACAAACTTGAACAACCAAAACCAACCAACCCAACTTACTCTTTTGGGAAACACTGGCTGATTTTTCTTTTAATTGGTTGGTTGGGTTTTTTTTAACATAATCTTAAAAGGAAGGAGGGATCCCTGTGTCTTTCTGGGCAATACATTTGGGTTGTTAGACTGAAATCCGTTCAGGACAGCATGATAAGAGAGGGAGAGGCCTATGGGAAATATGGCCACAATTTGCATGTGGCCATGAGCCATTACAGTTATTTTTCCCTCCTGACATCTGTGTGTCATTTCAGTTGAGCCTTACTTACTCTTTTGGCAGGGTTTTTAGAAGAATGGGTTTTGCTTGTTTGTTCTTATGCACATTGTATCTTTATTCACATCTGCTTACAAGTCCAGTTGACCATTAAGTGATTAAATATGAAGGTACTCCAAGTCAAAACAAAATTCTGTTTCTGCTTTGGAGCAAGCTGTTGTCTTAGCTCAAGAGATGGAGTTTGTAGCAAAAGGCTAAAAAAAAGCCAGGAGCCAGATGCTGTCCTGCACTGTGTGCATCTTTCCAGCCTCCCTTTGCTCCTGAGGCCAAAGTGCTTGTGCTTGTCCAGCAGCAGGTTCATGTGACACTGACATCAGGTGAAATGGAGTGAGAAACATGGCAGTGCTGTGATGTGAATCTGCTTCCTGATAGGAAATTGGTGCCAGCCTTGGAGACAACTGGAAGCCAAGGGAAGCTCATGCGGTGCTTTGTAACACATATACCTCCAGCTAAGTATTCTACTAGAGCCACCTGTGGTTTTAGGTTTAATGAGATTTTTTTGTATGGGTATAGTATCTTTATATCTCCATATTTATACTCTAGTAAGGTTTTTTCATTTATTCCAAGAAGGAATTATAGTGATGACTGTGGGGGCATGAACAGAGTTTTTATACCAGATCAGTAACTTCCTTCTGCCATCTTCCTTCCTTACTTCATGCAGCTAGCGCATCACAAGTAAAATGCAAAATATAACATAAGGCTTCATAAAGTTCTGAGAATTTCATTTCTCCTGTAACTTGTCTCGGTAAAACAAAAACAAAAGAAGAATCTGTAGTGGGTTCACTATCACAGAATCCAGTTGAGACATCTGTTACACAGGCTACAGAGCCTTCTATTGTTTGATTATGCAAGGTGAATGAAGACTGTAATTTCTTGGCTGAGTGAGTTAGCAGTTCTGAAGAAATGTCAACATGTTGGTTTGCTAGGAAAGCCTTTGTCTCTTCAGAGGACGAAAAACAATACTCACTTCCTTTGTGCTAAGTATTGCAAAGCTTCCTGGGCTTTCTAATTCTGATCTGGACAAGGTTTGCTCTTCAGGTTTATGAATTTCTTGCCCAATGCATTTATATTGTACTGAAAAAGCTGTGAAAAGACCTATTTGTGCTTTAGTCAAGCACAGACTCCATACATGGCTAAGGAGGGGATACTATTCCCTTCCTGACTCTTTTTTTTTTAAATTTCTTTTTCAAAAGTTTTTGGATTGCACATCTCTCCATATTATCTTTTTTCTCTTTTTCCTTTATATTGTCTTTCTTTTGGTGATCTTGTCTTTCATTCTATTTCTTTGGAAGCCTTTTTCAGATGCAACATACCTTGCTGTACTTTCTCAAACCTAATATGTTGTGATGCATAAGGTCACTACCTAATATACCTTAATGTACTCAAACTAGTTGGGCAGGAAAACGTCCATCCTGAGAAGATGGACAAGCTGAACTGTTTGCTTTAGTGGTCATCATACATGTATATGTATAGAATTGTTGAAGATAGAGGGAAAGTAAAGAAGGTCTGTAAGTGTGTGCACTTCTTTATTCATTCCTGGGTGTTAAATGGCTGCAGCTTGTGTTGGCTGAAAGAAGGCAGGGTATGTGTGCTGGGAAGAAGTGGAGGATGCAACATGGATAAGAAGCAGTAAGATGTGACACACATTATAAAAACCATGGCAAAATATCAGTCTTTTGAAACTGGACATTAGAAGGGGAAAAAAATTGGCAACTGCTGTCTCTTAAATGTGGTTTGGTATTTGCTATGGCATGGGCAGAATTTTTTACCATGCTCTTTTTGCTGCTAGTGGCTCCTCTTATGCCAGTTACTTTATTTTGACCACACAACAAGCTGGACTCTGTGTTTTTGCTTATTTTATCTTTGTCAACTATAGCATTCAAGTTTTAAGAAATACATTTTTTAATTAATGTCTCCTTAATGGTGTTTAAATTTAGTACATAAATTAATATAATTCAAATCAGAACATGTGGTTCATGGACTTACTTTCTTTTTTCCCCCATATGTATGAATTGCTTTCTACTACCCAGTTTGTAAAATCAGTAAACCTGTCATTTCAAGTGCATTTGTGTTCAGTGTCCATAACATAGCCTGAGTTTGAACACAGAACAGAAAATTGGAAAGTAAATCTTAGGTAGTAAAAGAAGGAAGCAAAATTAACTGAAACATTGTCTCTCTAGCATGATGCTTCACTAGACACTTCCAGCTTCCTGTAAATCATAGCTAGAGCTCAGCTTACACAAAATACATTATCATATCCATGGTTGTGTTTACATTATTCTATTTTAATGGTCTGAAAATTCAAATTATTATCTATTTTGTTAAAAAAATTGACTCTATTTGAGTAGGCCTGAACTAGAATTTAGCATCATCTTTCTAAAAGTGCCCATTTAGTTTGTACTCCTAACTTGCTGTAATAGGAAAAGGATTTGCAAGTCCTGACTTCTGTATTTAAACAACCAAATCAGTTGGTGTCTTGGCTGTGCTGGCAGCATTTATTGTTAGAGAAAAATGGCCATTGGCTCAGCTCCTGCTTTCTGTTACAGTTTCAGACATCTTACATTTTTGGCATTCTGGTGAATAGAGCTAGTGTCTTCAGAGGGCAGCTGCCTTTTGGAAAGTTCATGCAGATTTAGAAAGAGTTTAGATTTTTCCTTTAGTTTATGCCTTTCTTTAAACTGATACCCACTTCTGGAAGTATTTTGGAAGTACATAAGCTCCATGGTAGCAGAATGGTGTCTGCAGCTCAACCTTTCTTGCTTAGACATAAAATGTTCATCATGCTATTTTGATGACAGTGTTTGGGAGGGGTAGTGGGGAAGGAGGTCCTGAGTAATTTGGACTGGAAAATTATATCATCATATGTTGTTTGAAAGTTTTCTGTTTGTCTCAAATTGTGCGTTGATGTAACGTGGAAAATTTGATTTGTTAATTCTTTTTAGATGGAATTGATTAAAAACATAAGCACTGCTGAGCAGCCCTATTTATTCACTAGACATGTTCATTTCCTCAACTTTTCAAGGTAAGGCATTTTTTTGGTAAAAAATATTTTTCATTGATTTTTATTAATTGTAATACATAAAACGTTTCCCCTCTTTTACTCCTAAACAATACAATGCACTTTTTTTCCCTTCCTTCTGGCACTAGAATTCACATTCTGAAGTTGTTGGATTTTTTCCCCCACACTCACTTTTCTCTAGCATAATTATGTGCAGTATGTTTGTGATAGCCAGGATGCTATTATATGCTTTTGCTTCTTGAGATGATTGTGATTTACAGTGTTTCCAGTCAACATGCAAGAGATGGTAACTTAGGTCTTTAAACTGTGCACTTGTGTGTTAAAAGTGGCAGAACACTTCTGTTAACATTTCATTTCTTCATTTCTGTATAGCCAGACACTAAAAGGAGATTGAAAACTGCACTGAGTTCATTAATTTTGTGCTTGGAATGACTCTTCACCAATATAACCAGTTTAATTTTGTTCTGACAAAATAGTCCCCATTCCACAGGCTCTGGAAGTATTTTTAAACCATGCAAACAGATTACACTCTGTATCATGGGAGTACAGCTTCTTCTGGCAGATACTTAAAAGTATGCAGCAAGACTCTAGAGACTTTTATAGCACGGAATGTGAAGAAAATTGAATTTGGATGAAACTTCTAAGGAATTTTTGAAGGACTTGAATGAGTGATGCCAGTTAGCATTTAGCCAGGGTACAGAGGTTAAAGTTGACTGCAGATGGTTATTGCCCAGGCTGTGAATTTAACCTGGAAATTATATTCAGGAACCATGCTATTTGTGCCACCAGATTGGATTCCTTGTATTTAGATTTTAAAAAATTCTGTAGAATTATGAATGTACTGCAGATCTTTGTAGGAGCTTGCCTAAATACACAGCATTTTGTTTGCATGGTAATGTGAGTGCATGGCTTCAGGCTTCTGTAGACAGTGTAGTAAGAAATTATAAAATTGGGGGTGTCAAGTTTAATTTTGTTTTCTTAGAAAATAAAATATTTTGAGCAGTTGGAAATTCACTTGATATAGAACTTAACTATGGGCGTGATTTTTTTACATGGAAACAAGAAGAGTTAAACAAAATTTTGATCTGCTGTGTTTTCTCTTCTGATTCCTTGAGAGTTCCATTTTTAATGTATTACCTTTAAAAAATAAAAATCATTAGGATTTCAGACTTTTTGTAAATGACCTCTTTCCTCTTCCAAACTCCAGGATCAAAAGAGTAGCCACACGTGAGGGTCAAAGGGATGTTTGCTGATTAGACTGATTTTTTCAGAGATGGTATTCACCATTAGGTATGAGAGAAAAACATCAACAGTCTTAACCTCTTGCTCCTCCCCATGGATCCCATTTTCTGTATCTGTGGTACATCCTTGCCACAAAGGTATCATGTTTCTTCTGTAGTGTATACATGATGTATCTATAATGTATTTACCTTTTTCTTGCAATAAAAATCTGGGAAAATACAAAGATATTACATAAGGTGTATAAAATTATTTGTAGTTTCTCTTTTGGCTCTTCCTTTCAGGCAAACCTGAAAATATATCTTTTGTTTTATTGAGAGTATCCTTCGTTTAACTAGTAGGTGTAAAGTAGTGAAAAGGCTCATGGGTCTTTTAAATCAGGCAGCATTGAATTGCAGCAACATTGCTTACTAGTGTTTAGCATTTCTTAGTGTTTTCTGAGAAATTAAACATTTTTGGAAGTTTTACTCCCTAGTTTCAAAATTTATTAGCAGTGTTATACTTAACAGTGAAGTAGCATGTTTTATATTTTCTTGGTTATTTAATTCTAAGGTGATTTTCTAAATTGATTTCATTAGGAAATGGATTGTCAAGTATTGTGTTTACAGAAATTTCAGAATGTGATTTAAATGCACATTATAAATATTACAGTATTATGAAAGTGTTTTAGTTTTGCTTGATTTCTTTAAACTACTCATTTATAGAATCCTTCTTATCTGTAGTGGCTAGCTGGACTCAGATTGGAATACTGTTCTTCTAATTTGCCCCAGCTTTTCTGCCAGTTCAACATAAAAGTCATTCAAAACTCCTTAGACTAAAAGAATAGGGCTCAGAATATTGATGTGGTGTTTTCTGGCTGGCAGCTGGAGATCTCAGACAATAGCTTGGCATGAGCAGCCAGCACAGTGGGGGAGCAGGACAGATGCACAGGGTCGGAAAGGAGACAACAGTTGACTCCTGACTGCAGGTTTAGGGCGGCTCTAGATCCATGAAGATCAGCTTGAAGATGAAGGAACCCTATTTTGGTGAAACTTCATGCTCCCTCCCAGGAAGAGGCATGAGGCTTTCTACATGCCATTGCAGCAGAGCCATTATTGGAATATGAATTTTTGCAGGAGCAGCCATTTTGAACATCAGTCCAGTGACTCACTTCTCTTGTTTGGCATTTTATACCTTTGAAACCAAAGGTATAAACCAAAGCCAAAGCAAATCAGATTCACATTTTTCATGACTCTGCTTACATGTGGCCAGCAGGAGCAGGGAGGTCATTCTTCCCCTGTACTGGGCACTGGTGAGGCCACACCTCGAGTGCTGTGTCCAGCTCTGGCACCTCAGTTCAGGAAGGACTTTGAGACACTTGAGCACGTCCAGAGGAGGCAGCGAGGCTGGTGAGGGGCTTGGAACACAAACCCTGTGAGGAACGGCTGAGGGAGCTGGGGGTGTTTAGCCTGGAGAAAAGGAGACTCAAGATGTGTCCTCATCACTCTCTACAGCTCCCTGAAAGGTTCCTGTAGTTGTGGGGGGGTTGGTCTCTTTCTCCAGGCAACAGGTGACAGAATGAGAGGACATGGTCTCAAGCTGCACCAAGGGAAATATGGGTTAGATATTAGGAAAAAGTTTTTCATGGAAAAGGTGATAAAGTACTGGAGTGGTCTGCCCAGGGAGGTGGTGGAGTCACCATCCCTGGATGTGTTTAAAAAAAGACTGGATGTGGCACTCAGTGCCATGGTTTACTTTGGGGTGTTAGGGCATGGGTTGGACTCGATGTGAAGGTCTCCTCTGACCTAGGTATTCTGTGATTCTCTAAGTGATGGAAAGGTGCTCAGTGAGCACTTCTGCCATCTCCTTCGGTACCCTTGGGTGGATCCTATCCGGCCCAATAGACCTGTGTGTAGCTAACTGGTGTAGCTGCTCACTGACCATTTCCCTTTGAGTTAAATGGACTTCTTCCCTTGTCTCTGTCTTCCAACTTGGGGCAGGGTACTCCAAAAATGACTAGTCTTTTTATTAAAGCCTGAGGCAAAGAAGGCATTAAATACCTCAGCCTTTTCCTCGTTATTGTTAGTGCTTCTCAACTTCCCAAATAGTAGTAAAGCAATAACCTTGCTGGTTTGGGGTTTTTTTAACATTTCTGATGTGAATTGCAGCAGTGACAAATCAGTTGAATTTTCTGCCTTTGTGCCCTGTACCCGCTTATAAATCTGTCAGCACTTAAAAGCTCTCTGATTATTAAGAAAAGCATCACAGAATTTACTTACGATTGTTTCCTAGTGAAAACAAAAAAAGGCTGTATCTTCTTTCCAGAATAAATCTCCAGTGGAAGTGAGCTAACCTTTCAGTGGTGAGTTTGAGTACATGCATGTTTCTGAAGCACCATTAGTTTTGCTGAACAAAGTTCAGCAAATCTCATCCTGACCTGAAGGCTTGCCAAGGTCATTTTTCCCTCATTCTTGAAGAGTTTTTTTGAGTGCCTGTTGGTTCAACAGATTAAATGAATCCTCCTTCACTCTCCTGCATCTTCATCTTTTGATTCAGTGCTATCTTTTCTCAATCCAAAGTACCACAAAGAGGCAGACAAAAAGATAAATCTTAGAAGGAGACATGAAAGCAAATTTTATGTGAATTTTTACAGACACAGCTCTAATTAATTCCAGCTTCTAATGGAAGATAAAAAACTTTCTTGTTCTTCTTTCATGTTAGTGGATTTCTACATAGCCCTTGTCACAGAGAAAGCTTTTATTTGCAGCTTCTGTTCCAGTCTATCCAGTGCAGTTATGGCTAGCTTTAGGAGATGAGCCTGTGCTGGAGGGTGGCTACTCCATCCACTCCATTTCAAGACTGTTTATTTTGTAGAAAATGGTGCTGGTTTTTTGTGGGTTTAGGGTTTTTATTGTCTTTTTCTGATTTAAAGTTTATATACTAATTTTGCAGGGAAAAACATCCCAAGTTTTTTCAGGAGCAAATATTATATAGTGTCTCTAAGCAGGAAAAGATTTATATGTTGATATATTTGCTGAGATTCCAGGTGTTGCTGATAGCTCCAGGCAGTACAGTGTTGGAGTGCAGAAGCTGTGAAGAAGCAGAATAACATGCAGAGAGCTAAAAAGCTATTTCAGAATAGCTGCAATTTGTTCACTGTGCTTTATCATAAGTGCCTGTTGTCCGAGAAAAAATGAATTGGGAAGAAGCTTCAAGTTTGTGGAAAAGGCCCCCTTGATTTCTCAGTAACTGCTGAATTAACTGTAACAGTCACTGGGCAGTGACTCAAGACACTTGGTGAGTGCTCCAAGTGTCAGAGATTTCAGAGAAGCAGGAAGAACGTTTGCAGAAATGCAGAGGCAGATGGCCAGGCCATGGTTTTGGGTAAGATTAGTCAGGGATGAGGAGAATTGCACAACTTCTCTTTTGGTCACGGGAAGGCAGCATGTCTCTCTCCAGCATCAAACTGTTACCTTCTGGGCATGCACTTACAGACCCTAATTCAGGAAGAGCGGGGAGCTTGGGAGTTCCCTCCTGTCCTGGCGTAAGTGAATGTTGCAGGTGAGTGTGTAAAAACCTAATGACATGCCTCTGTCAGTGACTGGTGAGTTTTCCTTGTTTTTGAAGGCTGGCTGATCAGGGCAGGCTGAAGTCAAAGATGGGAAAAGCATTACAACAACCACCCAGAAAGTGAAACAGGCTTTGTCATGTCTCACTGGAGCTGTGAATTCTTTACTTTCTGCAGTAGCTATAGGCCACTGAGGAATTAGCTCCTTCAAAATTTCCTATGATGTGGTAAGGAGATGTAGAGATAAAGCACCGATTCTATTTAATTTTACAGTTTAATTAGCCCTTATAATTCAGTTCAGTATATCTGATTTGTTTCGAACTGGGATGAATTATAACCCAGCACTACTGTGTAAGGAGCCATCCTTACTGCTGCCAGGCTGCTGCCCTCTTCTTCCTTTCAGCTTCAGTTTTTAACATCTTAGGTGTGCATGTAGCATATGTGTGCATGTGCTTGAGGGGAGGGGACAGCACTTCACTTTTGGCATAAGTTTCTAAGTAAATAAGAGCCCTGTAGCCCTTCCAGGTGTTCTGCCTGTCTTTCCATCCTCTCCCCTCCCAAATTCCTAAGAAGTTTCTGAACATGTTGGCCACTCTGAAACCACATTGAGAAGGTCACTAGGACCCGAGAGTACCACACTGCAGGTACATCTGCTGAAGGGAAAGCCATGCAAAACAGAGCTGGTGGACTTTCTGCTGGGCCACAGCCAGCAGTTACCTCCCTGTGCCCTGCTTGGATGCCAGCCCTGGGTCTGTTGTGTCCTTGTGTGAGAGGTGTGGAGAGACAAGTTTGGGGGAGGAAAGTTCTGGTGGGTCTTCTGCTTGGGAAGGAGCTTGCCTTTAGTCCCTAGAATCAACATAAGAAATATTTCCAGTTTTCTGTTTTTCATTAGCAGAGTTTATGGGTAAAGTTCTTGTTTTTCTTGAAACTATAGCCTTTTTTGGTAGACAGTCTGTATCGGCATTACTGAAATATTTTTTTTATTACTTTTTTGCACATAAACAATGGCCAACACTAACTAATAAAAACTAATAAATTGGGCTGCTGTAGCAGCAGACAGTGTCACATGCAGCAGTGCTGGTCAGGTTGGTGATTTTCCTTCACCTCTGACCTGAATTCTGACCTACGGGTAGCAATAAATCACATGCTATGTGAAGGCGGGCTTGGAAGTGAAATTCAGTCTGCATAAGCCCAAAATGAAATTTTTTGATTTCTGCATGTTGCTGAGATTTTTTTGTTAGTCATTGGTTCTGTGTTTTTTCTCATGCAGAGGCTGCTCTAAAAATTGTGCTTTAACACAGCACTTTGATGTCACACCATTCCCTTGTTCTTGCAAAATGTGTCTATAGCTAACAAACAAAAAGGAGGTAAATCTTGATGAATTAACTTTGTCATGTGAATAAGATTTGTGTTTGAGAGCTGAAGCACACTGTGCTGGCAGCTTGTGTTTGGAAGCCCTGCATGTTAGTTTGCTGATAATGTGGAAGGGTTGGATGATACATTTACAATTTTTTTTTTTGGCAAATAAATATCTTCCTTTGCAATGACTTAACCTATGTATGTATGTCTTTGGTCCATTGATTTGGAAATAGAATTTCACTTTTTTTATAGAGTGGAAGTCAGTAAAACCAGAGTGATTCTGTGATGCTGTTTCATTGTCTTAGAGTGATGCGATTTTTGTCATAACACCCAGATTTTTTAGTAATTTGAGGATTATTGTTTCTTCTTTTCTTTGGAACAAGTAATGCCACACAGTGTGTTCATGTTTTGTTGAACATGTCTATTATGTGTGTTAACCATGCTCCACCAGCATTTGAAAAGAGTGTGTTGGGCAAATGCTGGAACTGACACAACAAGATGCTGAATGTCCCTGACCCTTTGGATGCAAACTCAGGGATGCTTTGTACAAAGAGCAGTAGTTGGGTCAGCACTGGCGCTAAACAGCTCAGCTGTGGGAGGGATTGGGCTCTTTGAATGCCTCCTTGAATCATCATCTTGAAACAATTATTGCAGCCTACGATTATCTTTTAAAGTAATTTTATGTTGTGGGATTTTTTTTCTCCTTTTTTTTTAAAAAAAAATAGACACTTAGGGAAACATCATTAAAAATGTGGTAGCAAAAAAAAAAAAACCACCCTTGGGTAAGCTGTTAAAAGTAGGGAAATGTCAGCTAAGCTCACGTGCGTGGCCTTAACACTGTGTCTTTATGTGTGTTCATTATAATCTGTACTTTTTGCTAACACATCATGAAACACTTTCTACCATCATGTGAGGTCTGCCTTGTAAAGTACACATTTCATGAATGGCCACATGGTGCTGTAATCCCTCCTACTTACTTTTTTTTCCGTTTTTATACTACATTTTTTAATTATGTGAGTGTGTAATGATGCTTTTTAACTGTGACTTGATGGAAGGCTAAGCACAAATCCAATGTGCAGTTTGACCTTTATGTGATCTAAGCAGGTTTTTGGGGTTGGGTTTTTTTTGAGCATTGCTTTTGGTGAGTTTTTCCACAGATTTTAAGATAATTTAATTTAGAATTTATTCCCCTAGTTTTCCTCTGTTCTTTGCACAATTAACTTTTTATCTTTCTTTTAGCTCACAACATGATATTCTCAGAATAGAGATTGTTGCTTGAAATCTAGTTACTGAAAGTGGGGTCAAGCATAACTCCTCAATTACTGTTTTTACTGTTGTTCAGCTTCCATGCAGATTACCAATCTGCATTCACACTGCAGATAACCAGTTTGGGAGTAACTTGATATAGGAAGGATGATGGTTAGTCCAGAGGGGTCCAAATGAATATAAGAAGGAAGATCAGAGATTTAAAAAAAATACCTAAAATCACAAGAAAAGAAAAACAGATAGAGAAGACAGGGAAAGAGGGAACATAACACAAATGGGGTTTTTTTGGTTGGTTGGTTTGTTTGTTTGTTTTAATTTAAAAGGTTCTGCAGCAATAAAGGGACTATGCAGTTGTTAATGAGTAGTGATAACACAAGTGGTGGACTTGAATTGTGTCAAGTTCTAGATAAGACATGTAGAAAAGGTTAGAACAACAAGGATAGCAAATATACTTCAGGATTTTGAGGCTGGTAGTGGCAATTGCATAGCTGATCCTGCCTTCAGGCAAAAAGATGGATGGTGACAGTTCTGAGTAATTTTGAAGCTTTTTTACCCTTGATGTATAAATTTAAACCTATAACTTCCATCTTTCAGGAAGGAAATGGAAGTCTTGATTCTAAATCACCAGTAATAGAGCATCTGCTGCACTTGATAAATTCTTTCAATAGTGAATTGTTCTCTCAGATAGTAAATTATGAGATATATTTCCTCCTAATTTTTCTGAGAAGTCCATTGACTCCTTTTCCTTGGATCTCAGAGTGCATTTGTCCACTATGTAAAGACTCATCACATTTTTCACCTGTGTAATTTGAGGTGTAATTTCTTACAGACTGTCATGCAGTCAACTCTCAGCCTTCTCTGTATTTTTTCCTTCTCATTCTCTTTGCAAGCTAGAAGCTTTTAATTTTTTCCATCATTTTTGTGATGCTGCACTGAATTTGGTTCATGTTTTTCTGGAAATGGACTCTGTGAATAGCCACGAGTGCTGTGTCAGGTCTTTACTCTTCTCTCCTCCTGCTTCTCAGAAAAAGGGAAACTAGGATTATTCTGCCCTGTAAGGTCTCCCACGCTGCTGATAATATGGAGAAATATACATGTCCTTGCTAGAACTACTCCTTCTCTGAATATGCTCTGCTTGAGGTTCTAGATGCTTTGGGTTTCATTTGCTATGCTACAGTGCAAAATATTTTCTTATGTCTTTCCTGCCTGGTGGCTCAAGTGACTCTTTACCAGCAAACCACTCCCTTCATTATTCTCTCCTTTTGCAGCTTTCTTTTCTGAAAATACTATCACTTTGCACACAGTTTCTGAATCACAGATTATCACATTAAACTGTTTGGATTCAAAGCCTCAAGCAGAGTGATATCCACAGTCCCTCTCTGACGGCAGATTTGCAGCTGTATTAGAAGTTTCACTTATGTTGATTTTTATATTCTGTAGATTGCATACATGACATACACGTCTGAGTTACAATGATTCATTTTTGTTATACACAGTTTACTGTATTTCAGTTTCCATATGGACATTCCTAAGATTGAGTTGCTGTCTGCAACAGCCATTTCCACAGGACAGCTGGAGTCACCATACTCCCCTTGATAAATGTATTCATGCAGGAACCTGAATATGCAGTGCTGAGTACATTGCAGCATCCTTTGCATAATAACCTTCCTAAGAAGTTGAGCCCCAAGATTTTATGTGAATGTAACTACCTCAGCCAAGTCTGTGGTCTCAATTCAATTTTGAATGTATGTCTTCTGTACCTCTCATGTTTGTTGATATAATACTTTCCAAAGAGCTGTATCAGCTATTCTATTATTTGCAGGAAATTTGCTGTAATACTTTGTAATTAGTTTTTCTATTTTTCTGTATAATGCACAACATTTGCATCTCTGAATTACAAAGCAACATTAATCAAAGGTCCAAAGAGATTCTTAGCCAGACCTTTGGAAGAAAGTCTTAAATACAGGGTATCTGGAATTAGGTGATTATAATTAATGCAGAGTTTAGCTGCTGTTAAGTCTTATGAGGAGTTCGTGTTTACTCTCTTACTTGTTTCTAGCTGTAACTTTACATTACATAAATGAAAACATAATTAGTATTTCCTTTTCTTGGGACCCATGCAGGATACTTAGCCATGTTGGTGCTGTTCATTGTGAATTTATATATTAAACTACTTCAATATCCTTAAGACAATGAAAAGTATAGGGTAAAAAAAAAAGACCCTCATTGTTTAGTATGCATGAATGACTGACAAAATACAGCCTAAAATATTCTGGTAGATATACAAGATGGTGAAATGGAGAAATACAAGGCTTTACAGTGTTAGCTTTTAGCCATTCACTGGTCTGAGGCAGCTTACTAAACAATTCCTAGAGGACTGTGTTGTAATTTTACAGTGATGTCACCCAGACACATCACTTCAGAAACTGAAATTTCCACTATAGAAGTCTCAGGTCCAGAAAGGGTGATTGATGAGGGGTGTGCACTATTTTACTATTAGCCTTGAACCACTGGACATTTTGTATCCCTGCGCACACCTCCCATTGAAGGGCAAGGCCAAAAGATGCAGTTTTGAAATGAAAATACTTATTTCATACTTCAGTACTTATTTTTCAAATGAAAAATAATAAGAGCTAAGAGAGCCTCCATTTTAAAGGCAAGCAAATAACTTCTGTTGATTTTTTTCCCCTAACTTGAAAGGGGTTTGTACATGGTTTTAAATGAAGATTTGGATCATGTAAATAATAAAATTGTAATTAATCAGAAATGTGAAGGGGCAAGTTCACATACCTTTCAGGCTTTATTTTATTTTTTGCTTTAATTAAAAAAAGACATGGGGGAATATAGTATTAATGAAGCTAAATATCATTGATTAAAGCTTGCAAATAGTTGTTTTTTAATGAGGACTCCAAAAATATACCTTCAACAACAGATCAGTTGAAACGAATGGGATTTACTAGTATATATAAAATAAATCAGAAGGCATTAAGTACAGGAAGAGTGTTGTGAGGGGTGGTACCCTGACCCACTCTTCCCAGTTGCACCGATGTGCTGCTGGAGAAGAGAATATTCATGCAATTTCATCATGCAGGATCCAATCATGATCCTACTCAGAGAAGGTAAGTCTGCTACTCAGGCCAAGAAAATATGATCGTGTCCCATTTTGAATCCTTCACAATAGGTGTTTGAGTGCAAATAAGGTGATGTGATCTATAATGAGAGCACATACCTATTTTTTTGCAAGAGCACTTTCATGTGGGTGTTGTTAATCTGAAAAGTTTCACTCAGGAGAGCATTTAATATGTTGTGATTGATAGGTATCTAAAAATATGCAGAACATACTTGAACAAATGGAGCATTGATTTGCCCTTTTCTTCTCTAAATAACTTAAGGTAATTGATTCTTTTTTAACCGTTAAGATTTTTTATGCTCTGTGAGTGCTGCTTAGCTTCCATAAAGGACTCTGAGTACAGTCCACAGAAACAAATAGTTGGAATTTGAAGTATTATAAACTATGTTTTTAAAAAATGCACATTTGAATAAGGACCAGAACAGACTTTTTAATAATTCCTTGCTTGTTGCCTGGTGGAGCAACCCACAGCTGGGTATATAGTAGCTGGTGACATGCAGAAAATCAGAAATTTGAGCTGTCCTGTATTTGTGGAGGTGGGGAGCACACACAATCTCCATTTCAGAAATGGAAGTTCCTCTATAGCATTTGTGAAAGACTGGACTCCTGTCTCAGCTGTCCTCTTGGGATGAATGAGCCTCTTTTCTCAGGGCTTTTGGTCCTGAATTTACTGTCCTCATGATCAGAAATATGATATTAGCAGCAGAAGGATGGGCTCTGGGAATATGGTGGGGTTGGTTATGCAATCTCACCCTCCCTTTTACTGCAGAAAAGACAATATGTGTTGAAAATTTCTATCAAGACAACTATTAGCTCTCTTCTGATGAGCATTTAAGTTTAACATCCTCCACAAAACCTGGGACAGGACATTCCTGCTCTCTTGCTTCTATGAATCTTGTGATTTTTTTTTTTCTTTCTCTTAAGACAGCTTGCTGCTGTCATTACTTCTTACTGTCTCTTCTGCTTCCCCTTTTCTTTGCCCTCCTCCACTCACCTCTGTCTTTTGATTATTGCTATCTGCATCAAGAAGCCGGAAGATAATACGTTCAGCAATTTAGATGCAATCTATTCTTTCCAGCAATTTCGCTTGAAAAGTTTAGTTTTCAAAATGACCAGACCAAAGCATCTACTCAAAGCTTTCTATTTGAGTAAATAATGTTGAAGTTTTATGCCCACATTGTCCTGTGGTATTTGCAGGAATGCCATTTTTTTAAAATGTAGGTTTTATTTCTGTATAAAGATAAAAAAGCAGCAAAGGTAAGCTTAGAGAATCCGGATATTTCACTTGCACATCCATGTCCAAACTGGGTTGTGCACTAATCAGGAAGCAAAGAGCATATACCTTTTTAATTGTATTGTTTTAAAATTTTATGGTGTCTGTGCAATTTCAAATTATGGCAGCGATCCTGCAACGCTGAGGTCGATGAGATTACTGATAGGCATAGTTACTCATGAGACAAGCCTTTGCAGACTGTATTTAGGAGTCTGGGGAATCATGCAGAATAAAAATCAGGTTTAAACTATATGAGATTTTTCTTTTGTACTTACTAGAATTTGTAATTTTGAACTATTTTGCTGCCTCTTTAATATTTATGAGAAGCCCTGATCTTTTATTATACAAATTCAATTATTCATTGCCTCAAAAGATGAGGAGAAACTGAGAGGTTTTTTTTTAATTTAAAGGGTGTCTTCAGTTTTCTCTCTTTTAATCTAGTATTTTACATTTTAGAAGCAATTATATAAATTGTGACTCAGAAAATCATCAGAATAGCATTTAAATACTTAAATATGGCTATATCCTCAAGCTCCCAAAAATAAAGCATAAACTAGTGCCTAAGTGAGAATTGTTCACCTAAATTGAGGAAACAGAAGGGAGAAGCATAATCCATGTTCTTAAATGAGGAAAATTCCTATGAACTTCTCAGTCCAGGAAGTTTTTATTTTATTCTTTGTCTCACAGAATCTGTAGGCCATAAATCTGTTCCATAAATGTCCATTTTTTAATTTTGACCATGGAACAGTGTAAGCAGTTCCCCTTTTTTCTTCCAGTTAGGCCTGCTCTCCTGATGCTGTGTATTGATCTAAAATATGCAGTCAGTATTTTAACATTCTGATAATACATTGTAATCACAAACCTTCCCAAGCTGCTTTTTCCTCCTTTCCCCTTTTGGTGTCCCAGCTCTTGAACTGAAGATGTTTGTTACTTAGCACCAGGAGGAGACATAGGGTCACCACATCATAAAGTCACCACATTGACTTTACCAAGACGGTAAAGTCAATGTGGTAAATTGCTCTGGTTTGTCTTCTCACCTCTATGTTGTAGGTATCTATGCTACATTTTGCTTGTGTGCAAGTCATGGTCACAGCTGGTATTACCCTTTCCTTTTCCTTGGACTTAGATGTACTTGAGACTGATGCCTAATTTCTTTTTTGGAGCAAGAATTTTTGTATTGCCTTCAAAAAAAAAAGGTCATGAAGTGCAGTACAGGGATGAGGTGTTGCATAACCATGAAATAACCTCAAATCCAGCTGGTGGTGCAGGCTGGGAGTGAGGAGACGAGGTTCGGCACAAGTTCCAGCAAATAAAAAGTTGGAAATACCATGCATATCTGTCTGTTCATCCAGAGGAAGCTTTTGGAAAAAAGCTTTCAAAGTAAGCTGAAAATGCTGTGCACATTACTACACTTACTGTACAGGCAAAGGTGAGCCAAGGCTGCCTTACAGCAGTTACTGTTGGGTGATGCCTGTTCTGACATGACTGCCCAGATAGGAAGTGTGTTGAGAAGAAGAAATGCTCATTTTCTGATTCATCTGCAGGAGGTTTTTCATCTGAAAACAGCAAGGAGAGAAATCAAGAAGCAAAACTGTTGATACAGTGTAAAAAATGTTTTGCAACTGAAATGTTTGTAGTATGCATACAGCTTAATGTGATTCTATATTTTTTGTTCACCCTAAAGAAATCTTACATACATTTTCAAAGGTTTAGAAACTAGTTGTAAGATTCTCAGTTTCACTCCTCACCTTGTATAAGCTCTGAATTTCTGTAGGAAGTGATTTGAAAGCATTCAGATGAGAGATATGTGTCTGTGTGGAACCCTGTGATGAGATGCACCCATTTTTCTTCCCACCAGGTTTGGAGGAGACCAGCCTGTGTACATCAATATTATTAGAGATCCTGTCAACCGATTCCTATCCAATTACTTTTTTCGACGTTTCGGAGACTGGAGAGGAGAACAGAATCACATGATCCGAACCCCCAACATGAGGCAGGAGGAAAGATACCTGGTATGTTTAAATAAAAAATTTTGATTACCAATTTCCCATCATTGTTATGCAATGCTGTTATTCAAACTGGATGTGTGAAAAGTGGGAGACTGAGGCATCTTCCATCTTGTGTTTTTCCTCTGTCTTTTCTTGCTGGTCCTTAGTTTGCTCAGCTTTACTGTGTAGAGTGTTGCTAATGAATTCAGTTGGATCTTGAATAAGCTGACAGTAAGTTCCAGATTTCCACTGTTGAATTATGGTCCTTTCACTGAGCTGGATTTGCACTGCATAGTAATATAATAATTCTCCCTATATTTATCACTGAATATTTGACAGATTTTTAGGTTCAGACTATGTCTGTAACTCTGCAGCCTCAGAAGAATTTTGAGAAACAGAGCAATTCAGGGAGCTCAAGTCTGTAATGTTCTTGATGCAAAGTTGTTTGTAATGTTCTTTTCACCAGGGCTCTAATCTCAGTTCTTGCTTTGATTTTGTTGCTTTTTGTCTTTTTTGGGTTAAGATGATGGCAATAATGCTGAATAAGCTATTCATAATAAGTTTTAAATTTGTACAACTGAACTGTCATAACCCCTGCCAGTTTTTGTTGCATTCCAAGGTCCTATGGCAGTAGGTGTTGAATGAATGCTAAATAAGAAACACAGAAGCTAGGGGAGGTGACTAGTTTGGTTTATGCTGATCTCTTTTCATGTACAGACACCTCTCAAAAAAGGCAAAATAGTGGGATTACTTCTTGCCCTCTCTCTAGGGGAGATCCAGTTTGATTGGACCCAGCCCTCAGGCATACTTGCACCTGCAGAGAGTTCAGTAAAAGAGCAGTGACAGGACAGCTTGGTGGTCTGCTATGAGATGTTGCAGGCCAGGCAATGACAAAACAAGATATGTCTGTGGCTTTTGGAGGAGAAAGAGAGGATGTTTTTGTGAGGTTGTCCTGGGTTGACGGTGCCTCTGGAGATTTTCCCCTAATCTGTCCTAAACCAGGACAGAGGTTTTGAAGAGGCAGTAGAGTACAAGATGTGTGATCAGCCATAGAGAACACAGCTCTGAAGAACTGCCACACAACACCTTTCAGCACTAGCTGAAGTTAGATGAATCCAAGGAGGGATGGGGGTTTTTCCACGTTACAGAGCTGTTTTGATTTCGTCTTCTGATGTTTGTCATGCAGAGCCCTGTGAACGGACAAGCTTGTACATTATGAGTAATTGAAGGCAGAGGTATCAGCATAACTGTCTAATAGCCTTAAATTTAATGACATCTCCTATACAGGTATAAACTGCAAAGGGTTTCTTATTTGCTATGTGCCTAGAGATCCCAAAGAGGTCCCTGTGTCAGCTGAGTGGGTCTTGACCCCCTGGTGTGCAGAGCTGGAAGGTTTTGCATGTTGTGTGTGCATGGGCTTCAGCTTCATCATCTCTGAATGGGACAACAGGGTTGAGGAAGTTAATGAGGGGTGAGGGTTTTTACTACAACTTTATAACACAACTACATTTTCTTTTTTGGAAATGTTAAGTGAGTGGTAGAGTCTGTACTTTACTTTGAGTGCCTTCTCATTTGAAGTGCAGTGATTGGCATCTCTTATGACTGACTTTGTAAAACCTGGTATTATTTCAGTACTGACTGTGCACCTTAAGACATGATATATATAGCCAGTGAAATTTTACTTCAAGCAGAACTGAAACAAATAGATCAAATTTATGTTGTCTTGGTTTAAAATCTAATGGAAATTACCTTGCATTTTTGTTGGAATTGGTTCTTTAAAAAGTTAATTACTTACATACCTATGCAGATATCTGTGCACACACAGATCAGTACAAAAGGTATAATGAAAAAGAAATAAAAAGTGTATGGCTGAAGTCAGTAATCTTTTTGTTCAAAATGTAGTTTGTTGATCTGAGACACCATTAGCATCCTTAATATAAACTATTTCTGCATTTTCATTTTGAATTTCTCTGTTGATAAGTCAGTGTTAGAATCCTGAAAACATTTTTGGAAGCTGTTTTCTGTCCGTCCTTGGCAGACTTTGGCAGTCACTTGCACTGCTCAGGGAGAATGACAGTTAACATATAGGCCCCTTTCCAGTGAAACTAATTTTCATGATAGCCACTCATTCTGAATGTTCAGCATTTTTAATGCTTGAGCTATCCAACTACATCATATATTGCATGCTTGCATTTTAATCTTTTCCCCAGTGGTGCAAGAAAATCAGCTGGCGTGTTTCTTAAAATTCAGGTATTGGGGATTTTGGAATTGTAGCTTCAGAAATCTGCAAAATTGTTTGTCAGGTCTAGCTGTGAAGAAATTAAGCAGCTGGTTTTACCTCTGAGCATGAGCCAGTATGCCACTTCAGCACAGGAGTGATGGGTGGTCTCATTGCAGGTCTCATAACTTTTGCAATTCTTCTCTAATATTCTTTTAGATGCAAAACTCACCATGAAACATGGCTCTTTCTTTACAGGGGACTATTTAAGGATAAACTTAGATTTAGCATATTAAATAATTTCCACATTGATCACAATATTGAACCTAAGTTGTTCAGGATGAGCTGTGCCTGACCATGAGCAGATACATGAAAGCAGCAGGAGGATATAAGCTTTTACTTTCCTTCTTCCGCCATGCCTCAGATCAGCAGTTGGGGAAAACATGTAATTGCTGATTGATCCATGGCTCTGAACTCATTGCTGGAGTACTTGAGAAGTCTTGCGTTGATAGCAGTTATAGACTTACAAAATGGACTGGAGAAGCTGTAAATACTACTTTTCTGTTACCAGAAGAGATGGGTTTGCAGGCAAAAGATAGGTATCTGAGAACTGGGTCTTACAGGCTGATTGTGCTTTGTCAGCCATGATGTTCTTGGCTTCCTATCTCTTGGAAGGTGGTGTGGGCAACTGGGAAGCTTTCCACGCCATCCTGGCATCTTCATCAACAGCTGCCAACACTGGCCATCCCCCTTGAAAAGCTGAGGGCCACATCCTCAAACTGCAGTGTGAAGGTGTGGGAGTTCAGCTGCTTTAGAAAGTAGGCTCTTAAGGGAGGAAAAGCATTTTAAGATCAGGTTTTGTGTCTGATGAACTCCAGGTTATGATGCCCTTAATGGAAGCATTCCCTCCCTTCAATTCTGATCCTTAAGAAAAAAAGGGAGATTTTTTTTTAAGAAAAAGCCCAAAAGATCTTGAAGTCTTGTAGTACCTTACATGCTGGTTTTTTAACATCGAAAATCTGAACTGCTGACATTGCAAAGGTCAGAAACAGAGACAGAAATTTCTGGCATTCACTGATCATTTGAAATTTTCTCTGCATGGAGCTTCAGGCTTTGAATTTGTTCCAGGAAACACAACCATTCATTCAGGAGTCAGATAAATTGTTCTAAATATTTTGGTAAATGTATGTGTTTACCAAAATTTAATTGAAAGTCAGGATAGAAAACAAGCCTTTTATTCATGAGTCAGATACAGCAGAGGCAGCTGCTGCAATGTGGGACTTCTTACTCAGATCCACCAACTCCTTGCCCTGACCTGGCACTTTCACTGCTGGAGTGAGTTATTGTCAGTCATCTGAAGAAATCACTTCCGAGCTTCCCCTAAATAAATAGTGGCAGCGTGGTAGTGTGGAATATGGCAGAGAGGTAATTAATGGTGAGCACATTGAGTCAAGTCTGAAGCAGGCTGATGTGACTGTCAACCCTACATTATAGTCCTGTAAGATGAGATGAATTCACAAAAGTTAATTTAAATTCATTTAGTGAATGTGTTTCAGGTTTAACAAGGGTTCTTAGGGTAAATAGCGTCAATAAAGCTGCTTATCAGTGCAGCTGTGAGTGCTGTGGGTACCAAGCAAAGGAAAAATATGCATGAGATGCGATTTAGTTCAGGTCTTGGAAGTGCAGAAAGTAGGAAGCACCCCGATAAAGAGGGACTACTATTAATGTTTTAAAGCTTTATATTAAAATTGTTCCTTACAAAAGGCTTGTTTGTAATTATCTAGTATTTATTACAGCTTCAGTTTGAGACATCAAATATTAAAAAAAGGCATGTATAGGGTTTTCATCCTAACACTTGGTAAGACTTCGATCTAAGACTACTAAGGCTGAATGAGTGTGTGAAGCAGCATTGTTGCCTGAATTGCAGGAAATCTAGTTACATGAGATTCTGATCTCTGTTAGGCTCATGAATACCATGGCTCTTAGCTCATTCAAGTAAAAGATTTCTGAGCTAATGTATCAGAAGTGAGAATTTTTGTATTTAAAAAATCATTCAGTAAGATAAGAACTTGTCATCTTCCTATAGGATGTTTCTAATTTTCATTATAATTAGCAGTTAGGTTTAGCACGGTATCTCTGGGTGGCTCTGCATAGTTTTTCAACTTCATCTCTGAAAATAAATATGCTTTTCTCAGCAAAAAGTAAAAATATTCTAACAATATTCAGCCTCATTTATGTTAAACATTACTCACGCAAGTGATCCCATAAAGGAGCATCTGTCCTTTTATCTTTTAAATGAAATGTTAAAATAATTGTTAAAAGTGTATTAGGATTACTGCAAAGGAGGGAAGTAAAATTCAAGTGATGTCAGGGAACTTTCCCATCAAATTTCTTATAATAGGGAAAAGAGCATTCCTTTTGCAATGTTAGTTTTTATGGCTAAATACTTAAACTAATGTTGTTTAGGTTATTTAATAAATTTCAAACAATGTAATAGAAAAAGGTGAATGGTTAAACTCCATAGAACCCTTTTTTTAGTCCTGAATCTTGAGAATTTCCTTTTATGATTTCCATGGTTTTCATTAATAGAATATTCACTAAATATATTTAACTGGTTTTATTATTTATATCCTCAAATTTCTATCTACAATGAAAAATATTGTTTTACCAATTACACTGATTTTTGGACTGCAGCTCGTTGTCTTATTTCCTGTGTTTGTCTGCATAATACTGTGGGTAATTACATTGTGAATTGTTATCAGTACTTGTCATCATTGAGCTTTCTCCTTCATGACTTCAGGTAAATTTCTTCAAGCTGTTCAGTTGCCAGAGATGTGCCTCCAGGAGAGACCATGGTCTGGAGCCCATGCCTTCATCTTGTGATGGTCACTCCCATGAGTGTGTTTATTAAAAAAAAGGCCGAGAGAGAGTTGTCTGCCCACAGATGTGGTGCAGTGGGGGAGTAGAGGTTCATGATTCTGATTTTCCTGTTGAGGACCTCACAAGAGGGTCTGCAAGTGTCTGTTGATTGAACCTGAGAAATTTCAGGGAGGCTCTGATAACTTGGGTAACATCGTTTAGACTGGAAATCTGAGGCATGCAAAGGTTAAAATTATTTGCCTTTGTCTGTGCAGTGCATACTAGATATTGGGGAGTTAAATATACAAATTAAAAAGAACATTTTTCACTTACTGTATTAAGAGTTGTATTTAAGAGCCCAGACATTTTTTGCACTCTCAGTGTTTCCCTGACATAGCCCTGTGCACACAGCAGTCATTTTTACTGCCTGTGTTGTACGCTGGTGCTGAGGTGGTTTGAGTTGGTCACTGGAGGTGCTGCAGACAACTTTGCAGCTGCAGGTCTGGTTCGGGGATCGCACAGTAGCACCAATCCCTGCGGCTGGGACGGGGCTGCAGGGAGAGCGCTGCTGAAGCACAGCCACCTGTCAGCTGACCCAATTAGAACAGTTTGCTGCTTCTTCCCTCTAATGAGTGCTTTTAATAGTCTCCAGCTGTTCCCTTTTGCTGCATTACCTCTTCACAGCAAAATTTCTGGCCCATTTTTGCAGCTCTTCGTGTATTGTGTGTGCTCTAAAGCAACATCTTCCCCCTTAGATTCTGCCTTTTTGTAGTAATAATTTATTGAACCACAAAGTTAATGATAATTCAGACCTCAGCTGGAGGAGGGACTGAATAAACAACTTACAAAACATTAAAGGAGATATTTTCATGGCTGACATTTACTTTTCAGTTACTTTAATTTACAGACCAATATTTTTTTTAATGTTCCCCTGTGGAGTTAGCATTCCAAACATTGCAGCATTATGCATTTATACAAAAGCAAGAAAATGTGCCTTCCTAATCTGTTTTCATTCAGTAGTCTGAGTCAATTGCACACAGTAAATACACAATATAGCATTGAGATTGCAATACTAAAAACTTCCTTATAATTCAAAATACATACTTAGAGAAAATGTAAGATTAATACCATGCCTTTATTTTAATTGTATCATTCTGTATTGCCATCCTCCTTTTTGTGGAGACAGGATACAGGATAATGACAGTATATTGCTTCAGAATGTAAATAGGTGAGGATTTTTTTCTTGCAGTGTTGTAGTGGTCTGAAAATTTCTGGCTGGTGCAGATTTTAAGGAACTGCTCAGGAAAGCAGAAACCAAGTAGCAGTAGACATCCAAGTACTAACTACCCACAATCTTATTTAAATGCAACATTATTACAGTGTCCTACCATATACTGTGCTTTGGTAGTGCTTTTTAAGACTTTTATATATGTAAGAACTTAAGATCTTTTATTTAAGGACCTTGCTGTATTAAGTTTAAAATCTTCATTTTAATGGTGATTTTTTATTTGTGCCTTTCTGAGCGTGAATACAGGAGAGCTCTTGGTTTTCTCTCTTGTGTTATTTTTTGGGTTTTATGTGTTGTGGTACCTTGGGGAAGTAATAGTCTGAGTCAACTGCACGTTCTCTATAGGAAGATCCTGTTTGTAGGGTGGAAAATCCCAACCACAGAACAAAGATTCTAAGATATTGATGCCAGATTTTAAGGCCATGTTAACTGTATACGAGAAGAGGGAGTGTCTCTGTTACATTTTCAGGAGATATATATTTTTAAGAACAGAAAAGAGCATTCTTGTGCAGCCCAGGGACAAAAGCCAGCCTGGCCTTCAGTGGTGGGAAAGCAGTTTGTGGAGGATAATCCTTATTTCACTTAGAAACTGATGGACTCTGACAAGCCTTTTGCAGAGTTAGGGGTGAGAGCTTCTGTGTGTGTTGGGTGGTTCTACCATAGCAGCTTTTTGGTTCTCACTAGCAGTCAAAAAAGGCAAACCAATAGAGAGCAATGAAGAGAATTTAATTGTATCTAAATCTCCAGTGTGTCTGTGCTTGACTATTTTAATTTGACTTTTGTGACCTCCTGTCCTAGGATATTTCCTCCCAAATTTTCCCTAAACCAGGACACCTCCCATTCCCAAAATGGGATTGAAAGAACCAGAAAACACTCACAAATGGGTAGGAGCAATGATGAAATAATTTCCATATGAGGAATGACAAAGGTTAGTGTGCTTCAAATGAGGAAGAAGTAAACAAGGGAAAGTATACAGGAAGACAGATTTTCAGGAGACATGTAAAAGTGGCCTCAAGGATGATTGCTTTTGAGCTGTTTTAGTGTAAGACCAATAGAAGATTACAATTGGAATGGGTAGTTGCTGGATCCACTAAAAAATAGAAAGATGTGATGGTTTGGACAGCGCAGTTAAGCTGTGGAAGTCCTTGCTGGTCACTGTTGTGAATAAATTTAGATGTATTCAGAAAGGAAATATTTAAGGAAACATGTCTTTACAGAGCAAGTGGTCAAGCACTGGAACAGGCTTCTTAGAGAGGTGGTCGATGCCCAAGACATGTCAATGTTTAAGAGCGATTTGTACAATGCACTTGACAACACGTTGTAACTTTCAGTCAGCCCTGAATAACTCAGGCAGATGGACTAGAGGATCCTTGTAGGTCCCTTCCAACTGAAATATTCTATTCTCTATTTGAAAGTGCAACTGTATAGCTCTCAAGGGCTGTTAATTACCAACGCAACACCTCTTCATCAGAAAATATCCAATCAGTACAAATATAAAGCCTCAGGGGTACCCAGAAAAAGGTCCTGTGTGTTTGGTAAATGTTCCTCATAGCCAGTGAGTGATTTTCTGAAATTGGTTTGTGCTCTGGGTGACTCAAAAGCAAACTTTGTAATTACATGCTTACAAGTGAATTCTACTACTAGGTGATTTATATAAGGTAGTTACAGTTATAGACATCTCCCGTTGAATGTGTTGTTTCTTTAAAATAGTTGAGTGTTCTTGGGTATATGCCATAGTGGCTAAGACTTTGTTGTCTTACATCTCTGCCAATCAAATTAATTTCTGTAAGTTCCAAACTGATGCTGAAGCTATTAACTGTTAACACTGTCATGACTGTTCTCAAATTTATTGTTAAAAGATAAGATACAAATGCATTTAAAGTATGAACTGCATCCACAATTTTACATTGTGCACTGTAATAGTAAGGGTACCAGAAGAGAAGATGTAAAAATCCTTAAAATAGTAGGATAAAACATTTATTTCAGTACATGCTTTTCAGAAATGCAAAGTCTCTTTGTTTTGATGTTTCAGTATAGGTGAATTTCAGGTGTTTGATAATTTTTGTAAGCCTCGAGTTGAGTATTTCCATTTTCAGTTCTCATGTACTTTGTTAATGTGAAAGCAACAGGAAGACACATCTAAGCAGATGACACTTATATGATTCCCAATAAGGGATGGCTTAACAATGATAATTAGCTGACAAGTAACTATTTCAGGTGAATGAAAACAAATGGATCTGTGTGTGATATGAATGTTATCTTCAGTGCATAGTCTAGCATTTTGGGCATTGTGAACCCTAAAGCAGTGTTTAATAGTCATCAAGTAAAACTAATTGTTGATTGATATTTTGTTTGTCTTAAGTTGGAATACAATGGCTTTTAAAACCGAAATGTTTTGTCATCCAGAAAAAAAGAATGCTTTCAATTTCTATTAGTGCAAATTTTAAAATAATTACTTTTAAAGTTACAGTTTGTACATGGCATAAATAAGAGAGATGGGGCATTGACCAGCAAATAGTCTGTCTTAAAAATAAGATATAATAATATATATATGTGTATGTGTGTGTAGGAGTAGGAGTCAGATTTTTTGAAATTATGTTCAAGTAACAATTTTTTTGAAGACTTGTCTAGTGAAATCATGGTAGCTGTCCCTAGAAAACCATACCATAAAACCTCTTAAGTACACTCCTTGCTAGGAGTAGGCCTGTTTTCTTTTCCTTGTTGCATTACGCTTTAACCACCTTAAATGAAAATTCTTTTTTGGCAGTAGGATGGGGAAGGAAACTGCAGAACCTTTTACTCCTCCTGACAGAGGAAGGGCATAGAGAGACAGCCCTCCTCTTACTGCCAGCATAATAAACGTGTTCAGGCTGTGGCGTGATAATGTAATTTCAAGCAGTCAGATACTCACTTCACTCTGTAGGTGTCAAAACCTGCAGGAACTGACAACCCATGAAAATAAAACTGAATTTATTAGCCCGTTTTATTCCTTGTCTAACATTCTCCTTCCTCTTCCCTTTTCGTGATTTATACCTAATTTTTCTGGCTGTCAGAGCTGCCAGCAAAGTGCAATAAGCAGAGATCCTGATCTCTAGAACTTCCTAGCTAAAGCAAAGTAGAAGCTTTGAGGTGATGGATGGCAAGGAGAGTGCAGGGCAGTAGAAATAGAGCTGCCTGCCCGTGGTGCATGGCTGACGTGGTGGGGGATAGACATGTCTTTATACAAGCATCCAAAGCTGTCCTGAGCCTTAGGTGTTTGTTGACAACAAAATATTTTCCTATCGTGTAATTTTTTGGTGCTGGTGTGGACTCACTCTTCTGTTGACTGCAGGATTGCTGGGTCACACTTGTGAATTCTGTATTTTTAAGACAGAAGTAGTTTATGTTGAAACCATATGGAAGCAGAGATGGCATTTTGTGGAAAAAAAGGGACATCAGTGCCCAGACATACTCAAGACTTAGTTTATTCTATTTTTTCTGAGGTTTTTAAGGTTTATTATGCCCTGCAGAGTAAAATCCTGTGCTTTATCCTGGTCCCAGCTCATAGGGACCCCAGGGCATGCTGGAGCACCATGTGCTTCCTCCTTTCTAGTTGGCCCCAGGGCTCATCTCTGTAGAGCCAGGGCACACGTGGGGTGCCTGAATATCCTGTGGGACACAACTGGGCTGCTTGTCCCACTGGGGAGTGGTGACAAGTTCTTCCCAGCCAACCCACCCAGCAGGGAAAGAACCCTTAGTACAGCAGTGAAGATGAAGGACAGAGGTGCAAATTTAGATTTTGTTGCTGTCCCATTACAGAATGAATAGATCTGAACTGGGGAATAGTCTGCCTAAAAATCAGGTGCTGTCTGTCTGTTCTTGCTTTGTTTGCTTCAGTAAGCTCCTATGATGGAGAGCTGGGTGTTTGTGTTTCTCCAAAAACAACTAAATGCCATAGGTTTGTGTTGGCAGATGGATTGTAATGTTCTCTCTGGCTGCTTGGCCCTTCCTGGCAAGTGGCTGCAGTGTTTTCCCTCAGGAGTGCTCTTCAGGTGTCAGGTATTCCAGAAATCAAATTTTCCTTCTTGGCATAAAAGGTACTGCTACAGTTTCTTTTCTTTCCTCTCTTCTTTCCTCTCTTCTTTCCTCTCTTCTTTCCTCTCTTCTTTCCTCTCTTCTTTCCCCTCTTCTTTCCCCTCTTCTGGTTTCCTTTTTCCTAAAGACTTGCCTTGCAAGAGGGGATTGTGTTGAGAGGTTCTCAGCATACTAGTAGCTGCAATTGGAGTAACAGTTTTAGTACAGAGGCTCCAAACTCTGTACTAAATTTTAGGTGTCCTCCCTTCTCTTCTTTAACTGAAGAGATATGAAAGGATGAGAGACTTCAGACAAGGAGGTGATGGATTGACTTCTTTGCCAGACAGATAAGCAACTGCAATCAAGAGCAGGCAAGTTTTGCTGCTTAGTGCAGTGGAAGGACTAATGGCTTCTGTTCCCTGAAACAAGGATGGATTCAAGCCACATGCTCTAAGGCACCTTGGCACCTTTATGAACTGGAAACCCAATAGAAAAAAACCCAGACATCTGAGGGATACTGATGGTCAGAGGGAGTCCTTTAGAAAGCTGATTCCTTCAGCCTTTTTGTGGTGGATTTTAATCAAATTCAAAAGGAAAAATAAAAGAAGATTTCTTAACTTGGTGAGAGAATATTGCCAGGAGAAAATGTGAGGGAACAGAGTGTGATGAATTGTAAAAGTGTATTTGTTGTCACTGAGTTGAGGTTCAGGGCATTTGGCCATTTTTTCATTAATGATCAGTCAAGAAAGGTACTGCTGCCAGGAAATAATTTTTTATTGTCTTCCATGTAATTCAACATTATTTAAAGGAAGAAGTGTGAAAAAAAAATCCCCAAGAATCAGGCATTACGTTTCAAATGTGTTCTTGGCTTTTGCCTTAAGATGGCTATTTGAAGTTGAAGTACCTTTTTCAAAAATACATGTCCCTCACCAGTTTGCTGGATGATAATACATGGTTGTGAGTTACCACAGGGATGGTGGGTGCATGTCTTGAATGAAATGGTAACTCTGTCTTTCAGGATAAGCAGTACACCTGCTGTGTCAGCTGAGAAAATACATTCCCTGTGTAACAAGGTAGTGAAATTCTCCTTTGAATTAAAAGCAGTGTTCACTTTTTCTGGCTATTATTCCAAGCATTGCTTTCTTTTTTTTTCTTGTTTGCTAGAATTTTCAAAGCTCCTCTATCCCTTGTAAATATAGTTGCTTTACATAAAATCAAAATCAAACTGTCCAAAAACCCCACCAAGGGGTGTTAAACTGATTGTTTGTTGTTGTAGACTCTGAAAAATGGACTGCCATTGTTTCAGCAAAGTTGGCTACTGCTTAAATAACTAGTGAGTTATTGAAACACAGTCTAGTCAGGTTACCTTGAACACAGCTTTTTCCTATGAACTCTGATCCAAGCAAAGCCAGCCGCTATTCATAACTGAGTTTGTCAAGAGTAATTTCCTTTTTCTTGGGGAAAAATCCACTAACTGGTGGCAAATATGAAACTTTCCAAGGTGAAGATGGATTGTTAAATGAGATTGTTTACTTCAAAATTAATTTTCTGTTCTCTTTAAAAGGAAAAAAGAAAACCAAAGTGTTCATCAGTGGGCTAAAGGAAAAAAAAAAAAAAAAAAAAAAAAAAAAAAAAAAAAAAAAACCACACTTCTACAGAAAGTCACCCAAAGAGATTATGTCTTTGATACAAATAAAGGGGGCAAAGCATATTTTATGCCTTTTTTTTTCTCTTCCTAACAGATTTACTAACCTTCATTATATTATACTTGGTCTTGTTGCTTGCTGAGCTTTTTGAAGCCACATCACCTGAGATGAAGGCATTGAGAGATTCTGGGTTTCTGTGCAAGGAGGGAAGTAGTTTTTCATAGTCATAGAAAAGAACTCCAGCAGATGACTGACGATTTAAAAAGTAAAAAACTGAAAATAGGAACATTATTTATGCCGCTGAACCTTGTAATTTTAGGATGTTTTTAATACTTGATGTTGTCAGTATGGTGATAGTCTTGTCAAACTGAAAAGTGGAATCAGTATGTTCCATTTTGTGTCTGCTATTCAGAATGGTAGTGCTATGAATAATGCAAAGTTTTAGTAATTTTCCAGAAAAGCATTAGAACTGTTCAGCAAGGGTAAGATTTTAACTAGGGAAATTAGATAGGGGCAGCAGAGCAGAAACCATCTCCAGTTGTAGCAGCAGGGAAGCCACATGCAGAAGCAGTATGATTTTCTTCTCAGCTCTGCAGCTCCTTTTGCATTCCAGCCCTGAGAGATGAAGGGAGAGTCCATCAGCATTAAGCAGAAGACTGATAAGAAGGAAAAATTAGCCCACAACTCAAACTTCTAGCTGTTTTCTCACCATTCAACAGGTTTGTGTTAAAATTCCACCACAAATGTGGTAGGACAAGGGGACATAAAAGACATTTAGACCTCAGTACTATGAGGAACTTTTTTCTTAAAAGTCAGTACTGTGATTTTTTGAGATTTACCATCTAACTTAAAAAGTGCTCAAACCCAGAAGAATTTATAACGTGTACTGTATGATGAATCATATATTTTCTCTTTTTTAGTTCAGATGTCAGCAGCAGGTTTCTTTTCCTTTTTTGCTAGACAGTGTACTTGATGTGACTGGGTTATTTCAGGGACACATCAGGAGCTGTTGGATACAGCTTCTCTCCCTTTAAATTCAGCAAAAGGGAATTGTATCACTGGAAATGATGACAGCAGATAGTGTAAGCTATAACTGAGAAGTATGTTGAAATAAAACATACATTAGCTAGCAAGTGCTTATTTTCTTAAGTGAAAATTTTGCCACATCTGCTGATTAGGAGAAGCTTAATAATTTTTAAAAGTTACGTCTTTCCTTTCAATATCAATATTTTTTTTGATTCATGGGGCATATCTTTCCTTCTCCATCTCTTCACTCTTTTATTTTGAAGATTTATGTTGCAGAAAGTAAGCATTTTCCTCCCCAATTTTTGTTAGATAAAGTCCTATTAAACAAGAAAATTGAATGATCTCTTTTGTTCGTTTTGCCTCTGTCCTGTTGGGATGTATGAAGGCAATAATACCTAATGCTCATTGATTATGAAATTAATTTCCTTTTGGATTATGGATTTCTTTTCTCCAGTTATATATTTAGTTATATTCTCCAGTTATATATTTAGTAAACAGAACTTTTGACATTTGTTCTAGTAAGCATCTTTTAAACTTTCATATTGTTTAAACTATTTTTGTGGACCTCTGCTAAAAACAATGTGTAATGCTAGCTTCAAGTTGTTGAGGCATTCATAGAACTTAAATGTGTTTCTGTTAATATAAGCATTTTTGAGGTTTGGGCTAAAATCTGCTGAGTATAATTTCTCTGTATCCAGTCAGGCTTTAAAGGAATGGGAACATTTGACCTGGGAAAGAAAATGGGAGAAAAATGTGAACTACAGAAATGTCTCATTAGTAACTAGGCTTTTCTGTATTGTAGGAAATGCGATATTTTGAAACATTTTAATTCCTTGGTAGCATTAGGCCCTTCAGCTTACCAACAGACCTTGCTGCCATATCTGTGTTTGATAGCCCCTGATAGACCTCTCTTCTATAAATATATCATCTCTATTTTATTATTGTTGTTGTTTTTGTTGTTATTCTTTTGGTGATTTGGATTTTTCTTTTTGAATCCAGTTACATCCTTGTAATCCAGAGTATCCTGTTGTAAGGATCTATGATTTTTAATGCTGAATGTCCTTCAGCATTATAAAGTCCTTCTGTATCTCCTTGAGGTCAGATTTCTTATGTGCTCCCATTAATAATCCCAGAAAAATTTGCTGCTTCACTGTTAGCCCTTCTTTGTTATTATCAAGAATTGTCTCAGCACAGATGCTGTGCAACCTTACTAAGTGTCTCATTTCACTAAGAAAACCAGCTATTTTATTCC